>JAJTWR010000182.1:1035000-1225000 GCA_021613335.1 Whitmania pigra | reverse complement strand
AGGTTTGATGCAGTTGACACTTTCGGACATAAGACCTACAAATTTATCTGGAAGGGCATTCTTATTGTAAGAATTCACATTTTCAATCACGGTGATGTGTGCTTCACAATGTTCAAGAATACCATCTACCTCGTGGGATTCGAACCCACAATCGCGGTTTTACTTAAATGATAGTAATGTTAATGCACAAACTAACAACACCGAAATAACGTTAAATTATTCAGCCAGCAATTAAATGCATAACATAAACAAATCAAAACAATGCAAAAGCAATGACAAACGATTTCCTCTGATAAAGTAGAAATCGATAAATTAACTTTTAATAGCTGGAAAATGAGTTTTTGCCACCAGGAACACAACCGAGGTTGAACGTGGATATCGATCCATGCTGACTATCGATGGTTGCTTCCAGCAGCTGCCTCTTTCCACTGCATTCCATCGTCGTCGTCGTCGTCATCGCGTTATCAACGTAGTATGATCGTAATCATGTTAACAACGTGAATGATACTGATGACAATAAATCTCCCTCATCATCATCGTCGTCGTTGTCATCATCATCATCATCATTACAAGCAGGAAGTCAAACTCAAAAAGTAAAACTATACAAATGGCGTGGTGAAATGAAAGGTTGAAATGTGGATTGCTTTTCTAAATCATTGTGTTTGATTAACAATTAACAATTAATTAACAATTATCAATTTGTATTTTATTATTAATAATTTATTTTGAAGTCATTAACAATTTATACTTTAATTATTTCCTGGATGAAGCTAATATTATTAAAATAATTATTTCCAAGATTTTGTTTTTTACAATGACAATGTCAGGATATAAATATTCATTAAATAAATTAATAAATTAATGAAGATATTTTCCAGACATCAAAATACAAGAGAAACACCTATTGGTTTAATTCCATAAAATAAAATTGTAAACATCAACTCAAATTAACTACAAAATCAAATACAATTCCATGGCACCAATTCTTGCAGATTCTCGAATGCAGAGAGAAAAGGCCAATGATGACGACGATGATGGAGGAAGAGGAAGAAAAGGAAGAGGAAGGAGAGGATGGAGAGACTGTTGGAGGGAGGGAGGAGGATCAGGGCAGTCAGGTGGAACACATCGAATCAAGAAGGAAATCAGTGATGCGTGAAAATCTTTCCAGACTGCAGTAGTACCCTAAATAAAATCCTGTATAAAAGTTCCATTCCTTCCTTTCTCGTGGACCTGCCTGAGCTTAGTCATTATGTGTTACGTAACCTGTCTTAGTACAAATAATAATAATAATAATTTGTTAATAATAATAATGATAATAATAATAATAACAATAATAATAAATTAATAAAGACATTATGATGAGTTAATACATAAACATTAAATACTGCGTCAATGCCGCAATAAAATAAATGTTCATTGTTTTATATTAATATTATTATATTAACACTTAGTAATAATATGACCTATGCTAAAACAGTTTAATAATGGTTGAAAACCTGCATACATTATTCAAGATATTGACGATGATGGTGATGACTGAAATGATGATGGCCGATGTTATGATAATGACGATGATGATGATGATAATAATGGTGATGAAGATGACGCTGACCGATATTATGATGTGGATGATGATGATGATAGTATTAATGAAGATGACGATTGTTGATGATGACGATGAGTGAGTGAGGTTAAAACTCAGGAGTCATAAATTAAAGTTGAGCGTATCTGCTCCTTCCGGTCCACGTGATGCGAGGGCCGCGTCATTTGAGCTCGACTTGATAAATTCTCGTCAGTGCCACGATCACGTGATAAAAAGCCAATCTCCCCACACCACCCCATTACCATCATCATCAGCATCATCATCATCATCATCATCATCATCATCATCATCATCACCATCACCACCATCATCTTCATCATAGTCATCATCATCGTTCCTCATCCTTCGTCCTATATTCCTATGTACGTCGGTAATGGCAGCAGTCGTAATGGGTCGTGTTCGAAACCCAGACTGCACTGCCAGTAGAGCCCTCGGTAAGGAGTACTTTACAAATGGTAAAAGAAGCGCTTTTGACGCTATTTATGAGGCGCTGTATAAATTAAGAGCAATCCTCATCAATATCATTGCCATAATCTTCATCGTCATCATCATCGACGCCGCCACCACCACTGGTATCATCATCATCATCATCGTCATCCTCAGACCTCATTATTTTATAATCGTCAACACCGCCTTGTAGACATCATGGTTTTCTTATCTTTTACTTCATCTCTCATTGGCACTGGCACATTTCTGCGACATCGTCATTGTCATCGTCAGCACCATATTCATCGTCATCGTCATCGTCATCATCATCGTGGTCAATGCCATCGTCATCGTCATCGTTAGGTTTGCCTTGAATACTTTACTAAAATGTTCAGAAAGAAAATTGAGAGCAGTCACAACAACAAAGGCAACATCAGCACAACAAGAGTTTTAACAGCAACAACAACAACAGCACTTAATACTGCTAACAACAACAACAACAAGCATCCAAGGACAGTTGTCCAACCGGGATTAAAGATAATCGTGCTGAATGCGAAAGGCTCCTTTCATTGCATCATCATCATCACTATCACAACTATCATCGTCGTCATTAGCATCATTTAATCATCATCATCATCATCATCGTCGTCGTCGTCATCATCATCATCATCATCATCATCATCATCATCATCATCATCATCATCATCATCATCATCATCATCGTCATCATCATCATCATCACCGTCGTTATCTCTCCTATCAATGTCCGTCCTCTTTTCACCGGAATTCTTGCCATAGGCGCCTCCTCGTTTGTAACTGGTTTTAATTAATTTCAAGCAATTAAAAAAAAAATAACATAAAATATTATAATTTAATTAAAATTTGTGTGATTTTAACACTCATTAAATACAATTCGAAATTTATAAACAGCGGATGAAATCAAGTGAGAATATTTTCCCGACTTATATACTTATTTTGTCGAATACTTAAATTTAATAAAATTTGTAAATTTTCGACATTACAAACGAAAGCTTTTAAATCTCGTTAAAGAACCTAAAAATAAAACAAAAAGAAATAAAAAGATTAAAACGCAAAAGAAATCTAAACGCTTGAACGCCATTGGTCGACAATGGCGGACGTGGGCGTGTACTTTATGCAGTTGATTGGCCAAGCGGAGGCAAAGGATTAACCAATGAGAAGGGAAGCGTGGAGGCATGAATAATACGATTATTTGAGCAAGTCAGACGAGCCGTGAGCTGTAGTTGTTTGTAAGAATTTAAAAATGAACTCGCACCTAACAAATCTCCTCCAGTATCGTAACTCCACGTGTCGAGCTCCACTTGGCGTGCACAAGTTTTCCGCTGGATGGAAATTGGTCAACTGCTCGCTCGACCAACCAGCATCCAACGGGCCTGCTCGAACCTACTTTAGATTGGATCAGAGGCTCTCTCTCCAGCAGTCCGTACAGGTCAACGAAGTGGAATAGATTTCTGTTTGCTGCTGCGTCATCGCATCATTCCACAACGTTTCTGGAGCGAAAAAAAACCTTTTTCAGACTTGCACTGTGGATTTCGAGAGGAATTTTATTGAACACGATATTTTACGATTCACTGATTACGAAGTCGATTGATTCAACAACATTATCAACGACGTCAACATCGACGACGACGACGGCAACGAAAATTACTCACGCGAATTCCTTAACTCGAGAGGTTTGTTGTTTCATTCCGAGTCGTTGACTTCGTCTCCATGCATCGGTCATGCATCAATTCGTCACCATCAATTCACCTGCGCATCAATGCATAATTCATGAACACGAATCCTAGCATTCTCGAGCGGTGATCACCGAAGAGGAAAAAGTTGTCGCACGTTCGTGACGCGAGCGAGATTGTGCCAATTTGTTCAACTGAAAGAAATTAAAACACAGAACCACGAACTTTTTTCCTCCTCCTCCTACTCCATAATAACGCCCACCTGTTTTGGAGAAATAATATATTTTTTATTTCACGAGTAGATTCGACGATATTATTAATATTAATATCATATATGTTATTAATAATAATTGTACTTCTACTTGGAGTACTCATTCAAAAGATCGTTTTAAGCATCGCTACTCGATTACTTTCGGTTCGAATACTTCTTACTTGAGTATTTTCCAATTATTCCGCGAATGACGGACATTAACGTCACGTGTTACTCCGCCAGGATTCCGGACAGTTTCCATAGCAACCGCCGCTTTCGAAGATGCCGACCAAAGGTTGGTTGGTGATTGTTGATGAGGATAATGACGTTTCGAAAAGTTGTGTGTTATCCAATGGTCAAGATATATTTATGATATTTATTTATGAATGGTTTGTTATTCTTTTTTTTTTATAATTTTGATGATTGTGGGAACGGCTAGCAAGTGCCATATCTACTGTAACTAATAATATTAAATATAATAATAATAATTAAAATAAATGATTTTGAAGGGAGATTTTTTTTTGTCTTTTAGTTTTCTAAGGAAAAGCTTACAGATATATTTTTATACAATGCACCTTTGGCTCATGCATATATGCATATTTTACAAAAGATGATGACGATTATATTTATTGATATTCATGAGCGATGATTATCTTCTAACAAATAGATAAATTGTATAAGCAATAATTAATATAAAATATTTAAAAGTAATTATGCTAGTTAAAGAAGCTCTTGCGAACAACCGTGTTTGTAACTCCTAACGTAACAGGAGCACCAAGGCAAAATCCTTAACTATTCCGCTATCGACGCCTAAAAACTATATTAAAATATTTCTAATCAAATAATCTAATTGAATTATATTAAAATATCTATAATTGAGTAATTTATAAATAATTATTTTCATCTCTCGAACATATTACGAACAATTTTTAACGATCTCTTGAGATCATGTCTGTTTGGTGCTGCAATATTTCACAAAATATCTTTTTCGATTTTTTCTCATTGTAATATTTTCCCTGATGTAATATTATCCTGATTATAATATATTTCTTTGTTATAATAATTTCCTAAATATACAGAGGAAGACAGAGGTAGTTCTTCAAACGACATAAGCGAAGAATCGCAGAAGAAAAGCAGACCAAAACGAGGTAAGGTTCTCTAAATATTCATTTATTAATATTTATTTATTAATATTCTTGTTATTATTATTATAACCATTATTAATTATTAATGATATTAGTATTAGTAATATTGTTATGATTTGCAGACTTCGTTATTGTCATAATTACGCTAAAACATAACATCACACGTCAATAGATTAATATTAAATAATATCACGGAGAACCAATAAATAACCAATAAAAAAAATATAAAACCACCAAAATAAGCCCATTAATCACATTGAAAGTAAATTAATCATATTATTATTATTATTTGCATTCGATTGGACGGCTAAATATTCCGAGAAGGATATATTAGTCAGTCAGGAATTCCCCGAGTTTTATTTATAACCTCAGGGAGGCAAATGATGGAGCGGATGTTGTTTGCCAGGCAATTTTTGCTCCATGATGGATAAACATATTAATGAAAAGGTGATGACGACGAAGATGACGATGACGATGATGATGATGATATGATGATGATGATGACGATGATGATTTTGATGATGATGATGATGATGATGACGACGATGATGATGATGATGATGGATGATGATGATGATGATGATGATGATTGATGATGATGATGATGATGATGATTGATGATGATGATGATGATGATGATGATGATGTGATGATGATGATGATGATGATGACGATGATGATGATGATTGATGATGATGATGATGGATGATGATGATGATGATGAGAACGAAGAATTCTGCAATGGTGTTGATTGCAACGGGAGGGAATGTTTCTCCCGATGTTTGCAGTTCGCAACAAGGAATGCTTAAATTTGATTAAAAGCTTCGACCAGTGGAGCAAATAATTGTTTGAAATATCTCCATTTAAACAAAAGAATTAAACTGAATTGTAAAGAAATATTTTAAAAGATTGTAGCATCAAACAGATCTCATAAAGACGAAACTAGTGAAATAACTACTCACATAGTTCGCATTAGAACCTTGTCCAATCAAATCACTTCTCTTCGCAGGTCACAGCGGGGTCAACCAATTGGGGGGCGTCTTCGTCAACGGTCGCCCTCTTCCGGACTCCACGAGGCAGAGAATCGTGGAGTTGGCACACAGCGGTGCACGTCCTTGCGACATTTCCAGAATACTTCAAGTCTCCAACGGCTGCGTCAGTAAAATCCTGGGTAGATATTACGAAACCGGTTCCATTCGCCCGAGAGCAATTGGGGGCAGCAAACCGCGGGTGGCGACTCCCGAAGTTGTTAACAAGATTGCTCAGTACAAGAGAGAATGTCCGTCCATATTTGCCTGGGAGATCAGGGACCGACTGCTCTCTGAATGTCTCTGCACTCAGGAGAACATACCCAGTGTGAGTGATGATTCAACATGAATTTGTTCCATTTAAGGGTAAAACAATTTTTAACAAATTTTAAATTTGAAATATGTGCTTAGGTTTAAAAACGCAAATATTCTTCTAAATAGTTAAACCTCTTTTAAATCACTTAAATTATCCTTTTATAAAAATCATACAACTTCTAACGGTTAACAAGTTGTTGGACACAACCAACAAAACATTCAAATCATGACATCACTGGGACTTGAACCTTAAGCCTCTCCATCGCAGGCAACACGAGAAGCAACATTGATTCATTGCAGGAACACAGCATGGCCATTTTAATATCGGACTGACAATTGAATTCTTCTCGTCGACAGACCACTGACCTCAAACGCTGGTCCAGTGGATGACCACTTGTTTACGACAAACAACATGTTGCCACGTGTCCACAAGTTTCAATTACAACTCCATCTGGCGACATTCCTCCAATAACCTCTCACCAGTTTCAACCTCTTCTCTCTTTCATTCCTTCTCCACTCCTTCATCACCATCTCTCTCTTTCCGACCTTTGCACTTAATACATTTCCTCAAATTGGAGTCACTCCAGCAGGAGCTATGGAAAATGGGCGTGGCCAGGAAGGAATGAATCCTTTAATCGAACTAATGAAGTTCAGCTCTTCAAACATTGTGTTTGTGAATAATAAATATTATTATGATAACAAATGCGATGCAATAGTTACGATCGTTGCGGATATAATTATTTCTTCAATATATTGTATAATATTCAATAATAATAACGAATAAATAAATTAATTAATTAATCTGCAGGTCTCTTCCATAAATCGAGTCCTTCGTAATCTAACCAGTGAGACACACAAAAGCCACATCGGCCAAAACCAAATGTACGAGAAGTTCGGCCTGTTCGGAGGGCAGGCGTGGCACAGGGCGACCAATCCCTGGTATTCCACCCCAGCCCCTCCCATCCACCCCATCTCCATGCCCAGCCAACACCAGCTATCCAATTCGGCATTCTACAATTCCTTTGAGAAGAAAGGTTTGGATTGTTAACGCATCGCAGCTCCCGAGCTGATAATGACGGCTAATAAGACTAAGCCGGCTCAGTCCGACATTGATAACAGCGTTTCGTAACAGACAGGAAGGGATGAATGGACGGAAGCACGGACGAATGAATGACTTGATCGATTGATTGAAGGATGAAAGAAAGTTGTCGATTGTTGCGTACGTGTTGATGTTTGGCTCGACAGAAGGCGATTAAGGTATCAGAAGTTATTGATACACGACAATTATCGGATTGTCCTGATAAGCTATGCAGGTACTTTCACACAGGTGATATCCTGTCAAAATGACCGCGTGATGGTGTGATGGCGTTGTGATATTTCATAATTTCATGTGTTTCATTACTGTAAATCATATCCAATTTTTTTGTTTATTTTAATGTCAAATTTGCCATAAAAACTCTATACGCAAAATATTTTTTATAATTTGCCTTTACATGAAATTGTCGATTGCGTTTTGGTTATTATTATTATTATTATTTTTATATTTATTTTAAATTTTTAAACATGCATAATTCAATAGTCTGTGATAATTTTAGCTCTTGCAACGAAGAGGAAATCAGACGATGGTGAGTAAAAGTTCAGTAATTATAATTATAATTATATAATTTAATTAACAACAATTACAACATTTAAAATGTTTTTGTAAGTTAAGCAATCATAATAAACTGCCGCCATGAAATCACAAAGCTACTGCTTATTGATATGCATAATAATTACAATCATAATAATTGCACTTATCATTATGTATTATTAATTGTAGTTATTAAAATGAATAATAATATTTTAATATTTTATTGAATATTATTATAATGAAATCATATTATTATTTTTTAGAATAATAATATTTCATTTACAATAATTATCATAAAGACGTCATGACGAGCAACGAGAGTTGCAGCAGCAGTCCACGTCACAGCGGTGAATCAGATGAGCAGATGAGGATGAGACTCAAGAGGAAACTGCAGAGGAACAGGACCTCATTCACCACGCAGCAGATTGAAGACCTCGAGAAAGGTTGTCGTCGTCGTCGTCGTCGTCATCGTCATCATCATCATCATCAATCATCATCATCATCATCATCATCATCATCATCATCATCATCATCATCATCATCATCATCATCATCATCATCATCATCATCATCATCATCATCATCATCATCATCAATCATCATCATCATCATCATCATCATTCATCATCATCATCATCATCATCATCATCATCATCATCATCATCATCATCATCATCATCATCATCATCATCATCATCATCATATCATCATCATCATCATCGTCGTCGTCGTCGTCGTCGTCGTCATCATCATCATCATCATCATCATCAACGTCATAGTCATCAATAGTCAACGTCCTCATTGTCATTAAACTGCCACCACCATCGTCGTCATAATCGAAATTATGAAGGTTAAGAAAATTATTTTTTATTTTCAAGAATTCGAAAAAACTCACTACCCAGACGTTTTCGCGCGAGAAAGGTTGGCTCAAAAACTGGACTTACCTGAGGCAAGGATACAGGTAATTGGGTTCATTTCTTTTTGGAAAATTTGAATTATTAAAAAAAATTTAAATAGTATTTTCAATTTTAAATTAATGTTTTTTTTAAACATTTTATTTCAATTAAGTTCGAATAATATGTCAATAAAGCTTAATTTGGCAATGGTGCCCTATTTTTATAAATATTTTGTAAATGATTAAAATTTAATGGGAGTAAATCCACCTGATAATTCTGGCAAATCACATAATCCAGGTAAAGGTGTTAATAACATTCACATACCCGGATAGCTTTTGAACAAAACCAACATGCCGAAGAATGCCATACAAACAAAATGATATTACATATTAAATAATTATCAAATCCATAAACTTGACATATAAATAAATAAATAAATAACTTTGTATATACACATGGTTTTGCCGAAATGAATTGGGAGGGGGTACAAGTGCCCAGGGTACCAACAATTTTTTGGGGGGCCTGTCCGAATTTTAAAGTAATAAAACTAAAATTGTGACTTTACATTTACATTCCCAAATACCAAATAACGGAACATGGGGATCTATGCGTAGGAGTTTGAAATTTCTCAATCGGGGGCTGATTCATAAAATACGAATCATTTTATTCATTAATACCTGCACTAGTTATAATTATTGTTATTATTATTATAATAACTATAAATAAAATATGCCTGTATTAAATATATTATATTATATTGCGTAATTAACAAATTAGTTCACATTCTCATTCAACCTTTTCCTTGACCTTCAATCAAGCAGGTGTGGTTCTCCAATCGCCGTGCAAAGTGGAGAAGGGAAGAAAAACTACGGAACCAACGAAGGGACGTGGACACGGGTGTTGGATCGATTCCACGCATCAACAACGCATTCACCTCATCCATGTATCCGACACTCCATCAACCGCTCGCAACAGTGCCAGACAGCTACCGATACCCAGAGTAAGCCGACACAACAACACTAATAACTATGAAATGACAACTCGGCGCTATATAAATGGTTTAAATGAGTATGCCGAGAACAACGATAGTCTAAGGATTGAGAATAGTCAACTCAGCGCTACATAAATTGATCTGTTATTAAGTTTCATGGTGGTATCGCTTTGGTAATGCTAGTTCAATAATGGTCTGTTTGGACTTTTAGAAATAATTTCAATTGTCACAAATTCATCAAAGGAGATTGTAAACTCACCTGAATATTCATTTTTATACACGACCGACGTCTGGTTACGCAATATTGCCGTAATTACCCTGGAATTAATAAGCTAATTTAGGTATTGCAGGCATTACAGATATTATTTCAACTTAACTAAGCAAATATCCAATGCACATATTGAGGAGTAATACATACACCCGTTGGTTGACCTGTACAACTGTGCTAATATTACGAGCTGGCTGGCACATATAAGTTATTCAGCTTTTGAGAACACATGTTTGTCCACCTGTACAAAAGGTGCTACTAATACACTCTCCTCAACAGGTGTATTCCTCCTTCTTATTCGCTCACATCGAACCTCGTTCAAAACCCAACGTGTCTTCAAACTGCAAACGCTGTTCCGACATATTCATGTGAGCATGACATTTTTAAATGGTTCAAATATATTTTCACTAGTTAATAAATTTATATTTAATTTTTATTAAATATTAATACTATTATTGTTTATTAGGTTTAGTAGCTCGTAATATCATTATCGTTGTTATTGTCCTCATTATTACGTATTATGTATATTTAGATATATTACTCGATTTCAAATCCATCAACAAATACTAATTTGTAATCAATTGGGCTTGCATGTTGGCCGAATGTGTGGCGTCGGTAATGGCAACAGTCGTAATGTGTCGTGTTCGAAACCCAGCCTGCACTGCCACAAACGCCCTTGGGAAGGAGCGCTATATAAATAGTTGCAAGAAGTGCCTCTGACGCTACGCATATGGCGCTATATAAATAAAGTACAGTTATAATTACAATTAATTATAATTTAAATTAATTTAAATATTTGAGCAGACGTGGCTCCATCCAGGTCGTATGATCCAATTTCTCTAAGTGGATATGGAAGGTCATCCTGCAACTCCGGAATGCATGGCCACGCCTCCGCCAACGGCACGGGTCATTAATATACATTAGATCTCATTAATATTCATAAGGACCTGTCGGTCATTTTAAATGTAAATGTGTTGCTCAACTGTCTAAAGTTAATCCTCTCTTGACGAGATTTGTTTTAAATATTTATTCGATTATAAATTATCATAATTAATAATTAATATTTATTCGATTATAAATTAGCATAATTAATAATTAATATTTATTCGATTATAAATTATCATAATTAATAATTAAAATAACGCACTAATTTGTTCGCATCAATTACTTATTGTATATTACCATGGCAACAGGTCTAATATCACCTGGAGTATCAGTACCACTGCAGGTACCAGGTGCAGGACCTCATTTCCAAGATCTCAACTCTCCATCAATGGTTGCCATGGCACCTCAGTACTGGCCGAGATTGTGACGATGGTGGTGATGATGATGATGATGATGATAATGATAATGATGATGATGGTGTTGATGATGATGATGGTGGTGGTGGTGATGATAATGATGATGGTGATGATAGTTTTTGGTTATTCTTCCGTCGATATGAGGACTGTTTCTGAATTGTACGAATTTAATTTTTTGACTCTTTGATATTAATCATTCGTCATATAGTAATTTAAAAGTTTTTAAATTATAATACTATTATTTGTTGTTATTATTTAGTCACTCATCATGATGGTTAAACTTGTCAGTTTTATTAAACAATTTAAAATTATTAAATATGATGTTGCTCTTGTTAATATGTAACAATAATAATCTTTAACTATTTATTTGTTTGTTTAGTTAAATAATTACACAAGTAATTACACAATTACACAAGTAATTATTTACTAATTTATTTATCTTCAAATTTCAGGAAAAATTATTTCGAAATCATTGAATTTCAGTGACATTATGATATTGAAATCTGCTTTGTTTGAATCTGATTATGATTGGTCGTAATAAATTATCTTTGAGAAAAATTATTATTGCATTGAACTTAAGTTCATAAGATGTGAGTCAGGAGTCATTTTTATTTATACGTGAAATTAGAATTGATATTAATAGTAATATAATATTAATAATGATGTTTTTAAATTTGCCAACACATTACGTGAATCATGTAGTGGTTTAAAATGAAATTGGAAAGTCTCAATTTATAATCTGCGTTTGATAAATGCTATCCTCATCCAAATAAACATCAAATTAAATATTAACCATTAATTGGTATTTTTAATTCAATCCTTATTAATAATTTATTGATCATCAAGTTATTAATAAATCGGTACTACTTAAGGAGCTAAAGATAGAAACAGATTCTGCCAGTGTAAGGTAACGTTTCTACCACGCGGCTGAGTTATTTTTAGCTTCTTTAGAAAGTTGTTGCCATGGAGACATCACATGCTTCCATCTCTAATCAATGAACCACGTGACCAGAGACGCCACAGCGATGAAGTTGTTAATCGGTAGTTATAAAAAGGATGGTAATTACGTATATAATTATATAAACAACATAATTAATCAATATAAACAATATAAATTATAAATTATAATTACATATATAAAATTGCATAACTTCGATCATAAAAGAACGCAAGAAATCACGAGAAGCAACGAGGTTTTTTTACAAAAAAAAATCAGAAATAAAAATTTCTGGCCAAAGACGAAAAGCAATGAACCGTGAAAGATTTATTATTATTATTGTTATTATTGTTGTTGTTGTTGTTATTATTGTCGTCTGCTGGTCCTTAATCCCCAAACCATTCTCCCCAAACTGCTTGGGAAACACCTGTCAACTTCTGCTTTCATCTTGCCGCCTTCAAACTGGAACCTCTAATTACCGCCAGTCTGCTTTGGAGTCCTGCTCGTCACCGTAAAACCTGATTAAACTCTTTTCCACTACCACCTTCATCATCATCGTCAGCATCATCATCCTTTATTTTAATCAATAATTAAAATCATCATCATCACCACGATCACCGTCATCATGTTCGTCGTCCTCATCATCATCATCATCAGAAACAGCCCTAACAACATCGATTACAAGCACAACAACACAAACAGGGTCCTGGTAGCTGAAAGTTGTAGACGTCAATCAAATTCGTTTCACGCTTCATTGGACATCACGAGCTTACTTGACCTGGAACCTCTTTCATCAATTCCCTTATCAGCCGATCTTTCTATTAGGAATTAACAACAACAACAACAACAAAAATATTAATTCAATAAATAATAATAACAATGATGATGACGATCCAAATAATGAAAAAGTTATGATTAGAAAGTTATTGTAAATATTGTTATTTTTTTAATTTTAAATGTTATAATTATTTTTATAACATTATAACTTTGTTACAATGAAATCTTTTACTAACTTGTTATAACAACAAACAGATGCACAAAACATATACCTATGCAACAAGACTCATTGAAGTTTGGGAAAAGTTTACAACTCAGATGCATTCACGTAACCTCACAATGTATTTATTTACTTATTAATTTGTATATTGATATTTATTTCTACTTTACAAATCATTCATTCATTCATTCATTTCTGCTAAAGTAAAATAACCACTGATCCCTGATAAAACACCAACCTTTTAGGAAGGAACAATCGAGTTAACATGAACTTGTTGTGAATTTGTATAATATGAGTTTTTCAAGTTATTTCTAATTCAGTAAGTTGAATTATTTTTAAAATTTGAAATGAGTTTCAACAGATGGTTTCAAGAAATGGTCTTCCACAGTGTACAACAATAATAATTATGCAATAATTATGCAATAATTTCCCGGTTCATAGCAAGACTTTGAAAGTTCCTTTGTCTTAATCTGAATATACGATCGCATTTTACACATTTATTATTGTTATTATTTTATTATTATTATGAAGAGTTTAATTTATTACAATTTATTAATAAAATTAATTAATTATTCATCAACTTAAGGATAATTGATTCCAATTACCGAGAAGCAACTGAATCATTAAAAGCATCCTACTTGACGACAAGTTCAACGAGGCGACGTCACGTCAGAGTTCAAGGTCGAAAGGTCGAAAGGTCAATTGGATGGATTGTTTTCCAATCATTACTCTCACAGCGTGAGGTCCAGTCGTGGTTTGCATCGAAAGTTGACCAACAACAGCATTTATAAATAAATTATCAAATGGAAGACAACGTGTTTTTAACTGGATAATAATTAATTAATTAATTGATTGGATAAATTAAAATCATCAAAATATGATCGATAGCTTGAAGTTGATTTAATAATTTTTTTAAATATTAAATTAATTATTTATATTTCAAAATAATTATTATAATTTTTAATAATTAAATAAAACTTAGCATAATGACCAATTTGCTATTATTTCATCACAAAATACTGGAAAATTTGATTCTTTGGTAACTCAATATTTCAATTTAAAAATTCATAAACATTGAATTTAAATAATTTTTGCACTAAAGAAATAAATATAAAAACAAATAAATGTCTAAATCATTACAAATCATCATCAATTCAAAATGATCCAACGTGCCTTAACAAACAAGCATTGATGAAATAGTAATTCAACCAAAGTATTTCGACTTATTCACCTCTACGCTTGGATGATTTTGCCTGGAATATAGAAAAAAGAAATAAATACAAAGAAAATACAGACACACGCATTCATTATTCTCCGACGTTTGTTGTGATCGTCAACAATCGTCTGCTTCAAGTTATTCATCGATTTTTCTTCTTATTATCAAGAGAATATAGAACGTTATAGACGTAAGCAGGCATTGCTTTGTTCAGAGGTTCGTCCTTCCTCCCAGCCAGGATTGTGAACCTGTAAAGACCTTCTTTGGGAAGTTGGAGCAGGAATTTGAACCTCTTTGAACTTTCCTTGAGGGTCACTTTGTTGTTCCACTCCTCGTTCGGGTCGCAGAACAGGCGACCCGTGAGCTGGGTCGAAGAACTGGTGCAACCTATTTCAACGACGACGCACCCATTTTTGTCGACCTTGTCGATGATTGGTTCCTTGTGGCTCAGGCACTTCAGTCCGCAATCGGTAAAGACTGGCGTCGGACCGAGCTTGCCAGAGGCTACTGATTTTGAGGCGTTCAAGGTGGAGAAGCCGTTGATTAAACTTTTCGAACTGGCACTCAATTCGATCGGGTTGTTGACTTTGTTACAGTTGAGCAGGTACTTGCAGGCATGAGCCAATGGCTGAGTGGTGGCGGCATCGTCGGGCTTGGCGTACACGTCGAGACCGTACTGGCCTGGTTGTGGAAGGGTGACTTTGATGGTGAGAGTGTTGCCGTTGGTTGTCGTTGTCACGAACTTCTCCAAGAGGTTGTCGTCGACGTCGTTGAGTCTCAACTTGCAGAGGACGCTGAGAGCACGAGGCATTTGAAACTTAATCTCCACGTCATTCTCGACGGCTATCACACCAGAATGGTGGCTCATCGGAATGAGGTTGAAATGACGTCTGGCCTTCGTTGGTCCCCACTCCCCAGTGGCGCAGTTCGGCAGCGGATGCATCTTTCCAGAGAGTTCGTCGCAGATGATCTTGAACTTGGTGATGCACCTCAGTCTGAAGGGAAGCATTGTTGCATTCGGATCCTCGCTGATCTTGTTCGCCTCGTTGATCTTGTAAGCGAAAACCTCGAGGAAGTACTCGGCAGGGATGGGCACGTGAACACTGAAGAGAGCCACGCTTTCGTTCATGGCGTGGAAGACGAATCTCTCGATCTTGATGTCTTTAAATTCGAGATCGTTTCTTCTTTCGCGATCAGCAAACCTCAGCTGGTAATAGAAGACGAGATCCTCCGACAGTTCTTCTGGGACGGTGATTCTCAGGTCTGTTCCGCCCTTGTTGTCGGTGCGAAGGATGGCTTTCATGGGTTCTGCAAATTCCAGGTTGTAGTGGAAGAACACGGACCTGACGAAAGGTAGGTTCTCGAATTCCGTCAAAGTGATCGGTTTTGCCAAGAGCTGCCACTCAGGCTCTTCTGCCCAGAATTCCTGGATGAACTCGTCAGGGTCAGTGAGGAAGTAGTGCTCGTCGTATTGGTAACGGATCTTGTCAGATGAGCTGTCCGCTCTTCTCGAAACCACGTCTTTGTTCAGGACAAGATGTCTAAGGATGGACACGAATGAATCGATTAGGTTAATTAGTTAATTGAAGAAATTAATTATTGTTATTTTGTTTTATTAATTATTTTATTCATTATTTATTTATTATGGTTATTTTATTTCATTTATTATTTATTAAGCTAATTTTCGGTCAGTCGTGACTCATCATTGACGTTTGGAGATACTCTTAAATAATGTGTTTAATTTAGGATAAAAATCTTCTTCCCATAATCGAAAAATATTTCAAGTGTTGATTTAAAAAAATAACAAATCAAACATTTTCATTTTCACAGCAAAAATCTTTTCAGAAAAAGCACAAGAAACGTCTTTTTCAAGTTAACATTTAAAGATTTAAAAATTCTATGAGAGAATTCCAGAGAAATATTACTAATAAATTGAACTTCTCAAATAAATTTGGAATTTCACGAGAAATCTCTACTCGTGAGGTCTATTTTTAAAAAAAAGGAAATAAGTTCCCGGAAACTTCAGTCAATGAAGGATTGTCAGAATTAAGTTGAAACCCTGATTGTCGACGTGAGAATAATTTGAGTCATTTCGACTTCAACTCAGATTTTAAGTGATGTTTTAAGGTAAATCAAACATTTGAAATATTTAAGTGATGTTTTTAAGGTAAATCAAACATTTTAAATATTTCCTATTCGTTCACTTTCAACTTTTTTCAAGTCATTTCAGAAGCATGTGAATTATCATTAGTGTGGTTTTATGACTCTACCACAGAAATAAAACCAGAGAATGAAAAATTCCAATCTTATCAGGCATGTCACGATGATAAATTCATCAGAGGCACACGCTTCTCATTAGGAGATTTATTGGCAGTTCGAATGTGTTAAGATTACGTTTTTATCTCATTTATTGAGCAAAAACATACTTAAACATAACTTTATGGAAAAGAGGGAAAATATGTTAGGCGTGTATTAGAATCTATAAATTACAGCATTACATGTCCACGTGACCAGAGTCACGAACAAGTCATGACACTGTGCATTCATATCTGCAATTAAGTCGAATCAAATCCAAAATAGGTTTTACGCTACTGACAGACAAAATTATTAAACACTTGTAAACAATTATTATTTAATAAATGTTTTTTTGTAATTCAAAATTCTTTAAAATTTCATTATTTCAAAAAAATATATACCATCTACCAATGATTTATTCAACATCTAATTATTTATTCATAGATTAATAAACAAATTACTCACCTGGCGCCCCAGTTACACTGAACGGGCCACCAGTCCTCCATGATGAGAACCACATTCCATGAATTGAGAAAACTGTCTTCCCTTATTTTCATTCCCGGTTCGTAACCCACGCTCTTCGAGTGACCTTTAACCTCTTCGCATGCAAGTCCTGCATAACTGGAGGAGAGGTCAAAGTTAAATCTAAATCTTTAAATTTAAATCTAAACATTTTTTAAACATAAATTTAGTTGCACAAGAATGTAATTATGAATTTATTTTATGCTATTTGAATTAATGCTTTCTGCTGAATGATTGCATGTTTAACATAATTAATTTGTAGCTGCATCTTGAAAATGCTTTAAAGGTCCCAAGTTGTTGAGTTCAATCTCAGTCTTGGGTCAAATGGAATCTCCAGCACACCTTGAACCTCCCCGGATCTGAATATCAACATCCTCACGTGATTTACCTGCACAGTCTTTTGAACAAGGTCTGGTAAGTTTCTGTTCCACTTTTGATTCCCTTCAAAAGTCCCAACGGAGAATCAATGGTGAGTGACTCATCAAACTCCATGACGTTCAAATCTTTCACCGTTATCCACCTGAAGATGGCTCTACAAATTAAAAGTGGATGATTGTCATTTGTTAGCTGAAGAAGGAGATCCTAATTTTTGTAATATTTATCGAAGAAATTATATTAAAATGTTAATAATATTTCTAAGCGATCATTTTTCAAGGTTCAATCTTGGAGAATAATGTTCAAAAATTTTGAAATGGTTCAATGACCTTGCTTTCTGAAGGTCACTGATACAGTGTCGCGTCAGTTCTCTGATTAACTCTGTGAACGAAATTTGTTCTGTTTCTGCCACCTGAATGACGACGATGATGATATTGATGTTAATTAATAATTAATGAACGAGTTAATTTTAACATCTTTGTCTTAATAATAAGGCTGGAAGAAGAAATTGGATTTCAAAATATCTATTATTAAATACATTCAAATTTAACCTCAAATCTCTAAAAAGAACAAAAAAGGAAATAATTTTTCAGCTGAACCTTCTCCATTATTACCATTCAAATTCTTAATAATTCCATAATCAAAATAATCCTTAAATCCACGAATTAGCAAAGAATTCGTCTTAAAATACACAGTCATGCAGCAGTCGTAGCTTGTCACGTTCGCAAAAAAACATTCAGCACCGCCAAATGCGCCCTCGAGAAGTAGCGCCGTATAATTGACTAACAAAAATCTCTGACGCTATAGCTTACCACGCTATATAAATGAACTATAATGAACTTTGACCTTGAAGACATCCTCATCGAGTTCTTGGAAGACAGAAGGATCGATGTAAAGGTCCCGTTTCCTGATGTTGGGAGGATGAGGATCAGGTCTTTCAGTGTTCAGTTCAATGGCAGCCATGGCTTCCTCGAGGATTGTGGGATCATTTTCGAGTTCGTCACCAGCCGTTGCTCTCTGAAGGTGGCCAGATTTTTAAATTGTTTTTAAAATAATCTCAGTTGCCATTGTTGGTTATAATTACAAGTATTGCAGTGGTTTTAATGACAGGTGTTGAATGTCAATATTTTTATCTAAGTTTTTTTTTATTGTCAGAATTTCTAAACACAATTAAATCACAGTAAGTCGTTGAAAAAATAATTTATAACAAATTAACCTGATTATAAATAAGAATATATAACAAATTAAGCAATATTGTTTATTTTATGTGTTTAGTAATATATCTATATATATACATCTAGTATACATATAATAAATAAACGGTACGTGTTACATAGAACCATTAATAGTAATATTCCAATTAACTCTCACCATTTCCTCTTCCAGTTCTTTTTTTATTTCTTCCTGCTTCGACTTGAGCAGAGCCAACATTTCCTCGCTCTGTTTCTTGACCATTGTGGCAGTCCTTTGCTGAGCTTTAGTTTGGAGTTTCATGCTCATTGCTTCCTTCTTTTTCGACATTTTCACCGTCAGTGTCTTCTTCAAGTCGGCCTTCTCTTGTTCGAATCTTTCCACGGAGCCGTTGGCCGATTTCTACGTAAATTGGGAGTGTAAATTAATATGTGCAGCTGGATGGGGTGAATATTGAGTTATTCTGATTGTTTATCTGACTATAGGTTACTTTTTAGTTCGTTAATAAATAATTGACTTTTGCTGATTTAACTAAAAAGTGTCTAGTAACATTTATTTGGTAATTAATTTAATATGTTTAATTTAATTATCATCCTTTGCAGCTTTGGCATTATTACGAGTACTACCAGCATCACCATGTTCATGTTTGTTCACTTGAAATTTGCAACGACATTTCAAGCAATGTCTTCCTCTTCATTATTTTTAAATTAGAAACCTTGCTAAATAAGGAAAGAAACTCATAAAGTATCTTCTTGCTTACTCAATAAAAGTAAATTAATCAGTAAGATGGTAATGGTTAATATTTTAAATATATATCACTTAATGAATATAAACAATCTTAAATGTCATAAAGATTTTAAAAATGCTTAAAATTTTAAAATGTTTAAAACATAAAGTGGAAATTATGTTTGTAATCAAAGAAGTAATTACAAATATTGAAGATTGTGGCGGACCAATAGGATCGTGGATCTGTTCTTGTCTGTTACTACGTTGCTTAAATGATTTAATTAAAATAATTTTATTCTATTGCTAAGGTAAACATATATTTAAGGAGCATTTTGAATGAATGTTCCATCTAATTGCGAGCCATTCATGATTATGACGTTCATGAAATTCCGTGCACGCTTATTTATTAATAATAGTTAATAATTAATTGTAATCAAGAAGTTTTAAACGCAAATTAAAATCAAAATGTTTAATGGCCCATTTTAATATATAATATATTCTCGACATGCGTATAACTACATAATAAACAAAACAAAATATTTATTTAAAATTAAACCTATGAGCAGAATTAACTTACTCCAATGGCGCGCTCTTTCTTCTCGTATTGTCTGGCAATTTCTTGGAGTCCCTTCTCCCATTCCTTGTTGAATTCCTCTTCCATTCTTTCAACCGCTTCGAGGTTTTCCTTCCTGATGTCAGTCAACAGTTGGTCCTCTTCCTCCCTCTGCTGTTTCTCCAGATCCTCCTGGTATTTGTACAAAGTCTCTTTTGCTTTGTTCACCTGGTAATATGGACGAATATTTTATATTAAGCAATTTATTTGAATAAATTATGACATAGTCAATACTAATTCAAGTTCTGTAAAACTATAGTGAACTGAGTGACCTTTAATCATTTAAAATACCAAATTTTGTTGCAGATATAGTTTGAACTACTATGAAACTGTGGTTCACCAAGAAAGCAGGAAAATGATGCTTGTCATATTTGGTCATATTCCTCCTCTGATAAGCACTTTGGGCGGAAAGAGCTCCTCTAATGTGGAGGGCATCGGAGTCAATCCTAGGGGCATCACCTGTGCCCCTGATGTGCAAATTGTGTTGGACGACATTTGGCACGTTCATGGCCGATCGTATACCCATGGCACTCGCATCGTAGCCGTGCGCCAGAACTTTGGGAGAGTGTTTGTGGCAGTAGATCTCTTTGTCTGCATAGTCGGTTTGATTCGTGAAGTACGTTTTCAAGCTGAGATGCTGACCACATTGACAACATCTGAAATCAAAATTGTATATTTTACACAATAATAATTATGATGATAGATTGCTGTTATATCATCAAAAGCATCTTTGATGGCAGTAGGAATAGGTAAATTTTTACATTTTACATCATGAGTGCTTCCGAAATTTAAAACTTGCCCAATTTTACAAACTAAATAACATTCTGTTGACATGTAAATATTACACAACGTAACTTTACTGTGGATTTATGCATTTAAGTTTTCCTACATCAACCATGAACAGCCACAAAATACCAAATCGACTTTAAGCGAAAAGAAACTTTGCAGGTCACTAAATCTCCTTGCCAACCCATGGTCAAAGTGTTAAAAATAATGAAGTCTAATTAAAAGCTTTACTTTTTTATTCAATATTACTACAAAAACATTAAAAATATTTAAGCGTACACAAGGGCCTCATGTCATCACTTTATTTGTTGTGATGCTGTTATCATTAAGACTCTATATTGTTTTTAAAACCAATAAGTAACAAACTACATTATTTCACGCTTATTATAATTTTAAATCATCATGTTATTCAGACACATTTTCATCTTGACTTAATGCTGGTGTCAGTCTACAAGCTCAAGAAAGCATTAGAATCTTTCGAGCGTTCTCATCCAAAATTAGGTGTGTCCAATTTTAAACACGATTTCATCCATCTCCATAAATCTCGAATGACAAGAAACAACAACTCAATCTTACTTGAAGCACTGTTTATGAAAAATGACTTCATTGACTGGTCCAACCTTTTCCATCTGATAAACCCTCTGCGTACATCTCGTGCACTTTTCAGAGGGCGGAGGAACAAAAATATTTCTCAGACTCTTCGGTTGTACGGCAGTCATCTTCGTTAATTCCTAAATGCGCAGATCGCAGGAAAGATTCACGAACGTCTTACTGATTGTGGATATTGACAACTATTCTTCCTCAGGTGAGTAACTCATTGGATTTTTATAAATAAGAGGACCGTCGGTGCGTGCCTCTCATGTCTCACCTGTGCTGAGATACATTATGAGAGGGCTACAAATACAGGTATGACCTGCAGGCTGCAATGGCTGCTCAATAGCCGGCTTCTTCATGCTTCGCTGATCTCCACGGATGCTTGAATTCGAATATTAAAGTTCTTTATGAACTTTTGAAGATTTTTCGCATTCCATGACTTTATTCCAGTCAATATGAATAATCAATTAAAAATAGATTTTAGAATATCAAAAAACTTCATCAGTACCGAAATTTTCCGACCATATGAATATGTGACTCTGTGGCCCTATAGCTACATGGTTTTATGACAAGGCCATTACGACCCTACGGTTGCAAGGCTACATGGCTCTGTGGCGTAATACCATGCAGACGATTTTTTAGCAATTTTTTTAGCCGACTATTTACTAAACATAGTTTAGCATGTCACACAAACATTTAATACACATGTACAGAATCAATTTAAAATAAAGTTTATAATTAAAAGTTTTAAAGTAAAAATTAATCGTAATCTTGATCCATTAAATCTGTTGAGTACAACCCAGCAGCAACTTTTGTTAACAGAATAAGGACTTCAATACACTGGAAACCAGCAAATCTTTGTACCGTGAAGCACAAACAATCTAGTGTTTTTAAATAACTTTTTGTTAGTCCCACATTGAGAACATTTAGAACATTTTGTCGTGCACATATCTTTTTATCGATATAGCATCATGTACTTCTATTTCTATTCAAAAAGAGAGCAGCCATATAATACTTGAATTGTTTTTAAAATGAATGGATTATAAACTAAAAATGTAAGAAACGATAAAGAGTGTAATTGGACTGCTAGGACAATTCAGAGTTCTTTTAGGAGGCCTGTGTCATTTGTAAAATTTAGGAAATTACTCTGTTAAGTTATATTAACTCAACATTCAAATTTCGAGGTCCTTTTGGACTAGAGGCCAGGGCCAAGTGCCACACCTGTCCTCTTATAGGTCTTAGTTCACGACCAAAGAAAATTATTCTTGAGCAACAGTTGCGGTTAGTCATCGCATTCAATTAACAAATTAATATTATACGTATACATATATTCGATTGTATTTATGAATAAATTTCACTAGTCAATGGATCAAATGAAATGAATAAACAAATGGATTAAACGAACACATTCTCGAAAGACAAATTTATATTAACTTAAAAGTTTACAAACTACTGCGATAGACTACGTCTTTTATAAAAATATCAATTAATAAACAACTTCTTAAATCGAAATTCAATAACTTTTTTGTCCCTTATTGTTTTGCTAATGATTATGGAACAGCTTTATGTTGCTTGAGATCAAGAGTATTTTCGTTTGAAAGCCAATAATCTTATAAAATTTTCATTCAATTGTTCCAGTTGCTTTTATTAATTTCGATTGCTCCAATAATACCTAATAATATCAGATACATTTCGCATAAACATTCCAAATTCTGTTCGTCAAGATGATAAATCTTTTGTTTATTGTTCAAAAAATGTTAGATTTCTTTTTTTTTAGGTGAATTCTTTCAAGTGCCAATTAGATAAGTAAATAAAGTTTTGCAATCACTATTATATACTAGGGGTTCGATTTTGTTGCAAAATCTACGCAACATATTTTTGCAGCAGATTTTATTAAATTTACAAATTCAGATTTGAAAATAATATAAAATTTTTATCTTAATATAAAAAAATAATGGGGAAAATTTAATAGTCGCTATTTAATTTCATCATGTTTTCCAGAGATTTTGTTTTGATTAATCTTCACGAGTTGTATACGCCTCATTATCGCCTTTAAAAATGGATTTACGGACAAGAGAAGGACGCAAAATATATGAATTAAATCCTAATCCTAAACTTCCAGAGGTACGATTTCGGAAATTTAAATAACTGAATACAATGAACATTCGGATTAATTATTAATAACACTATTTTCAGTGGCTTGATAAAAAAGATAGGGCCAAGTTGATGAAAAAACATGAAAGTAAGGCTTTTTAACGCAAATTAAGCTGTATATTTGCACTGCAGACGATTGATTATATTTCAGAGAAGCACAAAGCAATTGACTTTATCCAGGACTTCCACATGCCAGATGCAACCACCTCCTTGCAGATGACGAGAGATGAGAACTACATTTATGCTACAGGTGAAATCAGATTCGTATTTAAAATGATATTTGATTATTTGTTAATTCCCTTTTAAGTTATATATTGAGCGCTTGACTTTAGGTGTTTACAAGCCCACAGTGAAATGTTTTGATGTAAACAGCATGTCAATAAAGTTTGAGAGGTGCATGGATCATGAAGTTATCAAATTTGCCATTCTGTCAAAGAGCTACCAAACTGTAAGAAAATTGTTGAGTTGTTTTTTTTAAATATGGTGAGATTCTTTGGAATGAGATATCATGATGAAATGATCATTGAAGGCTGCAATAAAATTCTTGCCTGCAATAATTCTTTTTTGAATTCCCTCTTCCAGCTTGCCTTCCTGCAATACAACAGGTATGTCGAGTTCCATGCTAAGCAGGGGAAAGTCCATCAGTTGAGGATTCCTTTCTTTGGGAGGGATTTGGCTTACATTGACACGACTGGGGAGATATATTTTGTTGGAGTGAGGTTTGTACTTGAATAATTAAAAATTTTCTTGTATTTTTCAAACATTTTGATCAATTTTTTTAATTCATCCAACTTTGTAATTTTCATTCCAGTTCTGAAATATCTCGAATCAACCTTCAGATGTCGAGATTTACAACTCCCCTGAAGTCTGAATCCAAGTAAATAACAACTTTAATGGTTATTCAAAATGTTGTGTCACACATGATGGGGTGCATAGAACATTGTATATGCTACATCCCAGCATTAAATGGTTTTTTAAGCTTTATTTCAGCTGAGAAAGTTGAGCTGTTATTAGTAGATATTTATTTATTTATTAATATGAGTAATTATATCCATTATTTGTTAACTATTTGCCATTCATAAATCATAACAATTGTGTTTGACTTCAGAGAACTAAGTTGCTGTGCAGTAAATGAGTATCACAGAATGTTTGCTTCAGGATCAGCACAAGTTAGTAAAATCTGAATTATTATTTAGTGATTTGAATTAACTATGTTAATTCTTGTTTTCAATATGCAAAGGGCACATTATTTTTATTGACTCATTCCATTCAGTTGGAAGTGCTGATTGGATATTTAATTAGTTGTAATAATAACCTTGTTAACCAGAATTTAATTGATAACATTCATAAAAGTTAATTATTTAATTGTTGGTAATGATAATTTTATTACCAGGGTTTAATTGAATGCTGGGATCCCAGAGGACCAAAATATGTCAACAAAACTCACATTGCCAAGTATTCTACAGTGTAAGAGTTGTTTTCATAATTTATTCATCCTACCATCCTAGTTATTTTTGCACCATATTAATGAATATTTATTACTTTCAGTGTTCCATCAAATGCTGGAGTTTCATGCATGACCCAGTTTGATTACTACCACGTTGGAGTCGGAACCACCACAGGACAAGTCAGCTCATTTGCATATTAATGAATTTCAGTTTCATTTCACCTTGTTATGTTCAAGAATGTTTGTTAAGTTATTTATGGTTCATTTAATTTATAATTTATGTTTCAAAATCCTGTTAGTTAATCTCATGATTTATTGATGATTGATTTGTCTGTGACACAAAGATATCACGACTAGCATTTCATCAGCACTGACAACATATCTTTCCTGCACAGATATTAATATACGACATCAGGAGCGACAAACCCCTGATTGTTCGTGAGCAACTGGGAGACGGGCCCATCAAAAGAATTGCTTACAAGCAGAGGAATTCTGGAGGCGACATTGTGCTTTCTGCAGATGGGTATGCCACGAAGATGTGGTACAAGGACACTGTTAGTTTTAATGAAACAGAATTTGATATTTAGTTCAATTTGTAGTGTTGTCATGCAGATGCATTTGAGCCCAATTTCTTATTTAGGAATGGAAATTTCATAAAAATTCTAAATTTGTTAACTGTTTTTGATTCAACTTTTTGTTTACCATTGCAGGGAGAGGTGTTTGGTCAACTCCTACCAGATCCAAAGATCAATGACTTTCTACTCATCCCAGACACTGGTGTCGTTTGCATTGCTAATGAGAGCCAAAAAATATTGTCCTACTATGTTCCCGTAAGTCTCTGCTCATTCATAAATATGATCTCATGACATAGAGTTGTTTAATTATTTATTGACATGGAGTTGTTTAATTATTTATTGACATGGAGTTGTTTAATTATTTATTGACATGGAGTTGTTTAATTATTTATTGACATGGAGTTGTTTAATTATTTATTGACATGGAGTTGTTTAATTATTTATTGACATGGAGTTGTTTAATTATTTATTGACATGGAGTTGTTTAATTATTTATTGACATGGAGTTGTTTAATTATTTATTGACATGGAGTTGTTTAATTATTTATTGACATGGAGTTGTTTAATTATTTATTGACATGGAGTTGTTAATTATTTATTGACATGGAGTTGTTTAATTATTTATTGACATGGAGTTGTTTAATTATTTATTGACATGGAGTTGTTTAATTATTTATTGACATGGAGTTGTTAATTATTTATTGACATGGAGTTGTTTAATTATTTATTGATCACTGTTTGCAGGATCTTGGCAGGCCACCAAAGTGGTGTGGAGCTTTAGCAAACATAACAGAAGAGCTTGACAACAAGACCAAGACCTCTGGTAGGTTATAATTATCCCAATATGGCTATGGTTATGCCAAGGCACTACAATTATTTTATTTCGAATAATTTTAAAAATGTTACAACATTAATTTTAGGGGTAGTTATGAAAATATTTGATTTTATATCTTACGTTCTTTTTCCAGATGATGAGGGCTTCAAGTTTGTGACCTTTGAAGATCTTGAAAAACTTCACTTGAGCCACTTGATTGGTACAAATCTTTTGAGGGCAGAGATGCATGGTTTCCTTATCAGGGAGGGGCTCTACAAGAATGCTGCTGCCAAAGCTGCTCAAGCTGAAAAAGAGAAGGCAGCCTTGTCTGAAGCTAAAAATACCAAGGTATGTTTCTTGCAATTATTGTGTTGTATTTTGCAGTCTATATTCAAAGGTATGAGCTTGTTGAAGCATTTTGTTGACCTGATGGTGTTTTATTTTATTTAGGATGCTAAGATCAAGGTCAACAAACGTCTCGGCGAGAGTCTTCGCATGGCCGGTGCCTCAGACAATGCTAAGGTTATTTTTTATTGATTTATTTTCTTAACCCATCAACAAACGTCCAATAAATGTTTTATTCATCAAGGGCTTTGCCAAGTTGCTAAAGGACGAGAGGTATGCAGGGCTGTTCAACGACAAAGATTTCGAAGTGGATCTGAAGAGTGATCATTACCAGAGGATTCTTACTGCCAAGCCAAAGAAAGCACTTGCATCTGATTCAGAAGAGGTCATTTGGTTCCTTGTTAATTTAATCTTTAATCAATCATTATTATTGGTAATAATTAGTAATAAAAGGTTTAGTGATTAGCAATGTATCATCTACACAATATCTTATTTTACTATATTTTCATACATATTGTTGTGTCACAGGAATTTGAGCCTGCCCACTCTGACGATAGTGATGACGAAGACATTGGTCTAAAGATTCCACTTAAGAACAAAAAGCAAAAAATGTGAACTTTTAATATTTTATTGCATAATGTTGAATCGTCAAAGCAGACTTTTTTTTGTACTTATTGTCAGTCTAGTTATGATATTTATTTACATTACTATTATTTTTTTATTTACATTACTGTATCAGTATAATCATTAAAGCAGCATGGCTGAAGAAGTAAAGAAGGTTGTGGAAGAACCGAAACCCATAAAGAAGAGAAGGATCAAAGAAAGAAAAGCTCCCTTCGGACAAATGAAAGCTGGAAAAAGTGTAGCAGTCCAATCTTTCAGTGCCGGGACATCCCTGAAGCCAACCTTCGTTGGTGGACAGCTGAATCTCTCCAGGTACGTTCAAGCTCACCTGAATATGAATGTCTTAAATGCACATGGTCTAATAATTCATTAACAATTGGTCATTAATTTTCTTCATCATTTCCATCACAAAGGAAACCACTCAGTGAACGACTTGGAGAGGAGCCTCAGCAATTGGTAAAGCAGGTAACTTCAGATGGGAACATGGAGGTAAAGTATGTCTCAATGAGAGCACCAAAGAGAAAGAGGGAATAAGTTGAGAGACTAAAAATAGTTTGACTTTTTGACTTCATTTGAGTTGTTTTGTAAATAAACGTAATTCGTTTAGGGACTAGTGTTTTGTAATGGAATATTTCAATTGTTGTAGATTTCTCTAAATGTATTTGATATTGTACTTTTCAACCCAATTTGCAAATCCGATCTAAATTCTGAAATGAAGGAATACGAATTGATAGTGAAACAAATTTTAGTTTTCGGACCTATATTTTTCGTTTACCGGGTTTTCTGAATTTCGTGGCAAAGCGCCGTCATAACGACTTCTCGATTGATTACCTAGAGATGCTTGAATTACAAAATGACAACATTTATTTATAGTTTAAAATTATCTTGGAACCCACGTACTGATTCCGTTATTTACCGAGACAAAGAAAGACAAGCTGTAAACCATTCGACTTGAATATAAAAATGTTGTGGCAAAATGTCTCTAATAGAGCGCCACGCATCTTTCTGCCTGACGTTTGCTACCGAATGCTTATTAACCAATTTCTTGCCATATGTCTTGATATATTAGCAATCGTCAAATTATTCAAAAATCTGATAAACCATTGGTTTAAAACCAATATGAAGTGAAGCCAAAACAATAAATTCTTATTAATTGCCATAATAGTTTTCGAGGTACACGTATGCTCCTTTAAAGTTTAAAGCAAGATAATATACCTAACATGAAGTAAAGAACTAGGTAAAAATGTCGGAGGCTGCGTCGTGTTAGATTTGGGAGATGAGAGGCCGCAAGCCTTGCTAAGAAAAGAGATCGCGGTTTTGTTATTGAGATGATGGCGCGCTCTGCCTTAATGACTCGATCTCTTTTCATTTCCCTCCGTCTCTCCTGAATGATAAGCCTCGTTTTGTTTGTATCTTAGTTTTAGATGACCTTTAATTTTATTTAAAGGGAAAAGGTTAATAGATCGACTTTAAATTATTTTGTTAATATCGATAAATATTTGTAAAGTGCCGATAAATTTCCAGGCGACAAAGGCGATTTTGCTTTCATAAATTTTTATTAACCATGGAAGATCATTGTCACGGTTGACAACTGTTTCAAATCATTTTAATGTTTTAAACTCATTAAATAGGGAAATAATTTTTAAAATATTTTAAAACTCGTTAAATTTTAAAATGTATTAAACGATGAAATCATTTTAATATCATTTATTATCTATCCCAATTTGAACTTGCGAGGCAACATTAAGATTTAAATATGACTGGCGGCTGTGTCGCGCTAGATGTAGCTAACGATATTGTGTTTTTAAAAAGCGACGAGATGTAGTTTGATTCGAACCACGCTGCGGAGCATCGTGCTATTCGTTTAGGTATGCAACGGACGTCGACAAAACGTTATTAAACTTTATTGAGGTAGGCCATTTTAGATTGCTCACTTCTTGATTCTTGCTGACTAAGATGATTTGGACTTTAGTTAGTGTTAGGAATTAGGGATAAATAATGATATGTATTAGAATAATGATAGTATATTAGTTAGTTTAAATTACTCCAATTTCTTGGATTTTATACAATTACCGACGATTTAGTAGTATCAATTTACTGGTGGCAGAGGTACTACATCAGTCGTTTACTCGAAAGGATGAGTCGTGACATTTTTGGTGGTAGCGGTGGGATTCAAAGAAAATTCAGTGGGATAGAAAATCATCGCTGATGAGATCGTTATCATCATCAGCGGTAACCGTGGATCATAGAAGATAGAAGATCTTAAGTTTTTTTTCCAGTGTTGTAACTTGTGTTGTTAAATGTTCCTCATTTCAGTAATTAGGTAAAAGTAAAAGTAAACACGCAAAGCATCTTTTCCATTCTCATCAATCAAGTGTAAAAGTTGTTCCACAGCAACAAACACAGAATTCCATCGTGTTGCTTTAGGCCTTTTCAAGCCAAGTTTAATGGCATCCATTACATTGTTAACAGCCAGTGAAGATCTGCCATATTTATTCCAGAGAGCCTGACACTTTGCAAAAGCAGATCGTGAGATTTTCTTATATACTGCATCATGCTCTGCATTATCAGCATTCTGAGTAGAAATTAAATTTATTGTGTGACAAGAACAACGCAGATGATGCAGAAGACTGTAATCAGTAAAATTTGAGGAATGCCAGCTCTGTTGATGTGGGGCACGGCACCCCCAGTTTACTACAAACAACACACAAAGCATCTTTTCTATTCTTATCAATCAAGTGTAAAGGTTGTTCCACAGCAACAAACACAGAATTCCATCGTGTTGCTTTAGGCCTTTTCAAGCCAAGTTTAATGGCATCCATTACATTGTTAACAGCCAGTGAAGATCTGCCATATTTATTCCAGAGAGCTTGACACTTTGCAAAAGCAGATCGTGAGATTTTCTTATATACTGCATCATGCTCTGCATTATTAGCATCCTGAGTAGAAATTAAATTTATTGTGTGACAAGAACAACGCAGATGATGCGGAAGACTGTAATCAGGAATATTTGAGGAATGCCAGCTCTGTTGATGTGGGGCACGACACCCCCAGTTTACTACAAACAACACACAAAGCATCTTTTCCATTCTCATCAATCAAGTGTAAAAGTTGTTCCACAGCAACAAACACAGAATTCCATCGTGTTGCTTTAGGCCTTTTCAAGCCAAGTTTAATGGCATCCATTACATTGTTAACAGCCAGTGAAGATCTGCCATATTTATTCCAGAGAGCCTGACACTTTGCAAAAGCAGATCGTGAGATTTTCTTATATACTGCATCATGCTCTGCATTATCAGCATCCTGAGTAGAAATTAAATTTATTGTGTGACAAGAACAACGCAGATGATGCGGAAGACTGTAATCAGGAAGATTTGAGGAATGCCAGCTCTGTTGATGTGGGGCACGGCACCCCCAGTTTACTACAAACAACACACAAAGCATCTTTTCTATTCTTATCAATCAAGTGTAAAGGTTGTTCCACAGCAACAAACACAGAATTCCATCGTGTTGCTTTAGGCCTTTTCAAGCCAAGTTTAATGACATCCATTACATTGTTAACAGCCAGTGAAGATCTGCCATATTTATTCCAGAGAGCTTGACACTTTGCAAAAGCAGATCGTGAGATTTTCTTATATACTGCATCATGCTCTGCATTATTAGCATCCTGAGTAGAAATTAAATTTATTGTGGGACAAGAACAACGCAGATGACGCAGAAGACTAATCAGGAATATCTGAGGAGTTAAGTGCTTCATTAACATCAATAGCAAAGTCAATGTGTATTATTTTTGTCATCATCATCACTTTCACTATTACTCTGAGCAAACATAGAAAAAGGCTTTAATGAAGTTTGTTCCATTATCTTTCTTGCACAATCTTCCTACTAATGCCATATTGTGTATGGATTTCATCCAAGATGGCCTCAATGGCTCCATGTGTATGAGACCCCCTCATTCTTCTGAGTGCTAAACAGGCTGACTGTGCAAATCGGTCTGGTCGATCCAATGTACAGTAATGCCCATGTACAATTTCCAGCTGTGCTGGAGATGCATTCAACTAAGAAATGGGTGTATTCCTCAGGCTTAACAGAACAAGATGTTGGTCTGTCCATGCTTCTTCAGCTTTCTTGAAGGCATTCGTGATGGCTTGAATGTTCTTTTCCACCATTTTATTAGACTGGATTTCCTGGACTGGTGAATATCCACTGGAAACCCCACTCTATTGCAAAATGTCTGCTTTCTTTCTGAAATGAAGGGTATGTTGTCTGAAATGATGGTCATTGGAATGCCATGTCTTGAAAATATGGACTTTAATTTAGGCTGTCTTGTTTTCTAATGAGCAACTTCTAGATATTTACTGAAATAGTTAACCATAAGCAAATAATTTCAAGAATTCAAAGTGAAAATGTCAATTCCAACTTTCTGCCATGGCCCCTCTGGCACAGGATGTGGCACTAGTGTTTCCTTCTTTGAAAGAATTTGATTGTTGCTTTGATAGTATGACAGTGCAAACATGACATCACATGAATTTCTATATCCCGGTCTAGTCCAAGCCAGTAAACACATGTGCATGCCAAATGTTTCATTTTGTTCATCCCCTGATGAGCTGCATGTAGGTGCTGTAGGATATTGGGCCGCTATTTTGATGGTGGGATCACTCTGTTGTTCATCAAAACAATGCCCTCAGCCACTGTCAGGTCTTGATGGCAGAATGAAATGCCTGTGCCTCCTGCACAACATCCTTTTCAGGTGATGCCATCCAAACCTCCTGCTGATATTTGGAATGAATATTATAAATCGTGCCGCTTCACTGTGAGTTTTCGAAAACTGTTGCAATTCTTTTCGGGTTATTCAACGAGAAATCGGTTTCACTCATCATTCTAAGTTGGATGTCTGTCTGGATAAGTGAAAACCAGTTTGTCATGAATCAGCTGTTCTGTGAGGTCCCTGAATTCAGTTTCTTGCAGCCAGTTTCAAGCATTCCAGGAAATCAATAGTGAGTTCTCCTGACCTTTTGACAATTCGTTGAAGTTGAATCTCAAAACCATCACATGTCTCTTAGTGCAAACTTCTCCTCGAATCTTTGAAGGACAATGTCATGCTTCATATTGTCCTCTTTGTTGTGCCAATCCATGTCATAGTACATGGCATTGACGGTTTCACCCAAAGCGTCAACGAAACTTGGGAAGTTGGTTTCCATCACAAAGCTTAAAATATGTTTCATAACTGCTTCTCCATTGCCTTCAGGCTTCTGTGAGATTAGAATTTACTTCCAAGGCTGGTGGCAACCTAACATTTAAAGTAAATGTTGACTACGCCATATCATGTTTAACCAAGTTTATTTACATCGAGAACAACGTAACAAATGCAAAGACGAATTAAAGTGTTATATATGTACATATATGACAAGGACAAAAACCATCCTCTTGTACTAAAACAACTCAAATCAGCTTTTCCAGATCCTGTATCTGAGCGGGCCTTGAGGATTCTGTTCTTTTGAAAAACACTGAGCCATTCCATGTCAAAAACTGCTGCAATTATTTTTTCCTTCAACAACTTTCTTCCCTTTATAAATATTTCTGAGTTTCTCTTTGTGATGTGCTAATTGACATACATGTGAGGTGCTGCATGTTCCATATATTGTTTTTTCCTTATCTTTGACTCCTTTAGCTAAGAATTGCACAAAGACAGGCTGAATGAACTTATAAGTACAGGTGCAAGTCTAAGTATAAGTACTTTTCCTTCTTTGAACAGAAATAATCTTCGTTATCTTCAATACAATGTTAAGACAAGTGTAACAAAATTTACATTTATCAATGAAATAAATTGTCAAAAGGTCAGGAGAACTCTCAAAATATTGGTCACAGAGTCTGTTACGATGAGGAGTCAGTATAAGACCAGCTTGACTGAATAGCCTTTCAACAGATGCAGATGATGGAATGGTTGTGTTGAACTTGAGAAAAACTTTTTTGACTGCTGGATACCTACATGCAATAGCCAGAAATTATAAGATGGTTCTTGGATAGAGTTTGTTTCATTCATGCGTTTGACTTCAGCAACAAACAGTTCTTCACACACCTTACGATGTATCGATGGAAGCCAGCGAACTTTGAAGAATGGGTGTGACACAGCAGCAATTATAAAAGCTTTCATCTTGAAGTTTATTTCTATTCTGCCAAATTTCAAAATATGTCTAAACCCTTTCTGCATTCCAGCCTGAATAGCTATTACTAAACTTCCGACATAAGTCGATGAAGGTGATTTAAGCCTTTGTTGTATTGTGTGTAGAGTCGGCAGAATGGAACCAAAATAAGATCCAGACGTGTCTTCTCCTTGTAAATTATCCAGAGCTTGTGATTTATCCAGAGCTTTTTATTATGTAAAAATAGTCACTTTGCTACTTTTTTGATTTAATTAATTTCAATTTTGATTTAATATGAGTTTATTTACAAAAACTACGAAAAATTGTAATCTTTTTTGTGTTAAAGTGTTTTCTGTCTATCCTACTCTTGCATTTTGCAAGAATTAAGCTATTCCTTTTGCTAAGACTGACTGCCTTCTTTAATGTATCAGAAGTCAGCTTAACAGCTCTTTCAACTGTCTGACTGTGGCAGGAATATTTGGAGGAGTTCCTCTATTTTTAACCATATTGGTTATGTCTTCATCTTTGAATTCTTCAACACATGGCGGTTGAAAGCAATCAACATCCTCCAAGTTGATGAGGGTCGACCATTCCTGACAATTGAAGTTAATTGAAGGTATGATATTTATTCTCATACCATCCTTCTCTCTATGTCTAGGAACCAATATAGGGCTGGCTCTGCTCTCCAATATTTTCTTCACTGCCAGAGCTCTGTGATATTCTTCCTCTGAATAAAGTAGGGCAGCAAGGAAATTACCAGGTTGAAGGCAGAAGCAGTTCCTCTGAGTAACAGGAAAGGTAATTTCTGTTATGTCCTTCTCATTCAAATGATGCATGGCTTGTAGCATTTGGAAGATGAGTTTAGGACCATCTGTAAAATGGTTCTTGAAAAGTTAGACTTGTGGGTGGCATTGGTTTACTGTGCTTATCAATTCCAGCTATTTTAAAACAACCCTTGCTTCCATTCTTCATTCATTGATCTCTTATATAAGCCCTTTTCTCCACTGGTCAGTCAGCAACAGAAAACGTCTGCCATAGATGTAAGGGTGAAATTTCCTCACCCCAAACACTAGGGCCAGAGCTTCTTTCTCGATCTGTCCGTAGTTCTTCTCAGCCTTGGTGAGAGATCTACTGGTGTGTGCAATTGCCTTCTCCGTGTCGTTCGGAAAACGATGAGAGATAACAGCTCCCACTCCATAATCACACGCGTCTGCAGCAACGACGATGTGCAGTCCAGGGTCGAAGTGCGTCAACAACAGGTCTGACTGCAGCACTTTCTTGAGTCTCTCCAAAACTTTCTGGTGCTCTGCAGTCCAAATCAGCTTCCAATATTTTGTTCAATGGGTTTTCATCTGTTTTGCACTTTTTGCATTCAACCATAGATTTTATGAAAAATTTAAAAGATTTTGAATCCGAGATTTAGCATTTAGAATGGGAAAGTTGTTACAAAACGTTATGATGTCTTTGTCTTGAATACCTGACTTTGATTCAAAAGTCTCAAATTGACTTGCAAATAACATAATCTCAATCCATTTGTCATTAAATCTGTCTTCAATTTCACAAAACCTCTTCATTCCTGTTAATATGCTTTTAGCACTTTCATCTTCAAACAAGTGTGTTTCTAATTTTATCTCATCAACTTTGCATTTAATCTTTTTTGTAAGATTCCTCCACTCTAAATCTGCCACTGTATGTAATGATACTGGTGTTGTATAATTCATGGGTGATCTGGGAAGACACAAGAATGGCAATGTTTGCGGATGATTTCTGCAACTTGTATGTTGCTGCTAGCACTAAAGAAGCACAGATATGATAATTTGATTACATCAGAACTCAGGGCATATTGGAGAAGGTGCAGAACAATTTGGAAACTTGGGGACATGGAGAAATTTATGTCAGGCTGGATGATTTCCTTGCAGTATGTCAGAACTATTGTTATTGACAATGATGTTGCTATTTGATTTATTTTTAATTCTTTATGATAAGGATAAATCAGTATATTTGTTGTTTCATTGTCAGGCAGAAGAAAAAGCTAAACAATCTGAATACGGAATGGCAGAAAAAAACTAGAGAAACTAGCTTGGAGATATTTATGAACTCATTCATTTTATTTGTCTATAAACATGTTTTCTTATTGGCTCCATTCCACAATAATTTGCAAGGGTTGAAGTGATTTGCTTCTAAAGATATTAATAGAGCTCAAATGTTGCTTGAGATAAAATACAGATCAATTTGCTACATCTCTGCTTCTAAGTCATCCTTGTGGGTTCTGATTATGAAATTATGTATTATTTTCTGCTGTGTGTTGCAGTCTGTACAATATTGACATTGTTAGCTCAGTTGGTCTTGATCTTTTGTCTGCTGAGTGATGTATGCATTAACCAGCCCAAGATTTTGTGCAGTTATTAAATGTAAGCAGCCATTGGATTACTTCTCCGACATATACTCACAGGCACACACCACAAACATTTACGACGGTTGCTATCATATCTTGAATGTGTTCGATCGCCTGTATGCGACATAACGTTGTGGAATGATCGATCCTATAGATAATCGCGAAAATGTTAGGCAACAGCTACGAATAAACTACTGAATCGGTGGCCACTGCTGTTTTATTTTCTCATCTGTTATCTCAACGCTTTTTGCCAAGCCCCTGGGTGAAAGTCTGACTGTTAATGATGCTCTAGGCGTATTTGTTCTGGAGAAATTCAGCACCGGGTGAATATTAGATTCAATGCTGCGCCTGAGCTCATGTCGAATGTACAAGTACTGATGATGCTGAATATGTTCGTGATTTATGTGTTACTTTAACTTAGTTTTGGCTCACAAGAATGTAAAATTGTTTAAAAATAGGATCAGCCAATTTTAACCTACAAAAGGCTAAAATGGGTAGTGCTATTTTTCAGTCTTATACACTTAATAGTTCATACCTGCAAAACGTAGAGACAATCTTTTATTTACTTAATAGATTTTCACAACACTAATATAGTTTTTTCTTTCGTGCTTTTTAATAGAGTTGAAAAAACTTTGAGGTGTAATTTTTTTTTCGTCATGAGGTTCATTAGGAGGTAGTACTGTTTTGGTTCCAATTTTGGTGCAATAATATAATCTTGCTATGTATTCTTTGTGATAGAAATAACCTCTTCTCACAAGACTGGTCCATGTCTCATCCTCTTTTTATTTTCTAAATTGCAAACTCCGAGACGAATTTATATAAATGTAGCAACTTTTGCAAAAAAAAAAAAAAAAAAAAAATTAAAATAAAGTTGCATACCTCTTACTGAACCAAACGTTGATAAACTCTTAGTCAAGGATTTTCTTTAGTTTGTTGACAGGTCTTTCTTGCATGTTTATTACGACCATATTTTCAGGGGTTTCCTCCTTTTGTTCAACTGGAACTGCATGCAGATATCCATCTTGAACTGGACTGTTCAATAAACCCGAATTCCGAACCAGTGATTTTTCATTTATATCCCAAGGGAAGCAATTCTCTACCACAGTGAGTTTGTCTTATAATTGCCTAAGTAGATGATTGGCAACTTTTTTTTACTACATTAAGACACTTTGTTCAACTGAAGCTGCATGCAGGTGTTCACTTTCTCTAGATATTTTCCTTTTACGTCCAATCGGAAGCGTTGGCAACTCTTTACCTGGATTAGTTTCTTATATGGCGCTTAAGTAGATAATTGATAGCATATTTTTTATTACAATGAGCACTCTCGAACTTGTTGGTGACGATGTATGCTGATTGGCTAGCAGTTCGTTTACAAATGAATACTCAAATTTCTGAAGTTTGATTAGATAATATGCTTTTTTTTACTTCGCTCCTTACACGTGCTTATGCTACAACTATCAACAAACATTACTATAATATGTATACAATATATATGTATAATATAATCGTTTGTAGAAATAAATATAGAAATATCCACAAATAATATTAAGAATCTAACATAAAATGGCCCTAGCTACGCCTCTGGTTGCATGTCGATTCATCCAGACCAGACTTCAATTCCCAAACCGCTAATTGTTCTGTCTCACTATAAGTGCAATTCTCTAAAGGTCTCAATGTTTAGACATGGACGAAACAAGAAAGTCATAGAATCAGTGGCGTACCAACTGTTTTTGCCGCCCCACTCGTGGCCGTTAATAGTCCGTTAACCTCAAAGTTTTCGAAAAGCTCTCAAATACTTATACAATCAAATCGGTTATTTACTTTTTCCGAAATTTTTTGTAGCAATTTCACAATTCAGTCCATCGGCAAGTTCCCTCTCTATAGAAATGACAGCCAACTAGAGTATAAATAAGCTTTGACTGGTTCATCGATGATCGAAGGTGGTTTTTTATTAACTTAAGTTTGGAGGAAGAGCGCTCTCATCTGGCAGCACGAATAATTATCGTTTCCTGAAGCTTCCACAAAATACTTCAATCTCTTACTTTCTGCAAAAAACTCTTTTTTTTCTCTGGGTCTTCATCAACTACGCCAATCATAATTATTTGTTTGCAGATCATGAACTTGCTGAAATCTGACTCTTCAACGGACACAGCAAAACACTGAGAAGAGGTGGTGGTCATTTTTTCTATTTAAAAAAAAATTTTGCATTCTCCCTCAAAATGCCGCCCCTCCTTTGGCACGCCAATGCATAGAATCAATCTCAAAAGTGATTACCGGGATGTCTATTCTTTTGAGAGCAAGCTCCATCGTACCGACAACAGACAAAACTATAAAGACTAAAATATTAACTCCTTTCCGAAAAATGCTTACACTCAATAACCTTATTTTAATCAAGTGCGCAGCAGCCAAAAATATTCCTTGAATTCTATTGGTCAGCTCAATTTAATTACAAGGAATTGCGGATAGCATTACCATACTTGGAAACCCCGTTGACGATAAGTTTTAGAGTTCGTAGGCAATGTCAAAGCGCTTCAGTGTAGTAATGTAGTACCCGATATAGTAATGGTCAGCGTTCCCGCCTAGATCATCAGCTCTATGAGTTCAGCTTCTGTTAAGAGAACAGCAGTCGCTTATGTTCAAGTCGTTGAGGCTATTTACGAATATTCAGACCATTCAGAATATTCAATCGCTTTTTCGGAACATTTTAGAAACTAGAGATTTATTTAACACCTAGAATTGGGTGCACCCAATCGATAAGCGAACTTCCGATCAGGATCCTTCATTTCATCTTTTTTCAATGAAGAGGGGTCAGTCCCTCGTAAATTACGGGATGACCTTTTTGCAACTCTTCTAAAATCATGTCCCTGCTCACCCCCCACAAAATTGCGATCTTGCTTTCAGTGACTTCCAAATAACCAAGTTCAATTAGCTCAATTTGGCCGTCGAAAAGCGTACAATAAAGGTCAAGTACGGGGTCAACTCAGCACCCAGTAACAAATCACTGGAAGAAACCAAAGAGAAGCTTTAAATTCTTCGCATTCAACGACGACAAGAGTAGAAACTTTCCCTCAAAAACGCTTTTAATCGACAATTTATGCGACGTTCCCAAGGACTTTTCGAAAAGAAGTCTCCTTTGCGGCACATTACGACTAACTGCTGTCACATGCTTTCACAGCATGAAATAATGCATCCCTACGAGCCAGCCAAGAATAATCACGACTTTCGTAATACTTAGAGCGAATCTCACAGCCCGAATAATGTAAAGACAAGTAATTTCAATGCATAATAATAATAACAACAATAATAATAATAATCATTATCATCAATGCAATTCAAAGATGTACATTAATTTCATCACCTGAGATTCAACAGTTCCTTTTGAAAGGGACTTAAAACATGACAAATGAATTTATTTCAAGACCTCAATTCAAATCTGAGGCAATCTGGTGACAGCTTCGAACAAGAGAATATTGAACAAGAGAACAATTGACTTTGAATCTCACATATTCCTTGCTTTAATATCATTGCAAACCTTCTTAACAACACAGGCTCGGTGCAGTCACACGAGGGGCTCTGAATCACCGTCGTCATCATCGTCACCATCATCGTCGTCATCGGGACGATATCAGCAAGTTTCTGAAACTGCTACTCTTAAGGCAATTTCCTAGCGGAATACACCTAACCGACAATAAGAAATAGAAAGAACAATTTTGTAGCAGACTCGAGTCAAAAGTCTTGCGTAATGCAGAGTTCTTGATCCTTCCAGAACTGATAGTTGTCCCGGAGAATCACTTTCATCTCAGGTAGGCTGCAGAAATCTGATGAGGATTTTCATTTTCTAAGTAACTCATAAGTTGTTGAATCAGATTTTTTTTGAAATCATAATTTACGAATATGACAAAATGTGACTAAGATAATTATAATTTTCATGGCTTTTCATTTGCCTTTACCACTGCAAGCATTACGTGTCAACAGGTTATTTTCTCATTACCACTGACATTGCATGAGCATGGCTTTGAATGCATGCAAACGATTTTTGTCAGAAAATTTATAAATAAAAGTATTTCTCTGATATCCCGATGCTATTCAATATAAAAACCAAAACGGCAACTCACTTGTCCACGACTCGTACATGTCGCTGATGAACAGATCGACAAAACTCGTCTGAGACTTTGGGACGTTGCAAGACTTGCTGTCAAACACCGGCATAACTACAGGCAGCCCTCGTGACTTTTCCTCGTCAGTCTTCAAACAACGTCGAATAAAATTTCACTAATTCGGCACTTAAAATCTGGATAGCTCAACATGGTGATTGCACTTAATAATGCCTTCAGAACATTAGCTCTTAGAAAAGATTATTTAAGTTCTCGATTACAATTGAGATAAATTTGTTACAGAACAACTTTAATTTGTTTTAGAAATCTAACGAGCACAAAAGAGTAGCAAAAATATCTGCTCAGATCTCATTTAAAATCAAATTCAATTGCAAGTGCAGCCCTTTCCCACCTGGTCGCAATATTCTTTTGCAATGCGAACGGCCCACTCCTTGCACAGGAAGAGGGGACGTGCAGGGTTCGACACGTCTGCACACTTGATGAGCATCCTTTTGACGAGGATCTTGTTCTCCACGGTGGCCAGTTTCAACAAGGCGTCCTGCAATGTCATTGAACCGGTTTGTCATTTGTCCGTAATGTTTGAGATTATTAGCTTAACTATTAGTATTAATATAACAAGTAAATATTAGTATTCTATTATTAATGTTAATGATGTGAGTGCATAAATTCTGGTAGTCTTTTTTACAGAACTTTGATCAAGAAATTGTTGGAGTTTGAGGTGGTGGATGCCACCCAAGTTAATTGTGCTGTTGTTAAAACAATTTAAAACAACTTAAAACATTAAATATCATTAAATGTTAAAACTTTTAAAATCTCATTGGTGTTGCAGTTGTCAAATTCATCTCACGTTTTTTACACTTTGGATTTAATAGTCATCAGCTCTAACGCACAAAGATTAATGCCACACATCACGACATCAAAGTTCATCAACGTAGTAGTGGCTTTCAATCTCGAGTGATGAAACTTTTTAATTCTGATGCTGTGAGTTAGTGGAGTTAAATTCTCATGAAATCAAATGATTTGCCTCTTTCAAAACATTGTTCCAAAACAATCAGCAGATTTTTATCACTTTAAGTAAAGAAAGGAACTAAATAAATATGTTAATGAAGCCATGGGAGCACATTCAGAAGGTGAGTCGTTGTTCAAGCAGTAAAACTGCTCTTTGGCTGTCTCTTCATCAATCGCTAACTTCCCAATTCCAACAATAATATAAGATATGTCATAATATTACAATAACAGCACAAGTATGGATCCAGACAAAAAAAATAACTAAATATAAAAAAACAGGAGAATGCAAAACTATCCAAAGAACTCAAAATGGATGCAAAGAAATCAAGATGAATGCCAATTCCCACGACAGGCAACAAGGACGTGCTACGAACTCTTCAGCAAGACTAAAGTCGGTCTCACATTAAAGTTCAAATTAGCAGCAAATCCTGGCTTGCTCGTTTTGCTTAGAGCAACTCTGGAGAAATTTGGCAAAAATGCGAGATTTAAAAAAAAAAAAAATAAGGAAAAAACAGTAAAATGCAAAACATCTCTTACGTTGCATCCTGGTGATTCACAGACTGATGCCTGGTTGACGACGCTGACGAACCTATTGAGGTGCTCGAAATGCTTCGTCATCTCCGTGGCAAGCACCATATCTATGATCTGCTGCCTCAGCAGCTTAAAGTCCTCTCTGTTCGAGGAGGCAATAAAACCAGAATAAACAACGATTAAATCGATTAAAAGCTGAAAATCAGAAAAATAAGAATAACTTAATGATGCAAAGATGTACTCGACTCAACTACAAAAGACTTAACAATGTCGTGGCATGAAGTACACTAGTGATCCTCAAGAACTGAACAACCAAAGAAAATTGCTCAGAGGTAAAATTGTAAAATAGAAATGTTTGAGGGGAAGGGTGCTTAGGATGGAATTCAAGTTTAACCTCGAAATGTTTTTGAAAATGTTCGTTTCCTCGTTCTTCAGGGTGAGTCTGAAGGCAAGAGATACGTGGTGACTTTCCAGAACTGCCCTGAAAGTAGAAAATTTATAAACAATTTACTTGTTGATATTTTAGAATAAATAAAACAAAAATAAATATTTAACAATATTGTAAAATAGGTCACAAAAAATATAAAAATAACAATTATAGAATTGTTTCAGAACATGTAATGCAATGCAATGCAATGTAATTAATGCAACTGATTAATGCAACGTTACAACTAAAGAACTGTTGAATTTTAAGCTGCACAAGGATCTGAAACAACAATTTTGGATTTAAATAAATTTCAGATTTAAGCGCCAATACAAGGAACTTTATGGTGTTTGTGACCGTCGAGGTGGGAAGAAACATCCTCTTCGTTCTCCAAGAAACAGGAGAAGTGGTAATTCTCCATCTTTTTGTAAGTTTTTTCCCCTTAAGGAGCAGGTGTTCGGAAGTTTTTAAAAGCAGACGAGAAAGTCAACGTTCACGAAGATGCTTACAACCACGAAAACGTTCTGATGCAACCAATCAATCACTGATGTTCTGCTCATTTTTTATTTTTTTCTTTTTTAAAAACATTTATCTCATTCCTAAACCAGATCAAAATAACAAATAGGAATCTCTAATGACACCAATTGCAATGACAATACTGATGTCAGTGATGATGACTATGACAACAACGACGACGATGACATTAATTGAAGGTAATTGATGAGACTCACAGGTCGTTGTAGAGGAAGGCCAAATCGGCGTTGGAGTTGACGAGGAATGAGTTGGTCTTGCCCGGATGGTCGAGGTCGTGAACCACGGCTGCTATGAGGCAGGCCACCTCGTCCACGTGGTCAAATATTGCCTTCAATAACAAAATGAGAAATTGTAAGTAATTGTAAGGTGCCTTCTAGTTTTAAAGTAAGTACATTTTAAGAATAAATTTGGAATTACAACTTGAAACATATGAGAATGTATGGTGATACAAAGCAGAAGGATTCAGTTATAAATACTAATGAAGATAAAAACAAAGACAAAAATTGAATACAATTAATGACAAGATACAAAAATTGAACAAATAAATTTCAAAACAAGAAGCGCCAGAATTGTGAAAATTTATAATAATTCCAGGCCACTGATTGGCTCCAGATTGTGGGCACATGAATAAAACCGCCATTTGGACACTTATAAATATAATTAGTTAACGTTTAAAAATAACTTTTGGTTTACAAATAAAAAGAATCTAACAACCAAACTCAACTGTTCAACAGATAACCAACTCTGTGACATTTAATTACAATTAATGATTTTTTTTAAACTCATGACATTTAATTATTTTTGGACTCTCAGTTATTCGTTTAACAAGATCATTAAACAGCTCCAAGCCATTTGGTTGTGCTCTCTAAAACAATGAAATCCTCAGGAGGAATTTGCAGGAATGTGCAATTAATTAATTTGTGTAATTAAATGCAATTAATTAAATTGTGTAATTAAATGTAACAGCACAATCCAAGGAATGTTATATTATTTCTTCGCTGCTGATCCAACATTACACCAGTATTTTGTAAGTTTATATGTTTAAAGCACTACGTTGTTACTAAATTAATATTAAATCAAAGTTATAATGGCACATACCAAAGAATGTTACATTACTTTTTGACTGCTGATGTTATACCATCATGTTAAACCATTTCATGCTTAAACCACTAATATTATGTCTTAGTTCAAAGTTATTTCATGCCATTGCAGACAAGTCTGCATTTGCATCCCCTCCATCACATGTCACACTCAGCAACAACCACCCTCTGCAAGGACTGACCTTTGAAGCACCCTAAAGCATTCTTTCAAGAATCAGAGGTAACCTGACCTTGATCTGTTCGCAGGACAGAAAGTAGGCCGAGGCGTGCATGACGTCAGCAGCGTGAGTGGAGTTGTGGTAGGGGTTGGTCTGGTGGTAGTTGCTCTCGATCATCTGAAGCCACGAGGCCAGGATGGAGTCTTCCACTTGGAGGAAGTCGGTCACCTCGAATCTCTGGAACGTTCTCATGGCCAGGTGGAAGAGGGGCCTTTCAAATGAATTAAATAAAAAAATAATTAAATACGAGGTACAAATAAATTTAAAAAGAATTGAACAAAAAAATAATTAAATACGAGGTACAAATAAATTTAAAAAGAATTAAACAAAAAAATAATTAAATACGAGGTACAAATAAATTTAAAAAATTAAACAAAAAATATATACGAGGTGAAAATAAATAAATAGAAGGTAAAAATAAGATATTCATATGTGAAAATATAATGTTATTATTCTATATATTTGCATTTATAATTGCAAAGTAATGACAGTTTGGAAAGTCATGTGACACTCAGCTATTGATACATTTAAACATCCCATCAGCTGTAATTATTATGCAAGCAGATGAAGCTATGTACAGAGTGTATTATGTTATGATACACATTCGACTACTAAGACAAAACAAAAAAACAACAACAACAACAATGTGATGAAACCTTCACTCCAAGGTGAGAACCCGCAACAATCGTTCACCAATCGTTTTGCAGTGCAGTAAATATCGAAACAAAAAAGCGCAGCTCTTGCGGAAACAACAACAACAACATCAACAACTGAGGAACAGTTGCCGTGGCATTTCAATCAACGAAGAACAAAGAGGCCCGATACCACTCAACTCAAAATTCTGGATGAGGACTTGTAAGACCTCACAAAGAGTTTGAAAGATGAGAACCACCGTCTGCTTGTAAACAAGTGACAATCAAGAAGAGCGTTAACCGTGTTAACTGTTAATTAACTGTTAACTCAACTTACTGGCTCATTCAACTAATGACGATGGACTTCAGTTTCAAAATTTCAAAAAAGAAAAGCAATAAAATTAATATTATTATTATTATTATTAATTATGTTAGCGTAATAATATTATTAATAATTATGTTAAATTAATAAAAATTATGCTATCTTAATAATAATTTTAATATTATAATATTATTAAATATTGCTTAATTATGTTAATGCAATAATAATAATAATAACAACAGTAATAGGTAGATCGGAAAATGAAATCAACTACATTTGATAATATAAATAATGTAATATATAAATTATTATCAAACACTAGTGAACTTAATAATATAATTTACAAAAATTATTTTCCAATTTTCCAATTTTTTGATCTCCTGTGGGGAGGAATGCACAATGTTGTTTCATAATTATGAATTATTATTAATCATAATTAAAACAAAAGTGAAAAAACAAGATATAACAAAAAAATAAAATAGAAATAGAAGAAAAGCAATTTTAAATTTTCTTTTTAAAATCTTTACTAAAGTCTCCAGGAGTTCATCAAAAATTGATCTCAAATATTTTAAAAATGTGAACTCAAGAAGTAACATTTTTTTTTTGACAAATGTCCAAACTCAGCAGATCACTCGACTTTATAAATGAAATAATGACTAATTACCATATATTAATTATAATAATTATTAATAATTTATATCTCCCAATAAAAATAAGGCACTGCAAAGAAAAAGAGTAAACAACAGACACACCTCGCAAACTCGCACACAACATTAAAACTCGCAACAACAAAGACTGCTAAGGGCTATTACATCTGGCCATAATTAATTGTGTCAGCCAAAAACAGTGATGCATTTATTTTTAAATGCTCACACATAATGGTAAAACATTACGACACGTAAGCAATTATGTGGATCGAGTAATGAACAAATACAAGTAACAAATAACCAGAATTAATTAATTAATAAAAAGAAGTTAAATACTTTTTATTGGTTATTATTAATAATTACAGTTGATGTCAGTAATTAATTGGTTATTAACTATAATTATTAATAACTAAACACCAATTAACTAATCAATAATTATAGGCATTAATAATTGGAATTATACCAATGAATTAATTGCCAGTTATAATTGTTGTTGGTAAGTAATTGACAGTAATTAATTAATTAATGACTATAATTACAACTATTAATAACTTATTAACAAGTAAGGAATGAAATTAATCGATTACTTTTTATTGGTGAGCCTCTCGAGACCAATAATATCAAAATCCCAGTTTTCTTCCGACTCCAACAACACCTCGACCTCCGGGAATAATGCCCCTTGAGAGTGGTTCACCGAGTGGAAGGCTGGAATGAAAGATGGAGGTGGAGATGATTGTGATATCCATGATAATGATGATGATGATGACAAGGCTGATAACATGCAAGAATGTTGATGGTAGATGATATGATGATTTCAATCTGAGACTTCATAATGCACCATCATGGTGTTAAATTACCAAACCAAGAAAACTCATTCCATCTCAAACGTTCCAACTGAGAACTGCTACTCCATCCAATGTGATATAGGCAACTTGAAAAGTGCACCAACAACAGCAACAATATCAAAAGCACTAACAACAACAATAACAGTGGCAGCAATATCAAACCAACAATAACAGTAGTAACAATATCAAGAGCCCCAACAACAACAACAATAACAACAGCAACAACATCAAAAGCACCAACAACAACAATTACAGTAGCAACAACATCAAGAGCAGGTGATGTTGAAACTCACAAGATTTTGGCAGTAGAGGTTGATCTGAAGAGTACGAAGGTCTCTTCCCCAGCGACACCTGACGTAAAAAAAAAATTGGAGACTTTTAATCATTCAATGAAGGCATTAGGAGCAGTTTGTCGATCATTGTTTGAAAACATTTTTAAACTAATTCATTCTTTTAATGATCTTAAATTTAAAAAAAAAAGAGACATTCTAAATAACTAAGATTTACAAATATTAAACGTAATTTGTTTACAAATAAAAATAATAATAATAATTATAATAACCCTTCTGTTGTTCCATTCATCTTTGTCTCTCTGAAAAGATTAAAAGAAATTCAATTAGTGACATGTTAACAGAAAATTTTTGAACACAATTTCCAAACAAAAATGTAAATGTGCAATGAATATCCTAAAAGTCTCACAACAACACAAAGTTACAATATTCAGTTACAAAACGTCCTTCAAGGAAATGCTTGAAGATGTATATGAATGTTAAGTGAATGTTATGTGAACGTTATATAAACGTTATATGAATGTTATATGAACGTTATATAAACGTTATATGAATGCTATAAGAACGTTATATGAACGTTAGTGATGTCCCTAAGTTGGACGACACCTGAGGAAATCAATGACGATGACAAATTTGAAGCAACAAGCAGTCACAAACAGCTGGGACTCAACGGGATTTCTGAATGGGAGGAGCATCTGAGTCCATGGACACATCCCTAATATCAACACTGACCAATCATGTTCGCAACCTTAATATCAACACCAACCAACCGTCATGAGGCCTCCAACCAGTTCGCAGGTGAACTTGTCACCTCTGACTCTCTCGCTGAAGTATGGTGCATACAATTCGCTGGAGCGTAACACGTCGAGGATGTTGTTGAGAGAGTCGGACACGTCGTCAGAGCAGGCATCTTGCAGAGTAGTTATCATGTTTATGACCTGAAAGAGTCAATGAGTGAGTGAGTGAATGAGTGAACTTTAAAACATTCACATGGCCGACAGCATTTATTTCTTTACCTAGAATAATAATTACATTAATTACAGCCACAAAGAGCTAAGGCACTACAAGTCTGCAACAATGAATGGGTTCTTTTCGATGTCAGATTTTTTAAAATCAGATTTCGGTCTTTACATTAACTCAAATACAGTCTTAACAAGCACATGCTATACATTTGTCTTTACTGTTAGCTTGCATCACTCAGAATCCACGTTTTATGTCTTCAGCAACATCAAGCAACATTTACTTCTTCACGTTAGACTTGGATTAAAAACAAATATAAAAACAAATTGTCGGGAGATTCTTCTGTCAGGAGATTGTCAGGAGCGTAACCATTATCAATGCCATCAATTTGATTCGTGATTTCCTTGTGATTTTACCTGGAGTTATCTTTGGATGATTGATGATGATGAATGTTGGCATTGATGATGATGATGACTGTCGATGTTGATAGCTCAAATGAAAGATTATTCTCACACCTTAGCGCAATAACAGTGATTCAACAAATCATCAAGCTATAATAACAATTGTGCAATGTAATAAAAGTACGATACACAATAACAATGGTGATGATGATGATGATGATAATGACCATGATTATAATACAAAAATAATAGATAAGTAATGATGCAAAGATGATTTGAAATGGCAGTCACAGAAATAAGGACCCAAATTTTGGAATGCATCATAATTTTTCATGTCGTACGGGCAACTTGTCAACAATTTTTAAAAAGGCTTAAAATTCACCTGCTGCTAGAGTATGGACAGATGCAGGTAGAAAGATATTCAAATCGCGCAGGTACAACAGAGAAAGAATACAGGTAAAACAAATGAGAGAGCAGTGGAAAAATAACGAACCTTGGTTATCGGCGCTTCAATGGACATGGATGGGAGTCTGATAACCGATTCCTTCCTGGACTTCGATTTCATTTCGTTGGCTGAAACAACAAAAACATCACGATAAATGTTGATTCGCAACAAAAATAAAATGATAAATGTTGATTTACAACAAAAATAAAATGATAAATGTTGATTTGCAACAAAAATAAAATGATAAATGTTGATTTGCAACAAAAATAAAATGATAAATGTTGGTTGTTGTTCAATGAGGCAAAAAATAACAACAACAATGATTGGATGAGGGTACAATTTGTTTTTGATACAAAAACAAGGCATGAAATATTATACATACAAAACAAGGCATGAAATATTATACATACAAAACAGTGATGACAGTTAATATTTCACTAATGTTAATATTAACACCCCATTGCAATGGAATTCTTCATTGGCAAGTTGTCACGAAGTTTTGTCATCGTGACATTGAGCTTGCAAAAGACATTTCAATTCAATTCGATCAGCATTGTTAGAACAGCAGAACCAACAACCAACTGAAGGTTTTTAAATGAGTGCAAAGTCTTTTAATCATTTGATTTCTTAAAAAAACAAGCTTACTTTGAATTTAATTTCACATGTTTATTTAATTATTTTTTGCTTCTCTAAATAATTATTAGTAATCAGTAAATTTAGAAAAACTAACAACTAGTTATTTATTTATTTATTTATTTTCAGTCCTTAATGCAATTGAGTCTGTGCAAAACCTGTTTAGAGATTAACATGGTCCATACAAACCACGACCGAACGAACGACTGAATTTTAAACAATTTGAACCAAGAAAACCAAGAATTTCAATTGTGCAATTATTAATGCGAACATTGAACTTGAAATAATGACAATTATGACATTAAATATGAAATAATGGCACTTATGACATTAAATATGAAATAATGAAAATTACAAATGTATCATAGTTAAACTAAAAATAGTCAAACTTGGTGTTGTTACGAGTTCACTGCTTCTGCCATGTTGAGTTGACGAACTGTGAACTGCAACAAGATGCTCTAAACACCTGGAGAATTAACACACATCCAGTCACACCTACATAGACATCTGATCATGTACAAACACAGACACATGATGACATCAACTTTTGTAGCCAATAGATAGATAGAAAATCACAACATTAAACCATCAACAACAACAAACAACATGGGTAGTGTTCCCGCATGCGGCGATAACAACATTTGTCACGTGTCTTGTTCGCAACCCAGCCTGCACTGCAAGGGAGCAGTAAAAATAAAAATAGTATAAATGGTGGATCGGTTACGAAGTGCCTTCACATCCTATCCGGATATATAAGGCACTAAGAAATGGTCTAAATACAAATACAAACAAGCTACCCTGATCTGCCAAGAATCGGCAGGAAGGACACCATTTGCTGAATCTGCTCCCCATTCTTCCTCAAGATGGGCATCAACATGGAGTGGACCTAAAAAATTATTTATTCCTCAATCAACATTCATTTCTCTATTTACGCTTTAATTTAATTTTATGAATTATGGAATTACGGAGCCCCGAGCAAATAAGTGCTGCGAGAGAAAAAAATGATGCGAATATAAATTATACGAAATGTTGAAATAAAAATGGAAAAATGAGATTCAAATGTTAAAATAAATTGTGCTTCTCAAAGAAATCAGGGCATAAAATACCAAGATGTTTATTATTCCTTCGATAATTAAACATAATAAAGAAACAAAAATTAAGAAAGACTGATCAGATGCCAATCTTGTGGTGCAACAAGATGAAACCAGCAACGTAGAGATGGATTGTCGTAAAGGAACAAAAGGATTAATTAGTTAATGAATGAAATTAATATTAATAACAAGTTTAAAACCTTGATAACTAGTAAATTAAAATAATATTATTAGCAAGTTTAAAATCAAAGAGTACTAAAGAAAATGCAACTTAATAAAAAATTGCATCCACTTTTTGTACTTTGACAGTTTTTAAATGTTTTAACCTCAGTTCTTGGCTCTTCCGATGGGAAAAAGATTTAAAAAAATTAAATCCATTAATGTTTAAGAATGATTCGATTATCAACAGATGACAAACATCATCATTTACCACCATCATCATCATCATCAGTTCTTAATCATAACCAAAAAACAACACAATTGCACAACATTATTCTCCAATTATAAATGGACTTAATCATAATTTCTCATAGCTTAATGAAGTGAAAATGAATTAATAATAATAACTTTCCTTCTTCTGTAATTCTTAAAATTACACTCTTTTTTCAACAACTTTATATATTTCCAGCTCCTCTGCAACACGATACTCAAAAGGAACTAATATCATCTCCAAGCGGTTAATTAATAAACAACAGCTGGTTGAAAAGACGGGCCTCACAATTACAACAGTAGCAACACCAACAACAACAAGAGCAACAGCAACATCCACATCGCCATCAACAACAACATCACCAACAACAAGCGCAACAACAACAGCAAGGAAGACGATCCGAGGTCATGTCAATGTCACCATTAATTTTGAAGATTCAGAGGAAACGTTTGCATTTTGTGATCGGAAATTCAATAAAAAATGGATTTGAAATCTAATCCTCACAGAGGAAGAAACAAGAGAATGAAAAACATGTTGTTGTTGTTGTTGTTAGGATGCAAATAAAGTTTGTTCAACAGTCTCCAAACAATCTCCTAAAATGATGATTGTTCTGAGTTCGCAATCTTCTTCCTACCTGCGGAGAGTCTGAAAGCCACTTTGACATTTTGTTGTCGGGTGCCTTCGCCAACTTCTCCCAGTATGAGTGACCTTCCACGTCCTCCGCTTCCAGGCCATAGAGAAGCTCTGAACTCGAGTTGACATACTGGAATAAAAATTAATTTTTACGTTCATTCAATTGGAATTCTTTCTGAATTAATTATTGATTCAGCATTATTAAATGAACACTTTGTAACACAAGAATGAAGAAGTCATGCAAAAGTCAAAAGTTAGTAAGCATCAAATTACTTTGAGTCCCCTTCAGAAGATCAAGCATTGAATTTCAGTGAGATTGGACAACAGTGGAGTAAACATAGCAGGCTTATTTTTTCTATTTAAAGTGTTTTGTTTGTACTAAACTTTTGAGCAAAAAACAATTCTTATCATTATTTTTATCTTTTTATTTTCCTAAAAGTGGAATATCTGAGGGGAATGTTTGGCAGAACAAAAAGCAGAGATTAGATTCAAAGGTAAAAAGATTCGAGTTTAAAAATAAAAAGAGTTTAAAACTAAAAAAACGGAAATACTTGCTCGGTTTGACATTCGGAATGTAAAGTAAATAGTATTTAAAATTCTCCCAATTGTTTTTATTGCTAATGATGTAAAGTAGGGTTATTTTATGTTTTAATACTCAACATTTCATGTTAAAGAATCACAGATGTCAACGTTGTCTGTGATTTTGTTCAACAAAACAATAAATTAATTAATAATTGAAGTGTTTAATTAATAAATTAAAGCCAATTGGCTATGGTGGTGATGTTGACAATTAGTGTAATGATAAATTAATTTGTGTAATTAATTCAACAAAATGCAGTTAGCATGAACAATCGAAAACAAAGTGACCCGTTTTATTGGAATTGGATCAGGAATGGCATCATCATCAATGACAACATCCCATCAATATCAACAACAACAACACACTCAAATAAAACAGCATGCTGAACAAAAATTACACTCACCTGGATCTTGTAGTCAGGGTCCATGATCTCGACAGCATCGGAGACGTTGTCGATGATGTCGAGGAACATGCGACACTTGTTCTCGTAGGACAAGGAGTGGACGTGACTGTGATGCAGGGTCTGAAGTTCACTGAGGCAAACAACTGGGTTCGTGTTCTCGAGGAATTGCTGGCGAGGAGAGTTTATATTACTAATTATTACTACAATGTCATTAACATTAACATTAACATTAACATTAACATTAACATTAACAGTGTAGTAATATTATTGTTAACATTAAATAAAAAGTATCGATATCATATTAAACATATCAGTGTTATATATTTAATATTAATATGTTAATATCATATTAATAATATGTTAATATCATATTAATAATATGTTAATATCATATTAATAATATGTTAATATCATATTAATAATATGTTAATGTTAATGATATTAACATATTAATATGATATTAAATAGTTTATAGTTAAGAGATAGTAGTTAAAATAAAAATGTTTCTAAGTAAAATGTAATAGAACTAAAACAATTATCATACATTCAATTGCATCGAGAGATATGAAACTTATCAACTAATGGCAGCACTTCTCTACTTCATAATATCACAATAACAGACATATGTCATGTCTAATTAATAATAAATATGTTAAAAAAAAAATAATTGTGAAATAAAAATTTAGTGCAAACAAATAATTAATGCCTGAGAGTTCTCGCAATCATCAAATCTTAAATATGCCTGATGATGAGAAATAATGGTAACGATAAAGGAGTAATGGAAAAAAATATGCATTAACAAAAATTAATTATAAATGATTATTTAAAAATAAATTATAAATTAGTTATAATTACTAAAATACGTTAATAAAAACATAAATAACGATAAAACAGCTAACAACAATAACAACGAAGTTCACGACAACATCGACAACACTTTCGGTAGAAAATAAAGGAATTCTCGACCGAGCCGGTAAAGAGCGGTTCTCACCCTGTCGAAACCCGCTTCGATCAGTTGCATCATCTTCTCTGAATCTGAGTCTGTTAATCTTTAAAAACGTGAATTTATTTACAATTATGAACGACTCGAGGTAAATAACTTCTAATGAAGGTAATTAGCAAACGTCATGATTTTAAATGATAAAATTAATTTCTAACTAATGTGTTCATAGTAACATTACGATAAGTAAACAAGCAAGCAATTTGGCTCGGGATTTTGCGACGGTAAAAGTGGGGGGGCATAGGGACCTGGTTTGGACCACCAAGAGATGACAACCTGTAATTGGTCTGGGGGCTCGCAATGCTAGAGCATGTGGTTCTTTATGTACAATTTAATATACATCATTTACAATACTACGATTATTACTAATTATTTATTAGTCGGTAATTGCAAAGCGTTAGTAAATGATAATTAAAATGTGGGATTGAAAACCATAACTGAAGACCTGACATTGGTTGTTTGATCTGGGGTGATTAGGACTGTTTAAATAAAACACGTGCATTTCAGTGAAACAAGTCGATCAGGGGATCAAAACAAAAACAAATATTGCTTTTGAACGTCGAGACGAGTCATCCCACGATGACATCACATCATTTTGACTAATTTCTCATTAAGTTCATAAATTAATGGGTGAATAATAATAATAATAATAATAATAATAATAATAATAATAATAATAATAATAATACTGATAATTAGTTTTGTAATTACAATTTCTACACAATATTATTGCAATGATTTTTATAAATGCATAATGTGCATATTAAATCGAAGGAATGCGTTACTGTGACGAAGCAGACAACGTTCGCAACATGTCGTGTTCACAATCAAGCTCGCACTGCCACAAATGCCTTTGCAAAAAAAATGCAACATAAATGGTTAGTCCTATCAATGAAAGTTTAACTTGTACGCACACAAACTGCTTTGTATCGATTGTAAGTAGAACATGTTGAATATGCATGAAATATATTGGATAAATATAAAATCCATCCAAATAAAATTAATATTTCCAAAGTAACCGAAGCATCTCGTACGAACATTTGCGACCTGACTGCTACGAGGACAGACTGTCGGCCATTTTCGAGAGATCTTATTAATCTGAAATAAATTAATCGAAAAATGTGGAAGAGGTTCCTTTGAAAAATAATCAAACTGACAGTCATGGAATAAAAAGAATAATAAGACTTTTGATCAAAAAAATGCAAGCAATTTAGCAATTGAATTATAGGTTAAGAATTGGCATAGCTTTAAAATCATCAATGACTTTCGAGTTGGCAAATAAATTTTGTCTGCAAGCATGTCAACGATACAATTATTAAGAAATTCTGATGGTCATCGTCCTTACCACTACCGTCGTTGCCGTCATCATCGCAATTACATCCGCTACTTCAACATCATCATCACCCGATCATTTAATCATCATCCGACGAGACCAACTTGGAGCATTCTTCTGGGCACACGCCGCATCCGGGTCTGCTGTCTACGACGACGACGTCGGGAGACGACCTCCTGTACGACTCTTCCAAGTCGCGGACGTTGCAGACGACGCAACACGAATACTTCAGCTTCTCGGCAGCTCGGCTGAATGCCAGGCATTGCGAGTTGTTTCTTTTGAAGACGAGAAGTACCTGCATTTCAAAGAAGCCGAGTCGATAGAGGACCGAGAAGTGAGTTATTCGAGTGAGAAAAGTTACTTCTTGCAAAACACCAACTTATTATTTATTATTAGTAAATAACTTGCCTAAATTATGAGTGATTCATGAGATTCATTAGAAAAATATTATCTGAAATTTTGAAATTTGTAATAGATATATGACTGGCAATTTATAATTTTGTTTCAAGTGAAATGAGAAATGAGTAGGTCAGAAGAATAGTGCTATTTAATAATTGGCCAAAACATAAAGTCAAAAAATGTAAGTTGGCACACTCCTCACATGAAAAACTTTATTATATGATGAGACATCATTTCTGGAAATATTAAGTTAATGAAAGTTAATGAGTTAATTTGAAATTGAGAGTTACTGATTAGTAAAACAATGATAACAAAAATGTTTGTGTGTTGACGCAAATGCAAATATTACTTCTTTTAGCATTTCTCATTAAACTAACATAAAATAAAATCACCAAAACAATAGCAGCAATATCGCTACTCCTTTTCCGTAATTAAACATAAAAATCCTTATCTTTATTACTAACTGAAATGTGTGTCTTTTTTCGTGTTAGAGATTCCAAGGGAAGTTTCTGTGGATGAACCTAAATGGAGATAAAAGGAGAGAATACAACATCATACAATGAAATATGCAGACATCCCTCGTGTCATGTCATCAAAGCAGAAGCTCACAATTATGAAAGGCGGAAACATATCCTCTTTTCCTCGAATATTTGCCAAGATTATTGGCGTTTACTCAGAATTATTAAAAAAACAATTTCAATGCAGCAACGAAAGCATGTTAAATGTGGCGGCGCGATCGCAATCAAACATTTCGGACAAACTTGAATATAAAAAAATGCTCGATCGATGTCAGGAACATCACCCTCTACGGCGCACAAAAAAATTACTATTAAAGGCTTAAATTACTGACTCACCGTGTACGAGCACGAATTGAAATTCATTTTATTCCCGATGAAAATGAGACTTTAGTTTTGTATCCGAATTTTGCTATTTGAAACTTAATTATTATTGCAAAACCTCTATCAGTCACTGAGCTCTTCATGTCATCAGCTCGCACAAATTCGATGTTGCTACGACATCCAGTAACGTGAACTTTCGCATTACCAATTCTTCCATTGTGAAATTTAATTCAACACTCTCTCAAGAGAGTCACTTGTAACCCGAAACATCGACTGTGCTCATGTCGAGCATGTTAACTGGCTTTTTATTCGACCTATGTTAAACGAGACACCATAAAGCCACTGACCCGAATTCGATAATATTGCTCGTCACCAGCCAGCTATTTGGTTCCTCAATTAGAAACCTGCTACACTGAGCCTGAAATCAACCCGTTTGTAAAATGACAGGGACCACTGGGTTTGCCTGCGAAATTACTTGCAAAGTGCTTGTATGTTAATGAAATTCGCTGATTTTCAACGCAACCGACCGCTCTTTAATTAAACTATTTTACATTTCGAACAACTTTATACCTGTTTTCGGTACCTGATATGCTATCAATTGGCCGTAAATTTGCAAATTACAATGCCGAGAGAGTGCTACTTTCATTGTAACCATGCTTCAAAGAATGAATTTAAATTGCTTCAACCCCCGTTCGGTACTAATTGCACGCTTTCTTAGAATTTACTCAGAACAAAGATACAAACTTTCGTCAGATGGGCGTCTTGAAGTTTGACAGTTTTCCTAGATTTGTCTGACTTGCCAACTGTGGCATTATTAGCATCGACATTTATTTCGATGTGGCTTCCCTTTTTGATGTTCTGCAAAAAATTGCTGGGACCGCATCCCATACTCGAACTTTCATTTATGAGTTCCTGCAAAAAGAATAGGATATTTTAGTTTTTTTAACAAATTCATTTGCCTAAAGTCCAAATTTTTCTAGTTATGAATAAGCAGCACGGCAGGAATTTGTATTTTTGTGAAGAATCGTTTTATGCAATAAACAGTTCATCTGATAGATTGGTAGTCATCTGAACGCATAATATTTACACCATGCAATGAAGTTGTGTGCTTCATATTACATCGTCAAGGCTGACAGTGAAATAAACCAATTTTTGTAAACACAGAATGCGGATGACCGAGAGCTGAAGCCTATGTTCCCTGTTTTGTTGACAACAAAAAACACGTTTTAGCGTTCGTGTGTATCAAGGCAGCTATTATATAGTGGCTATATAAAGCAGACCAAGTGGAATTTCCGGTTAAACCGCTCGCACATGTTGGACCAAGGTTTACATTCTGAGCCAACACTGATAAAGTTACATTAGGGAATTTTAGCGGCAATTAATTAACAGAATCCAAATCTGCTAATATACTCAGATTGTTAATCTATTGAGAGCAAAATAAAATGGCGATTATCGATTGTTCTTGATTCCGTGCAAAGAGTAAAGACGTCAAATATCCATCGGTGTACCTCCATTTTGACAGGTTTATCAACAATGTTTACTTACCTCTAATCCCAATTCTCCCATCACTACCTGTAAGGTTAGAAAGCCAACTAGCGACTTATATGTGCATCTCACTCAACTGAATCGAATCAATGACATGGAGTTGTCGATTGATGACGTCAAAGATCCTGCATAACTAAATCTTCTCCAGTTCAATGACGTCACTGGCCGTATGGAATTCATTCCACGTTATTCATGCATGGAAATGAGTTTAGCATAAAATATGCACTGAATTGCGATTTGCTTAATTTGAAGTATATCCCCTGAGAGATATAGGGTAATGCAAATTATAAGACTTGTAAAAAAGTCTCAATCCAAGTGCTAATATTAATAGAATTAACAGTTTGTTAATAATAGCAATAATAGTAATAATAATAATAATAATAATAATAATAATAATAATAATAATAATAATAATAATAATAATAATAATAATATAATAATAATAATAATAATAATAATAATAATATAATAATAATAATAATAATAATAATAATAATAATAATAATAATAATAATAATAATAATAATAATAATAATAATAATAATAATAATAATAATAATAAAATACGTATTATGCACATTTTGTACGAGTTCGAAGCTTGTCAAGTAGGCTGGGTCAAACAGGCAAATGAGTTTCGATAAAATATAAAAAAAAGGCAACCTTGTATTGTATTATCTTATTGTATCTTATTATTGTTTTCTCACACCTTATTGCATTTTAGCATATGATGGCATTAGAACTTCAGAGCATATTATATTGTGTTACACCATCATCGTGATTCTTTGTGATGTCTTGTACATTTATTGTAGCGTTTCGTGTTTCTATCAGTATTCTCGTTCTGCATAAAAGTGGTCAGAAGCAGATGTCTGAACATTCATTATTTTTCGATCGAGTGAGAACCGCTCTGATGTGAAATGAACCTCAATTCTATTTCTTCTATTCATTCAATTTACAAGAAATCGCTTTGAATGCCCTCAGATTTTATGTCGGGGAAACACTTTTTTAATGACGGCTTTCAATTCAACGTTTTGAAATTCTGAACATTTTTTGTGCCGCTCGAAAAATGAGGTTTGTCAAAAGAATTTTGGATTGAAGAAGAAAAAACATCTTTAGAAAAAAATGACGGTTCAAAAACTCGGGAATAAAATCCGCCCGAGACACTCAAAAAGATTTCAAATCGGATGTTTTGAAAAAGGATCATCCAACACAATTGGTGACAAAATGCTGCTCATGAATCATGTTTTGATGTTTCAACGCTCAAAAGTGTATCGAATGTTGTATTAATATATTAATATTTGCTTAATAATTAGCATAGTGTTTGATGCCTTTAGACGCAGACGTCTGAACATTCATTTACGGTCGAACCCATTGGAGACGTCTAAGATGAACAGCAAGTATTTTTAACGAACCATTTAAATGTTTATGAACCATTTAATATTCAACGAAATCGCTCAAAAGTGCCTCAAATGTTGTATTAATATATTAATATTTGCTTAATAATTAGCATAGTGGTTGATGCTTTTAGACGCAGACGTCTGAACATTCATTTACGATCGAACCCATTGGAGACGTCTAATATGAACAGCAAGTATTTTTAACGAACTATTATGTTTATGAACCATTTAATATTCAACAAAATCGTCATTTGAATATTTACATATTATAATTACAAGAATATTTAAAATCCAAATAAAGGAATTCGTAACGTTTGATTAGCGAATTTAGAGAGATTTTCAACAAATTATCTCACAACGGAATTCAGTTTTAACTAGGACTGTAAAATGCTGTTTGACTTGATAGGTGGAAGACATGCAAACAAGATGTGCTTCAGAAGTTTCTCTCCGTTTCTAAAATTAGATACAAAACTGGGAAGGAATATTTTTAGAAACCTTTACACTGGAATTTAACGGAAAAGAGGACACATTCCTTACAACTTTATTTTTTGCTGTTGCTCATTTGAATAACTATCTTGCTATTTCATCATCCAAATGCTTCAATAGTTGAAGAAGTATTTCTACAAATACTGTTAGCTGATAGTCTGTATTATCAAAGCAGTGATATTTAGCGTTATATCAGTAAATAACATTTGTGTTATTTCTGAAACCTGAGCCCAGTGTGAATGTAACGTGGTTTGTTACAAAATAATAAGAAAGAAATTAAAAGAAATTCTAGCTTAATTTAACTCAATAAAGTCATTCTTTGAATTCATCTTTTCCAAATTTTACTACATACTCCGCAAAAAACAGCATCCAAATTCGTCCTTGAAAATGTTGCTCCAGAAAGTGTTTTTACTTTCTTAATTCACCTCGCTAATCGTAAATGATTCGTGCAAAAGGAGATATTTTAAATTACCTTTGGATAATAATTGTATTTACATTCTTGCAACCATTAGCAATTAATATGTAATGAATTAATAATAATAATTCAAGAATTATGATAATTTTTATTGTTAAATATCTTAATTATTATTGATTTTATTTCTGTTATGCATCGTTTAAGACCAGGCTCCTGCCAGTACGAATCATCTTTCCAGTCAATCCAGGCTCATTTATCGTTTCAAGTGCCTAATATTAACGCTATTCTTAATATTAAAGTTACAATCTAATAATAATAAATAATAATATTAACACTGTTATTAATATTAAAGTTACAATAAAAATGATCTTTTTAAAGCTGTATCCATTGGACCCTTTTCTATCTCGATAACAGCTGCAGTTTTTAATCATCTGAATCTTGGAAAGGATAATTCATTTTTTTCAGGAATTTGAATGAAAGGAACTTCCACTGAAGTCTCATTATTTATTTCTTTATCTTTATTTATCTATTTATCTTTTTTTAACTCCCAGGAACCAACTCATACTGGCATAAATATTTGGGCATAAAAGAAATTTACTGAAAACCTATTGAAAGTTTTGGCTAATATTTCAGAAGGTACAAGTATTACGCAACAATATTTCTATCAATGTAACTCATTCTCCTGATTCTGTTGCAAACAACAATAAAACAACAACAACAACACCGTGTTGTGTTTCTTGAAAACGTTCGAACCATATGTCTCGCTATCGTCGAAGAAAAGATAAATGAAATATTTTCTCGGAAAACTACACTCAAGCGGGTAGTTCCGTGTTTTTCCTGCGTTTAGCTTTAAACCTCTGCGTTAATAGCAGATCAACACAAAATAAATAAGTTTACAAGTTTAATTTTTCAATTTTTGAAAGATCTTTCGCTAAAAATTAACCAATTATTTATAAAAAATATTCTTCAACGTTAATAATTTATTTTTTTTTAATAATATTTGTGTTGTTGTTGATGTGCCTACAACCATGACGACGACAAAGATTTTATTTCCCATTGGTTCAGAATGCTTGAGATTTAAAAATTCATTTTTTCAAACAAAAAAATGAGATGGTAAAAAATCTCAACAATTATTTCCTCAGATAAACAAGGAAAGCACTGGAGTGATTGGAGAGATGAACAGAAGGAGAGAAAGAAGGAATGAGTGTGATGATGATGATGACGTTGACGTTGACGACGACGACGATGATGATGATAATGATAATGACGATGCGTTGATCGCAAACATGAATTTTATCTCGGAGGTTATGGATGACTTTCGCATTAGTTATTAATTACAAATCCAGTTATTTTAAAATATTATTTTTTAGAATTAATCGAGCTATTTAAATTGCCAATTATTCACTGCACTACACTTTAAAAAATGCATGATATTAATTTAAATTAACTTTTAATCGGAAATTTAAAAAACACCAAATATTTTGGACGAAACCTGGGGTCATTCTAAAAAGGAAAAAAAACGCAAATTAGAAAAAACAATTCAAAAGTAATATGCATTCTTCTCAAACGGCTGGGTCTAGTAAAAACACAAGTTAACTTAAAGCTTTGGAGTTAAGAAAGATGCTCCTTTTGTAAGAATGTCGGTTGCTGAGGAAAAAACATGGAGTTTCTTGTGGTTTGTTGATAAACAAAAAGAATTGGTAGACATGTTTTTATGTGAATCCTTATATACATTTATGTACGAAACATGACCTACGAAACAATAACAATTATTGAAACTCGTTTCTTCTGGGCAATGTTGTTGGCATTTTAAAAATGGAATTGTTCCGTTTCCAGCCAGTATGTCATCACTATCACAATCATCATCATTATTATTAATCTTGTGTTTATCGCCCTCAGCATCAACATTGTCATCGTCATCGGTTTTACCATCGTCGTCGTCATTAGGGATCGACCGTGGAGTCTTGCATCGGCTTTTTTGGCAAATTTTAACCGAGATTTAGCCGGTGAATGTCGTAAATCATGCATGAGAAATTGAGGCACTTTTTTTTTTTAAAAGAGCGAACGCTTATTTAACATCAGAGTCCATGTTATCATAAAATATTTCATTTGGTCTCATAAAATAAAGTATTAGACACAGAAGCTCTTGCGAGGCGCCAGGATTTGAACTCCTAATGGAGCCTCACCAAAATGAAAGCCTTAATCGCCAATCGTCTACCCATGCCTGGTAATAATCATTCATAAGATTTTATATATATTTTGTTTCTATCCTAAGCAAGAGGACTATTATTTGATGATGATGATGACGATGACGATGACGATGATGATGATGACGATGACGACGATGACGATGACGATGACGATGACGATGATGATGATGATGATGATGATGATGATGATGATGATGATGATAAGAAGAAGAAGAAGAAGAAGAAGAAGAAGAAGAAGAAGAACAAATAGAAAGAAGATAGAATAAAAAAGGTCAAGTTATTCAAAGGTTATTAATAATTACTAATAATATATAATTATATTTATATATAATAATATAAAATAATGTTTAACAATAATAAATGACAACCCACTATCATTTACAATAACATCCTTTGCTGATTACAGTCTTAGGTGTGCGAATCAATAGCTTGATATGTATATGATAATTGCATTGATGATAATGAGGATGATTATGATGATGACGAAGATGGTGATGGCGATGATGATGATTCCAATTGATATCAGGACTTGCTATTTGAATACAAGTCTTTTATTTCACATCTGTATTAGCAACCTCGACGTATTAAATTCATCTCTGATTTCCTTCGTTAAAGCAACAGCAAGATCAGCATCAGCAGCATCAGCAGCATCATCATCAGCATCATCAGCATCATCATCATCATCATCAGATCATCATCAGCAGCATCAGCATCATCAGCATCATCAGCATCATCATCATCATCATCATCAGCATCAGCATCATCAGCATCATCATCATCATCAGCAGCAGCATCATCATCAGCAGCAGCAGCATCATCATCATCAGCATCATCATCATCAGCATCAGCATCATCATCAGCAGCAGCATCATCATCATCAGATCATCATCATCATCATCATCATCAGCATCATCATCAGCATCAGCATCAGCATCAGCAGCATCATCAGCAGCATCAGCAGCAGCATCAGCAGCAGCAGCATCATCAGCAGCAGCATCAGCATCAGCATCAGCATCAGCAGCAGCAGCAGCAGCCAGCAGCAGCAGCATCAGCAGCAGCAGCAGCATCATCAGCATCAGCATCAGCAGCATCATCACATCATCATCATCATCATCATCATCATCAGCAGCAGCATCAGCATCATCATCAGCATCATCATCAGCATCAGCATCAGCATCAGCATCAGCAGCATCATCATCAGCAGCAGCATCATCATCAGCAGCATCATCATCAGCAGCATCATCATCATCATCAGCATCAGCATCATCAGCAGCAGCATCATCAGCAGCATCAGCATCAGCAGCATCAGCATCATCATCATCAATCAGCATCATCATCATCATGCAGCATCATCATCAATCAGCATCATCATCATCATCATCATCATCATCATCATCATCAGCATCTCATCATCATCATCATTCATCATCATCATCATCATCATCATCATTCATCATCATCAGCATCAGCATCAGCATCATCATATCATCATCATCATCATCAAGCATCATCATCATCAGCATCATCAGCAGCAGCATCATCATCATCATCATCATCATCCATCATCATCATCATCAGTCATCATCATCATCATCATCATCATCATCATCATCATCATCATCATCATCATCATCATCATCATCCTCATCATCATCAATCATCATCATCATCATCACATCATCATCATCATCATCATCATCATCATCATTTTCATAATTACCAAATGAAGCCGCTCATCAAGTCATCGATCAAAGAGATTAAAATAATTAATTGCTGGACATTAGAATAATTTATTGTCGCCGATAATTGCAGAAGATTTCATCCTTAGATTAATTGGCCATCCGTGTTTTTCCAACATCAACAGTTTGGTTTCCTGTATTATCGGTTGAACAACGATTAAATTATTGGAAACAATAGAGTCTTTTTTCAAATTCAAATTTACAATAAATGTTTTATTTCTTTGTTTGCTCCTCAGTTTTTCAGCATCATTCTTATTTTATTATATTTTATGCTCGAGTTTTGTTTATGGAAACAAATTCTTGCTTCAAATGACGATGTTGACTTAGTATCGGCATTGCAAAACAGTAAGCTTGGCAAAGATGCTGACGACGATGATGACGTCGACGATGATGGCAACACCTACGTAACGAAAATGACACCAGGTACGGAGATAAATTGTGCCCTAGTTACTCACCTGGCAATTAGCAACTCAAAATCCGACAAAATTACTCCCGTGTTTGCTATCGATCGTACGATCTATCTACTTTAAACCCAACAACAACAACAACAACAACAAGTGCGGCTGCCTCAAAATCATCAACGACAACCACTTGCTTAACAAAGCCGTCAACGTGAACAACAACAGAATAGTTCCAAAACAACAACGGCAAGGTGAGCAAAGCTATAGTGGATGGATATTATGCATTCATTCCTTGCTCGATTCTCGGTCTGTTGATCTACTTTATCTCTTTAATGTATGCAGTTAGGTTCGTATGTCGAGCGAATAGTTCTTTCGGTAGCTATTGATAATAGTAGCAGTACTACTAGTAGTAATAACAATAATTTGTTATTGATGTCATTGTCATATATTTACATTGTCCGTGCCAATAGTTATGTGAGAGTGCAGGTCTCTAAGTACTGCAGAACTTGTCGCGACTGTTTCACTGACTCTGACGAAGATAATAGCAAAAATCTTTGACCTTAAAACGTCGAAGTGATGATGATGATGATGACTGTGACGTTGATGATGGTGATGATGATGATGCCGGTGATGGTAGTTATTACGATCATCAACGTATCGTTGTTCCGGGTTAACATGCAGTGAGTGATTGGATGCTTCTTTAGAATTCCAAAGTAGTACTTGGAACTTGTTTACGTGGCTTCGTGAATCGGATGAATGTTAGATGAAGACGACTACGACGATGGTGATGATGATGACGATGTCGATGGAAATGATGATGGAGATTAAAATGTGAGCAGCGAACTTAAACGAACGAAAACATTCCTCCAACGTAAAAGAATATTGAGAGGAACATGAAAATCTTTCTTACACCACGCCTTACAAACGCACAAAGTCCTCAAATAATCGTAGAAGTAGCACCGAGTGGAAAATAAACAAAAGTTTTTTTTAATTCACTCTCAAGATGACAGTGATGATCAAAACTTCAAATTAAGCTAAAACCTTTATCCAAACACCTTTCTAATTTATATAAAATATCAATAATTTAAGTAAATCTGTAATTTAAATAGTTATTTATTCACTTAACTAATAACAGGTATTATTTAAGCCTTATTTGTGCGGCTTAATATACGTACAAAATGTTTAACGGGCGAGAGTGTTGCATGATATTGCTTGTTTTCTCGAGCATGACCCAACACGTAAGACGAAGTTGGCGAAATATTTTTATTATTAGTTATTATAACTGCAAAAACATGACTCGGCAGTACTCAGAGTAATTGATTGAATTTTCTTAAATCAGAGACGTTATTGCGTTTTTTAAAGCAATTAAAGTTTCATCAAGTTCTTGTTGACATTTAATTAATGTAAAACATTTATTTTAGTTGAGCAATTCTTGACTTGAATTTAGAAAAAAATTATTAAAACTTCCTGCTTCCGTCTTCTTAATTAGCAAACAAATCAGAATTGTTGCAGTGGATGTCAATACGACCAAGTTTAGCATCGTCTACATTAAATAAAGACTATTAAATAAAAACATTTATTAATATCAGTCAAAACTAGTGGCCCTCCATTTGATTTTTCAGTCGCATTATTGATAATGCATATTATTACGAACTAATGAGCCTCTAGAACCAGGAATATCAATAATATGCTCTAATGGTAACCTTACGAGCCAATTATGACCATAAATGTTCCTGAATGATCGATAATGACTCATGAACTGTAAAATATTATTCACCGACACTAACACGGATGAAACTCATCAATTTCTGAATGCATCCTCAACTCACGCAGAGTTTCAAGCTAGTCATGCAGGTACTACGTACGTAATGTGAATGTCTTAAAATTATCGATGGCACAATTATTTATTAATGACAGCCCATCGAATACAGCAATGGCAGCATTAAGCCTTGGTGAATACTAAGAAGATATGTTTTAGTTAGTAGCTTTGAAAATCATTTAATCATGAAAAGTAGACAAGTCGTAATTTTTAACCATCTTCCAAGTAGTATTATAAACTTTATTATCGAAATGTTTATTTCTATAAATACGAAATTGCGATTATTACGAAATGCGTACGTATTTGTCGTACCAGTGGTCGTAGGAATACAAATCACCACTATCGGAAGCCTTAAAGCAGTTTTATGGCAGTGAAGCGGTCCAGACGTAAGGAATAAAAATTAAGTTAAATTTATAAAAATAAAAAAATTAAGATGCAATGAAAAAAAACATTGAATGATTAAAAAATTCTGCAGAGCAAATAAACTAATACGAAGGTCCCTTTACGCAAGACAAAATAAAATGCCTGTGGAAGCAGTTTAAAATAATAACTTGTTGCTAACAACCGACCATCTTTATTCAACACAACTGGAATGATCAACAACTTGTAACGGGATGAGATAGGACGATGATGATGATGACGATAACAATGGTTATGGTGGTGGTGATGATGGAGATTATGCCCTTGAGGCAGGGTACTTATAATTGGGGGATTAGTAGTAGTCGCCGTCGTCGAAATATGGGTTCTTTTGGGGTGCTGGATCGATGATGAAATCCTGTCCCCCCGTTATGTCGACACCAGAATCTGCTCTCTTCAGACTCTGCACTTCGGACAACTTCGTATGTTTGACTGGAGCTGGAATGCGGGTCTTCAAACCGCTGTTTATGTCCCGTCTGGGCTTCGATATTGGCGTCGTGGCGGTCCTTTCGCCCTCCGTGACGATCTCCTGAGACTGGAAATGATGCAGTGGAGAAACCTCTTCAAGGAGATTTTCCAAACTGTGAGAGCAGTTGGAAAAGTCCAACGTTTTCCTCGTTCTCGGAGCTGATTTCTCGCTGCATGTCATCGTAGGAGTCTTGGCAGATGCCGGTCTTCTAGGGGTGACCTGTGCGCGAGCCCTCGGTGCGGGGTTTGTAGGCTTCTTGAAGACTGATTTCGGAGAAGCATCGCCTGCGATGTTGCTGTAGTTCTGGAAGCTTTTCGACGGAGTCATCTTCCTCGGAACGAACTCGCTTCTCCGTCTCTGGTTGAGGAGGAGGTTTTCACAACTGCTGTTTAGAGACTTGGATGGTGTCTGGCTGGCATTCTTGACCTTGTCGATGTCTGGAAGTATCCGCTTCTTTTCCGGTGTCCTCGTGACTGAGTTGACTGGAGTCCTGTAAACAGTCGAACTGCTGGGTCTCAGTTTGGTCTTCGATGTCTCAGGAAGTAGAGAAGCTCTCCTCGACTCTGGAAGTCTGGATTCAGCCGTGCCGAAAAAATCGCTTTTCCGACGGTTAAGATTGATGTTCTCGCGACTTGAAGACAAGGACTTTGAATTGATGACCGGAGTCTTAGGCGTTGAGATGTTATTGGTCAGAGGCTTCTTGTTTACGGGACCATTGACTTGACTGTTAATCGTTTGGTTAGGTAGCTTGTTCGAGGGAGTGTATTTACAGGTCTTCGGTCTATCTTTGTTTTTGTTTTGCGGAGTCACCTGAAGTTTTGCATCGGCAGCGACTGGCTGCTTCGTTTCGATGAGTGTGACCACGTCCTTGAGGAGGCTCAGAGTGCTACTCTCGTCTGTGACGTCATCACTCGAAGGTAACTCGGTGATCTGACTCTGTCTGTTTGATGAGTTTTTCGAGGAGCGATTTCTGGTTTCAGAAGATTCTGAGGATCGCATGGACTCCATGGATCCGAGGAAGGAATTTGGTCGTCCGTCCCCGTTTTCCACCGTCTTCCTGTTGTCCGCTCTCGCCTGATTTCTGAAGGCGAGACTTCCTCTGTGTTCTGCAGGAAAGAAAATTTACTCATAGTTTTTTTATTCTTTTAAAAGTTAAATTTTATCTGATTTTATCAAAAAACTCAATTGTCGAATGTCATACCTTTAGAATTGCACCTGCACGGGTCGTGTCTGTCGAGGTAACTCTCCAAGGTGTCCCAACCACCCCCTGTCCTCACCATAACATGGCGTCTCAAAACCTTAGGATTTCAAATAAATCATGGAATAAGTATAATTAAATTAATATTAAAACCGGCACAAACTCTTAGAACAACGATAACAACAATAATACCAACGACAATAGAACGTCGATGGCAACAACAATACCAACAATAAATACGAGTACAAATGGATCGACAGACAAAATGGCGCCCCTATGAAGCAGACGCCTTGTTCTTATCAAAGTTAATAAGACCTCTGCAATCCGTCGTTAATAAAGTAAATAAAGATTTAAAAGCAGAATATGTTGAGTGTTTTCGCAAAGAGTGCTTATTGGAATATAATTGGCTAAACTAATTAACCGACTTAATCTAATTAATTAAGAGACAAGGCAACCCACCCTGAGAAAAATAGTGTTCATGTCGTTGCCGTGGGTGTATCTACCCTCGGACATCCTTATCATGGGGTACTGGTGCTCGCACTTGCACCGACTCAAGATGAGGCGAACCATTTCATCGAGACTCATCATGTCGACCTCGATGTACTTTTTTTCGGGCTTCTTGCGGACCGATTCGCCATTATCTAGGTCGGCTTTGTTCAACTTGGCTTTCGACAATTTGTCCAGCTGAGACAGGTCTTTGTTCTTCTCGAGTTCAATCTCTTCGTCGATCTCCTGCTCCAGTTGGATGAGCTGAGGCGCCAGAACTCCGAACTTGGCCCCCTTCCTGGCCACCTCGAGGATGCCTAGGATGACGTTCCTCTCGTTTTTCCTGGCCACGAGATCTTCGGTCTCGAAGAGGAGAGTGTCCCTGATCTCCAGCACTTTTCGACACCAGCCTATGAATATGGAGATATTGTCCCTAGCCTGGAAAGTTCCGGACTGAGCGTTCTGTCGATAGGTGAGGGCGTTGTCGTTGCAGTTCAAATCCGAGGCGAGACTCATGTAACTTTGGACGGTGTTTGCGTGACGACAGAGGAGTGTTCCGCTGTCGAGATGTTCGAAAAAGTTGTCCACGTTGATCGGAAGGGAGTACAGGTCGCTGAACCATTCTGCCAAATCCTCCTTCATGGCGTACAAATATTCATCCTTTGTCTTGTACGGCTTGACGGACTTGAGGTCGAGAGGAACTGCTGTCCTTAACTGAACTTGATCCTTTGCTTCCATGGAGATGGAGTATTTCAGTTTTGAAAGATACCTTTATAAAAACGAGCGATTTTAAAGTGAGGAAATAATATATTATAATGTGATCACGATGAACAATTGTTGATAATTAATAATTATTATCATTAACGCGTGGAAATGGTTCTAAAACTTGTTTTAAAATGTTGGAACGTGTCGAACGTATTTTTAGAACTTCTAATTGCAGAGGCGTCTGCTCAGAAACATGGCTACATCCGCCACGTTATCTATTGAAGTTTATTTTAGGTATTGAGGATCATTTGAAGGGATATTTATATCGAATCCCTTTCAACTTTTGGACGCAAACAATGTCATGTTGAGGAGATTTAAATTCATTTAGCAGTTTCAAAGCACTATGTTGACATTGTTACATTCAACCTTTAACGAGCATTTAATATCAGGAATGGGAGAGACAAATCGAAAAAACGTACATGACACTTAAGAAAGGTATTCAAGTTACTGGTGAAACGTGAGCATGAAATGTCTGAGAATGAATTTGGGTTGTTTTCAATTTATAGCTTAAATTTAAAGTTTTTAAATACATTTTTTACGCGCGTGTCGAATATTTCATTCACGCTCAAAAGATTCGATATACCGGAAGCAATAAATTTAAAACTTTTTATTATATCGTATAAAATAAATGTTAAACATAATAAAATAATATAATGTCTAAATATTTAAATATAATAACATAGTTGTTGCTTAATAAATATGTCTTTATTTGGCAACCTTGCAAAAAACAGTTTTTAAAACGAAGATATTTTTGGAATAAAAATCATTGAAGTTTTCGAAGTGATAGCCATTAATTAAATTAAGCTTCTAAAAATATTCCACGCTTCAGAAGAATTAATTCAATTAACTTAAGAAATACATTTAATTGTCTGCAGGTTAGCTCAAAGAGCTGCCATCCTGATTGTGGTGGTAGCAACAACAGTCGTAATGTGTCGTGTTCTTAACCCAGTCTGAACCTCTGATATGAGTGGTTGGGCGATCGTATCCTATTCGGATACATAAGGCACTCAAAATATTGTCTAATTATAAATTTAATTGTACATAATAAAATGTAATTGAAGATAATTTAAACATAATACAATAATTCGATTAATCTTAGAAAATCTTCCTGCATTCCTTTTTCAAATGTCGAACCTGCACAGTGTTTCAGGCAAAGTTACATAATAAGCACAGATCAGTACTTTGAAATTAAAAAAAAATTCTTTAAAACTAAAGTTAAACCAATTCTTAGATAAAAAAGTATTTTTCACCCTGAATACACGACTTGGAAAGATAAAAAGTTGCATAATTCACATTCCTAGGTTCCTTATTTATGACTTATTCAATTCATTTTTAGGATCACATGTGGTGGACTTTGAACATCTGAGATGCAACAAAATTGTTTGGGCACAGATTATCGTAACACCTCCATTAGTATTCATACTACCGAGGTATCATAATGCCTTACTTGGTATTCACATCTTGAGCGATCAAAATTGGCAGCGTAAGAATTTTAAACAAACTTATTAAGGGTGAATTTGTAAAAAATAAATTTAATTAATTATAAAAATATCAATAATTTCATAACTCAGATGTTGATAAAAGATGAGAAGACAGAAAATCGAAAATAAAAAGTAACTGAAAGTAAATTATTGAAAAACAAATGAAATGTAAAAATAGTCTTAAAGGAAGGAGGTGACTGATAATCAGCCAATTAAACTGAAGTTTGGCTAAAAACCTTAAAAACGTGGATACCTATCGAAGTACAAAAACAATTACCTTCATGCAATCCGATTGTAGGTGTTTAAATGCAAGTACAGAAGCATACAAATACAGTTCCATACAAGTCCTAACAGACAATTACAAGCAATGGCACACAAAGATACAAACAGGGATATAAACAAAGGCAGGCAACGAAAACAACAAGCATAAACATAATCCATAAACCTCTCCATAGTTCGTTGATTTCTTTTTCGTACAAAAACAAAACACCTGTTGGGAGCTTAAAAGTCTGTCTTTCAAGTAAGCAATAAGACAAATTAGGCTGATAATGATATTGGCTATTAACGGATAATGTAGAAGTGATGATTATGATGATGATGGCACTAATGAGGGTGGTGATGATGATCTTGCCTGGGCTGGGTTGTCTGAGTTAATTAATAAACGACCAGTTGTTGGGCGGTTGATTCTATTTTTAGAATTACCGTTTTAAAAGAAAAAAAATCGCCTTGATGATAATCATGATGGTGGTGATGATGGTGGTGATGATGACGACGAGCTTAAAAAATAATCTACAGAGCAATTAGAGCTTATGGTGATGATGGAGAGGCCTTGAAGTTTTAGATGGCAGATGGCGTCGTCATCATCAGCACCATCATCATCATCATCATCAGCAGCAGCAGCAGCACCATCATCATCAACACCATTAAAAAGATTTACCGTCTCAGAACGCCATGAAAACCTTTAATGCCATCCAAAAGCTCTTGGAAGCTCACGTCGAACATCATCATCAAAACCTCCTCCAAAAATATCAGAAGAGTGGATGGAATGATAAAAGAGATCGTCTTGTTCAGTGATAAAGCAACTTCAAACTTGTTGCGGCTTTTATGAAAGCATCATCATCATCGTAGTCGTCGACATCATCAAGGGTTGCGTTGAAATTGCAATGTTAGCATTCAACTTAGGTTCTCTTGTTGAGATCAATTATGATGATTATATAATAATAATAATAATATATAATAATAATATAATAATAATAATAATAATAATAATAATAAGAATAATAATAATAATAATAATAATAATAATAATAATAATAATAATAATAATAAGAATAATAATAATAATAAGAATAATAATAATAATAAATAATAATAATAATAATAATAATAATAATAATAATAATAATAATAATAATAATAATAATAATAATAATAATAAGAATAATAATAATAATAATAATAATAATAATATAATAATAATATAATAATATAATAATAATAATAATAATAATAATAATAATAATAATAATAATAATAATAATAATAATAATAATAATAATAATAATAATAATAATAATAATAATACTAATAATAATAATAATAATAATAATAATAATAATAATAATAATAATAATAATAATAAAAGAAGCAGTGAAGACATCAAACGTCCTATTGATCGGGCCTTCCCTCCGATGGGAGACCTGATAAAATAACTGCCCTCCTATTGGTTGTCCGAGTCACGTGATAGTGGACGTAGCCATCTCGGAGCCAATGAGAGGAAGCCTCTCCGTAATGTAAACATTGCCATTTGGGATGGGTCATCCGTCTTGCCATGTGAAATGAATACTTAATTAGCTGGATGATTTCATTACATTCTCTCGAGATAAATTGGGTAATTATTCGTTAATTATTGGGTAATTTAGAATTTCAATATCGCGGATAAATAAAAAATAAATCTTTGGACTTCGGTTCTTAATTTGAAATTCATGCCACCGTTGCATTTGCCTCAGATAGCTTTCATGCTTATGAATGTTTTTCTTCAAAGCACCATACATTTGACATAAATTAAAAAGGAAATACATAATGTTTAATTGAACAAACACTGAGAATTTAATTACACTCAGACATTTACAAGAAAACTCAATTTTTCTCTCTCGAGAATATAATTAAGATGGACTTGGTAAGTGCTGTGAGATCAACGACATCAACAACGTGCGTTCGTTACATCCAGGAAGGAAGGATGGAGAAATAAATGAGGACATCAATATTTTGAATAACAAATTTGTAAGCCTATCACAATATCAATAATTTATTGTAAAATGTTTTAAAGGTATTTGGAATTTTAAGAGATTGGTTGTTGTTTTTAAGGAATGGATCGAATTAATATATCATTGATGCATTTCTCGTTGTATTAATGCATTCTCAATTATTCGTGACATAGTTTTTATCGACACACGATTCATTCGCTCAGAGATCTCACCTGATTTGTAATCAGGTCAGGTGAACCATTCTAAATTTATCGTCCGAGAATATTAATTATTCGATTTGCTGAAACAAATGATCCGCATAAATAGCCCATTAAATTATTGTTATTATTATTATTATTATTATTATTTAATAAACTCTTAACACATGTGAATGAATATTCATTCGTAACCATGACAGCGGATGCACGTTGATCGATGAACATCGTGAAACTCTTGAACTGAATTCGAGAAATGACTTTCCATTTTAGTGAAGACATGTTTAATCTCAACATCACAATAATCTCAACAGCATCCAACATAATCAAATGAAGCATTATTGAATATATATACAAGGGGCACAATTATACCATGAGTCATTTATTCCATAAACGTCAGCTCGGGTACTGTGTGCGTGTTAGATGAGTTTCAACGATGTCCGTGTGAGGAATTCGTGATAGGCATCAAAATACGATTAAAAATTGTATCAGACACGATGGATAACATCTCGAAAATAATTACTTTAATGAGTTCATAATTGTTCCTTAATGTCCACACATTTCCATCGCGTCCAAACGATATTTACTCTCAACCATTCATTAGTAGCCTGTACAAGGGAACCAAGATTCATTAACTGCTCATTAGCATAAAGATATCCACTCGTTGGCGTAATTTTAGCTGAACTCATTAGCATAATATAAACAACCCATGCCGAGGCCATAAGATGTAAATTACAGAAACAATAACAACAAAATGCAATAAACAGAGAAACAATTACAAGAAGATTATGAAACCAAAAGAAGATAGATTAAAGGAGATATTAAAGGAGAAGAGATAGTAATAGAGCAATCTTACCAGTCGAGGAAAGGCCATGGTACAAGTGCAAGGAATGATTTGAAGATGAAGCACTAGAGGACATGTTTGCCTGATCTTTTGAGGCTCAGCTGAAGGGGTTTCGAGAGCAAACATATTCTAAACTGATCCTTATACAAATATAAGCATTCCACTCGTTCATCATTAAAGGCTCGGGATGATAACAAATATAATAATAAGTAATAACAAAAGTAATAGCTAATAATGAATATAATTATTTAAATAATAACAATAACAACAACAGCGAAAAAGCACTGTAATTAATCATTTGTCCACTCAATCTGAGAGGACCTTTACAAATATTTACAATCATCATCATCATCACCATCATCGCCATTATTTGTAGAAAGTACTTCCACATGAATATTAATTTCGGAAATAGTAAGGCAGTTAATGTGTTTGGGATAAACAATATCATAAAATATAATCCGACGGTTGTGTTGAAATGTTTATTCAACGTCATGCGATGCATGTTCTTACAGGTTGTACGTGACACTCGATGTTGGATGTGTGAATGTAACATTCGCTGCGATAAGTCTGTGTGAATCGAAGGAAATAGGAACACACAGGTGAAGACCAGGTTGCTTACCTCAGTAATTTATGTCTTCCTGTTTCTAATGTTCTGATGACTTTCTGTTAATTGTAATTAAGTCTTATTCCTAATTAAATTTTAACCAAAACTTATTTCAAATTATTTGGTTGGTTGAACTGATGAAAACATGAAGATGCAACTGAAGATTAAAATATCCCATAAGTATGAATATGCACTAACAATACTTATTCATAAGCAGCAAGCACACTGATTACGTAATAACAACAGCAACAATAATTATAATAATAATGATAATTGTTATTATTCATAATAAACACATAATAAGCTGCCTCCCTTCCTTATTATCGAGGCACGAATTGAGTCTCGCCTTGTCGTCACGGGACCAAAAACAACAACAATAATAATAATAATAATAACAATAATAATAATAATAAATTATTATCTCGTAACGACAAGACTTGATGACCTCAAGTTTGTGCCTCGATAATAATAAATTATTATTAATATAATAACTGTTGCCTGATTATATGCGAGTTTAAAACCAATTAATATAAAACAATTATGCAATTATATAATTACCGTTATTATTATATGATTATTTTTGGTGTTATTATAATAAAACTATGGATTCAAAGCTTCGCTTTCCACTTTCTTCGGTCAAAAAATATTTCTTTCCACCAGCAGGAATTGAACTCAAAGTCCATGGATTCACCAGTGATGAACACTCTCAATCCATATCATCATCATCACCATCAACAGCAGAATACCAAGAATACCAAAGCAAGTACTCCAGAACAACGAAGGATATTCGAATTCCAAGGAAGATGATCAACAGTTGGTTATTGATTGACTCCATGCAACAGTAAAAGTGTTAGGGTCCACTTTGGAGGTCTTCGCTCGAATTAAAAGGTTGCTCCGTTTGCTTCCTCGCTTCCACGTGTGATGACACATCAGCACAAGCGCACAACACCAACCGAACAGTTTCTCTCGAGAATGCAGAAATATAAAAGGAATTGCGTTGTCGGCCTTGAAAGAGAAAGCATTTGTTTTGGTTGTTGTTGTTGTTGTTGAGTGGCAAAAAACTTCTCTTAGTCATCCATTCTCTGATTAAAGATTACTCACCAGCTGTTGTCATCGTTATTCTTAATTATTCTTGCAATTGTTCAGCAATTAGTGACATCTTATTAAGGATCACCTTCCCATCGCTTAATACTTTAATTTAATTGAATTTAATTTAATCGAGAAGTGCAAACTCTCAATGTTCGGCTTGAATTTTGGGACAATAAACAATGGTTTCGAGTCGGTTTGTGAGTTTCCTTTTAGAAGTTTGATCTCTCGAGGATGTGATGCGTGATCGCGCAATCAACAATTTCAATTAAAATAATTAACTCTAAAATAGCAATAAAAATAAATTTGAACAAAAATTAAAGTAAGACTCACAAGGCTAAATAACTTTAAAACAAGTAACTCGTACTTGCACTCCAGAACGATTATCATATTAATCGAGTTATAAAGAAATTGTTGAAGAACAATTTTCAAGTATTAACGCTGCAACGATGAAAGAGGACCCGAACGAAGGCATCATTTCACAGGAAGCTCGAACCATCAAATCGGTCAATAAGACGAGATTTATTTCTTCGCCGCAATTGAGGCCACACACGTCAACTACCCAATCTGGGTGGACGATAATTTATTACGGACGTCACATCGATCCTGTCGTCGGAATTCCCAATTAAGATGGAGCCATTACTTTCACTCATCTTTCTCGTTCAAATCCACTCATTCATTCATTATTTCATCCATTCATCGACTCATCATAATTTGAGTCATCAGTGGAAGTCGACTATTATGTATGAAGTCATGATTGTATATTCGTCCACAAAGGCAAACAGGCGATAATACATTTTTATTCTCGGTTTGATTAAAGTTCGTGTGACTTTACGAGTTCAATTCTGGTTTAACTGCACTTGTCTCAATAATTTTTGTTGCTGTTGAAAATATATTCATATTCATGTTTTGAAAATTTACTCTAAAAATTCTATTCAAAGCCAAAAGCCAACTATTAACACTAATTAAATCATTCCAAAAATAATATAATATCTTATGTAATAATTTCTGGCAATAGGTAATTTGGCTTGTTTCTATCATTAAGCATTTCCCCTGCAATAACTTTCTTCTCGTAAGGATAAGCTGGTAAATACCTTGAAATTCATCATTTATATAATTCTAAATCTTGAATGTATATATTTGTGTTACTTGTTACTGTGATTCTTGATCGTCTCAATACAATTTCCGAATATTACGCAACTGTTTCTTTGATAACTAAATGTTGTTATGCAATAAGGCCATCAACAGATTTTTAGGATTCGGATTTTGTCCAACTCTACCAACATTAAGCTTTATACTATCAAGTGATAGTATAATCTTCTTCTAATCTTTTGTTCAATAAGAAAATGTTGCAAGTCCGATTCAATTTGCATAATTGGCAATATAAGCAATATGCGCCCATGTTGACTAACCGCTGCTTTGTCTTAGGTTTGTTATTTACATTGCAGATGTTGTCGGTTAGAAGATCCATTTATTGGATAACATAGACACATGGACGCATTGATGTTTTTTGTGTAACTCTTGGCACGTTTTGCCGACTCTTATGAGTCATGAAATGTCTATTCACGAATTCATGTCCTCCAATGCGAATTAGATGCTTCTTTATATCAAATTTGAATCAATGAAGTCAAAATAAAACTCGCGAAAAAATTGTTATGAAAACAGCGATAAACCGCCCGAGGAAGCACAAATGAAAACATTGAATGCACTAAGATCCGGATTCATTGTAGCAAACAAATTGTCCCGAATATCTTCTAATATCGAACTAAAATCAACTAAAAGATTTAAACAGACTAATTTGCAAATTAAACAAGCTCCACTTACTTTTACGAGGGAAGATATTGACCGATAGTTCAATCATCAAGTTCTTTATTGCTTTATTGCCCAGATTTATATAATTATTGGTTTTAAAAAACAAAACGAAATAAATTCATTAAAATACATGTCCGGCAAAACGAGCCAAACTCCCTCACATCTCAGAGCATGCGAAATATCCTGTGAGGCTCTTTATCTTGCAGCTGCTTAATATGTATGACTTAGCTTCTGGTGTGAATCAAACACGGGATGTGTTTGCGTTATAAAGTATCAATCTTATTCATTTAAAAATCTTTTAGGTAAAAACTGCCAGCACAATTTATTTTTATTAAATTTTTATCATCTGAGCAAAAGAAAAATTAAAATTGTCAGGGAACACATTTTGAAGAAAGTGCATCAACTTTCTTGTAAGTTTTTTAAAATTGAACAAGTAAACTCAAAAGTATTTATTTAAAAATAGATGTTTACTTAATTTCTTGATTTTTAAAAGACTGATTTCTCAAACCCTAATGCTCCAGGAACAGTGTCGTCTCATAAACAGTTGGGAGATTTAAAAATTACACTTTATGGACCAGTAAACCTTTAACTTTACATCCCTGTGACACGTCATTTCCGCAAGCAGGTTTTTTTGGTCGGCATGGGACAACTTTGCGGGCTGCGAGTTTGTTGCAGTCGAAGGATTTTGTCGGCTTTGCTGATATTTTTGGCATTTGCATCAACATGTCTAGGGATTGGAGAAATCATTTACGCCGTGAACTGCGGAGGTAATGCCCACGTTGACGTTTACGGAATCCATTACCAGAGGGATCCGCTGACTATTGGCACATCCTCTGAGCATGGCAAAGTTTTGACAATAAGGAGGGTTTTTTCGCAGGATCAAATTTTGTACCAGACGGAAAGATATCATACAGACAATTTTGAATACTCAATACCGATAAGAAGCGATGGTGACTATGTATTGGTCATGAAATTTAGCGAAGTTTGGTTTACTGAGCCCAACAGAAAGGTTTGTCTTAACAGATGTGTTCGGGCGGGTGTTATTTTTACGGGTAACTAATTAATCAATTGAGTTTGCAAGTTGGATTATGCAATATTGAAATAATGATTCATAATTGACATTCAAATTTAGCTGCAGTCCAGCAGCTCATCGTTCCAGCACATTTAGATAGTGATTAATTAGTAGCATTATGCTTAATTCTTTGTCTTACCTTATTACAGTAAATTCTGATGACATTTGCTCAACTATCCAGCAACTAACTCAGTGATGTCATGTTGTTTATTTATATTTTTTAAAAAGTAATTCATCTATTTATTTAACTATTAAAAATAATCATTAGTAAAGCTTAATGAAATCAAGCATATAGTGCAGTGCTAAATGTAATCAACTGTACTTCACCTGGTGACGTGATGGGTTCTACTCAATACAAACCAACATTTCTTCTGAATATTGATGTCATCTCATGTCATTTTTAATCCAAGAAGTTAACAGATGTAATTGTGGACAAAACAATTTATTGTTTCTCAAGTGGCTTTCATAACAATGTTTTATAACAATGCTTGCATTTTATTAACACATAGGTTTCAGGAAATCAATACTCTTAATTTTACGACCTTATGGAAGTTTTGTTAATAATAATTTAGCTGACAGATTTGCCGATAAAATCATTTCAACGCGAATCCAGCATTACAAGAATAAGTAATTCAGATGTAACATCTTACGTTTCAAGGTTTTCAGCGTCCAGTTGAACGAGCAGCACTTAGTGGTGGACAACCTGGACATCTTTGCCACAGTGGGTTTGGGAGTGGCGCACGACGAGATTGTACCATTCTCCGTCAAGAACGGACAACTTCATGTCAACAAGGAAACCTCCGATTTTGATGGATTTCTAAATGTTGAATTTGTCAAGGTTCAACCTTGCTCATTTTTTCTTAAAACTTTGTCATGCAGATGGTGAGTGAGCTCATATTAAATGCTTTCAGCTCCAAATGGATAACCCAAAAATCAATGCCATCTATGTCATGAAGGGAACTCTGAAAGGTGAGAATGTGCTGTGGAAATTGGCGTGTGGGTTTTCTCGATGTGAAACTACTTTAATGCTTTATTACTGTTTTTCTATTACTGTTTGCAACCATCATCATTTGCTTAAGAATATTCTCAGGTAATGCATTCATTTTTAAACTTCCAGACGTCCCCATGCTGCCATCTATTCCTAGTCCGTCCCACCAAGGAACCGACGATGAAGACGAAGAGGAAATCCAGGAGAAGAGTCAGCAAAGTCATCGCAAGAGGAGGCCGGTCTCTGAGACCAAAGTGTCCGATCCTTATGCCACAGAGGATCCCAGCAGCATGCTGCTGCCCGTCATCATTGCCATAGCTGCCTTCGTCCCTATTGTCTTTTGTCTTTGTAAGCTATGAGAGTCGTCGCTTAGGATAATTGCAATTATTTCCGGTACGTCGTCTCTGTTGCCCGCTGGACCCTATGGTGATAGTTTTAATATTGTTTAAGTTATTAATTTGGTTTTTTGTTATTTATGGCGTAGTCAGCTGAGGTCAAAGGTTGCAGCTGATGCTGTCCGTTCTTTCTATAATTCAATCGATTGTGCAAATAAGCTGGTGAGTCACCCGCACGAGTTGGTCGTTCGTCTGAATCAACCTTTGATTGCAGATAATATTCCTACTAACCAGGTGATTTTAGTTAGATTTTGATTTGACTTTGATAATGGATTTGTTGTTTCTCTGTTGTTACTAATTTCTTGTTTGCATTCGATCATCAAAACTTATTCGTTCCATTCTTGGGTTAGTCATCATGTTTGGGGGATGTGGGATTGCATGTGATCGCAGATCGATTTAAGTTATTTTGAAGGTTATGGTTTCATGAGGACAATAACAGCTTCTAACAGGTCAATATCCAGTTCAGCTGATGTCAGTGGAGCTTACTAGTCCAAACACATTTCATAGCTTTACATCCTCTACTGCATTAGCAATTTGCATAGGCTTTGCTAATCCTTCATCTCTAGTGTGAAGTTTTTTTTTCTGGTTGTCACAACCATTCAACTATTGTTTCGCTCGGGTATGCGTTATCCTAGAATTTGTCAGCCTTGTTCACAAAGTAAAATTGAAGGCAGATGTGTCCTAAGTGCAAAATTGCACACATTGCCCATTCATTGCTGCTTTTATGGATTAAATTAATCAGGTTTCACTGGGAAGCAGTAACATTTTCAGTATGGCAATGACAGAAGCAACAGATTATGCGAATGGTGTAACAACAACTGTCTTCAAAGAGATTTGGAAATTGAAAGATCTTGAACTCAAATGTTTTTTGCTTGCGGTCAAACCCACCAGAGAATAGCACTTTAAGAACATATTGACTGCAATGCCTTGAGTAAATTCAGATGGTTACTGAACTGGTTTTTGATGCCATTGCCAATCAATTGGAGATGGGTTGTACCTTCAGACAAAGTTGTAACACAGTACATCTCAATTACACAAAATATATAGAAATTACATTTCTGAGGTCATGAGTTCCTAGTCCTCTACGCCCGAATAGCAATGTGATCGTTTGTACAACAGAATGTAATGCCTGCTGGACATGGGCACAACAAAAATAAAAAATAGCATCTCGGAGAGGCAGAACTATTTACAATTGTAAATAATAAATTAGCGGCAACAGTAACTAGATGACATCCCGACAATGGCAGAGTCAGATCATGAAACAGTCCCACAAGCAAGAAGCTGTTCAAGAACCAGACATGTTCAGGACTTGGCTTACTGTAACAAAGAATGAAATTTAGAATCCGACAACGCCCCTAAAGTTTTCGCTCTGACTGAAAGCCTGACAGTGACACTCACCTTCTTCGACCGTTAGATTTGGGAGAGGTGAAATTTGGTTTTGTTGGGTTAAAGGTGCCAGGATGTTCGCTGGCATTTCCTCAGTAAGAAGGTAGAACAGCTCGCTCTTTGACTTGTTGTCGCCCGAGTCTGCAATGATGCAGGCCTGGTGAACGCCAGACTCGAACTGAATGGCCATCGATTGGTCAAGGCTCTTGTCTGAGAAAAATAACAAAATATCTTCAAGGTAAAAAGAGCACAACCTGCAACAACATTTTAACGGCACGATGAGAAGCTTCGTTTCCAAAACAATCTTTGGAAGGACGCGTGAGTTGACAGTTAACTGTGATTAAGCAAAGATAGTTGATGTTTGAACAAGCATTAAGTTTTGAAAAGGCATAAGACCTCTGCAATTGCTCAATGGAGAGAAGATAGGAAACTGAGTGATAAATTTCTGCCATGCCAATGAAGTGTAATAAATACTGTAAAAAAAATAACTAACCTCAAAAATAATTAAATATTAACAGAAATTCAGAATTTGAACGAGATTTTATTGAAATTATAAATACGGGAAGACATCAGGCATGTAAACTCTGAGTGAATGCAGATCATGGATCATGTTCTTACATCTCATCAATGAATCAAAGAGTTGATGAAAATGTCATAAATGAGAAAATATTCTTAATGTACACATTTGGATCAGTGCATTCTGGCAATTTTTCAAAGTAATGTAAAAGCTAAAGTGTTATTATTAGTGGTTAGATCAAATCAGAGTAGAAACAAGTCATTTATTGTGAACAAACCATAGAAATATACATTACAAGCAATCAGATCATTAAGTTCATTAGTAGAAATATTATGTAAAAGTGATTGAATAACCTAAAAATAAACCATTCAAAACAAATTCATAACAGGCTTTGAAAACTGCATTTTTGAATTTAAGAAATAATCCATATACAACAAAATGAAACTAATTTTGATTGAAGTCACTCAAAATTAAATCCAGCACAAATTTGATCGATGCAAATAAAATGAAAAACAAATTCATTTTTAGAATCTGTTAAACAAAAAACTTCAAACAAAAAGCCTAAAAGTTCCAAAAGGCAGTGAATGATGTTCTATCATCTGAAGTTAACATATCGAAAATTCGGCCTACCTGAAAACACCTGTTGGCTTTCAGGGGTCGTCCGAAACACGGAGCCGATGTCGACGGCGTTACCGTGGGGCAAATAAAGAGACTCATCGATGACATTCATGTGGTGGCTCATGGGGAGGTTCTGGGTGTTGGAATGTGTCTCCATCATGGAGAAGCCTGCTGCCCCCGAACTCTTGACGCCCTGTTCCATGAGGCCGAGGGATAGCATGGACTTGTCGTCGTACGACATGCTGGTGATGCATTCCGAGGTTGGGCGAGGTTCCACTTGAAGCTCGTCCCCGAAGTTTTGCATGTCAGCAACCATGTCGTAGGAGGTGGAGAGGGTGGGAAAAGAACCCATGGAGTTGCTTTCGAACACTCCAGATGGCTCGGAGGCTGACATGGGTTGAGGAGCATCAGAGTTGGAGGATGGATATATGAAGTTTTCCTCAACCTTGATCATATGAGTCACTATATTCTGGTCTAAAAAATTTTGGAGAGGTTTTTCTTCCTGGTTGCTGGTGGAGCTGACACCGACTTTTGACGTGAGGTTCTTCAACTCAGAAAGACTCTCCTGCAAATTGCATCCCATTCCAGCATCAATGATCTTCTCAGAGAGATGGAAATCTCTGTGAAAGTTCTGCTCTCTGTCGACGTTCATCCCGTCCATCTTCATGACATTAATTTCGTCTAATTTCATGAAATTGGTCGGACTGAGATTTGACAGTCTGGAGGTCTGATCCGAGGGGCTGCTGTTATTGCCAATGAGGAACATCTGGTTGCTGGGGGAAGGGTGACTGGGCTTGCTTTGAGCAAGGTTATGGATGAAGGTCATATTCTCCATGATGCCAGAGGAACCGGGAAGCGGAGCGAGAGTGAGGAAAGTCTTTTCGAGGACTATCGGGTCTTTGGGGGAATCGGAGTATTTGAGGATCAGATTGTCGGGGGAATTTGCGAGGTTTGGCGGTGCAGGAGAGGAGTACGAGTGTAAGTCCTGGGCAAAGTTGAGATTCTCGCCTGTAATCGACTGGTTATTCAAAGGACTTGGCTTGTTCAAATCCTGGGACCATAGCATGGCAAAGGTTTTTTGGTCCTCAAGTTCAGAAAGATTCTTGGGTGAACTTTTGTCATTGACCATGTCTATGAAGGCTTGTAAATTGGAATTTTCAGATACAATATTCTGGGCAAGTCTTTTGAAACAGGGTTCTCCATTTTCTGTCAGTTCGTGCTTCAAAGAATCTTCTCCTGCCATCGCCAGAGATAAATTCACTGACTCGTCAGCTGTCAGAAGAAACAGATCGTCTGAATAGAATAAGTTCAAAACTAATGCAACCAACAAACGAAATCGATTATTCGAAAAACAGCAGGTCTTTTTTTTGGCTGAGGAGTTATTAAATAATTGTCTATAATCACCGACAAACTATCGTTGCACGTCAAAACAATGCAAGCCATTACCGAACGACAAGTCCTCGTTGAAATTGGATGCAAGCATGTTGGTGTTGATATTGTCCAGGATCGTATTTTGTTGAGGTGCTATGTCCTTTGGAAGGAGGATAATAGAAGAGGCCATCAGTGGAGCACTGTTGAGATGAGGACTGGCAGAAGGGAGTATGCCCTCCAAGGAAATACTGGCATCCGATAGGTGGCTCTTGTCATCCGAACTGTTCAAGAAAGTGGTGCCGTTGATCTCCCCTGGCGATACGTCACTGAGTGCGTAGGATCTTTTTAAATAACCCCCATCTGTGGTGGACAGGTGAGTATTTCATTAGCATGCAGTTGCAGAACATAAAATGACTTAATTTATTTTGAAGCATTGCACATTTCAGCAATTCCTCCTAACTAAGGAGGCTGACCTCTTGTTAAGGAAAGAAGATATTCCAAATCAAAGTTCAGATTTCAATGACCTAAAATCCCTAGATTAAACTGTAAATTAAACTTGCAAATGTATTTCCACTATCTGGAGAAGATAATCAAGAGTCAGCTAAATACGGTGTAGCTAGCTATTTAATTGCATTTCTTCGAATTAGTCAGGAAAGAATAAATAGATTAAAACAAAAAGTGTTTCCTGCCTATTAAACACGTTAAATAATTCATGCTTTCGCATTATTGACTTCAAGGGAAAAAATTAAAGAAGCAACTTTAGATCAAGAAATCCTCAGAGACCAAGATCAAAATATCATCCAAGAATCACATAAAGAAAGCCTGTGAGTCTGATTTAAGTGATAATAACAATCCTAATGTCATGTTTAATTTGGCTGTCTGATGAGAACCAAGTTTTCATTCTTGCTAAACCAGTCACAACATTGTCACGACAACAGCTATGTGCCATTGAATTCATGAGCAGGACATTCTACTTTAGTAATCAATCTGACGACATTTTGTAATGGACGGATGATATTCGAGAACTTAAATTCACTAGAATTCTGGTTTTCATAAAAGTCATTTAGAACAAGCATTTAGCTGTCAAAATTGTTTGCAAATCCAGTCAGTGCAATTGAATTTCAATTGTTGACTGAACTATGGATTTGAAGCTATCATTTTGAAGTAATAATTTTCTGAAAAGCATTGAGCAATTGAAGTCAAGAGTTCTCTCAAACTGGGAAGGCTATTTTAAATTCAAGAACTTATCTTTATATTTATAATACTCTAATAATTATTTTAGTTTTGTTTTCAGATTTCTATGGCCTTTATAGGCAACCAAAATTCGTATTCAGTATCTAGTACATGTTCAGGAGAACACGAATTACAAATATAAAATATATACAGCCAGAAAAATAAAAGGGGAGAATAAATTAAATAACGCAATTGGATAAATATGGCATTCCACAGAAAACAGTGTTTTACAAAAAAGTCTTCTACCTTGTTGAGAAGATGAAATACAATCACTTATTTACTCTTTCAAATTCCTCGAGGAAAATGCTTAAAAATGCGAGAAACATTCAGAAGACTTTTAAACAACTTTTTGTGGTGAGGATCTTGGTTCTTGAGTGGTCTTTTTATGGGGCGACTTAACGTGGCTAGCAATGTTCACAAGTAAATTAAGTACCCCGACACTTCTCAGAAAGTACAGATTTTGTCCTTGACCTTGCTCAGAATCTGTAATGGACTTAGAGGCATTCAAGGTTATTTAAAAGTATTCTTTGAAAAGAAAGCAATTTATGACAGGCATTAAAAAACTCTCTATTGTTTCAAGTCCACAATGATTAATGTGGAGGACTGAGATTGATAAATAAGTAACAACAATAATAATAATAATAACAAGTAATAATTATTTGAAATATTATTTTAAATGATTAAAATAACACCATAATATGTCACTGAGTAAGAACTAAATGCTTATTATTGTTTTGGTTTTGCTTCTCATCTGTAAGCATGCGAACAAACCACAAGGGAGGGACCTATCATAAACACTAGTTAAATGCAAATATCCAAAATATAAAAGACATTTTATGCCATTACAATATATGAGAAATAATGGCAAAATGGCTATGTTTAGAATCAACAAATCCTCTTTCAATTACTTAAAATTCAGTGCCAAACAAATATCAGTCACATTGATAATTCTCCTAAATTTAAATAAAAGTAACTATTGCAATAACAACACTGTCCTACAATAAAACTTATCATCCAAAACAACACAACAAGTCTCTTAAAGAGGCTAACAGAATGGGTTTTCATTCCTGCATAAGGGGTGACGGCAACAGTCTTAATGTGTTGTGTTCGAAACCCAGCTTGCACTGCTGCAAGCATCCTTTGCTAAGGAGCATCATGTAATTGGTTAACAACAAGTGCCTCTGATGCTATACATATGGTGCTATAAAATAAACTAAGTTTACATTTACATATTTGCATTTACATACCAGCCGATCAACCACTAAACAAACCTGATTGGGACTTTGAGTGGATGGGACCAGCCTCGCTTTGAAAGTTGCTTTGGTTGCCAAATGACTTGACCTCGTTGCTCTGATCTATAAATTGTTCATAAATCATTTATTCACATGACTACCCCAAATCTCAAGGACCATGAATTAAAAGATTCAATGAATCCCGAGCAATAACGTGGCTTTTGCTGTGACAAATCAGGACCACCATTGTAAACCTTTCATTTCACAATGCACGTTGAATAATATAAATAACAATGCTTGTGCAGCATTGCAAGTGTTTAATCATTCCAACAATGTTTATAATTAAAACTGTAACTTCGAAACAAAATCAGTCTCAAATAAAAGCCTAATGTTACTAAATTGACAACTAACATGGCAGGTAGGTGAATGGCACAGGCTCGCTGGTTCTGTTGCTCGAGTTGACAACAATCTGTGCTTCCACGGGGCCTTTTATGTTCAAATCCAGATAGGGAGGCACGGTACATACGAGATGAGTCTGAAGGACAATGACATTAATTATAATGGGATAACGAAATAATTCCTTAATTATTGACTTATCATTAGCTGTAAATCAGTGTAAATTGAAATGCTTTTTAGGAACAAACCACAGAAGCCACAAGAACAATTTAGGCATTAAAATTAAAATCTTCAATCTTCTGACTTACAAAGTAATATAACCAAAAACCATATAATAGTAAAACACAATTTATAAAAGTAGAAACCAATCAGAGGTCACTTTGAGTCCAAGGCAATCCAACAGCAGCTAATCAATTATTTAGCTAATTAATAATTTACAACAGAACAAAGATATTTAGAAATAGTTGCTCAAAAACGGAGTTACAGTTGGTGAGTCACCAATGCAGTGATTCAAATTTATCAACATCTGAGTAAGCATTGATTTGTAAATTGCTGAAAGGCATTCATTACTGTGGATTATTGAGATTGCAATAAAACTGTCAGAGAAAGGCAGGGGAACAAAAAGAGTAGCACACTCTTTTCATGTCATTTTTTTCTGATTAAGTTGAAGTTCTGTTTAGAGCACAAAAGTTTCCTAGGATTTAAAAAAATAGCTTTTGAAGAAAATTAATAATTGTCAAATTCTATGAGAACCAACTGCATGTTAAGAATGTGTTTTTTTTCATATAATTATAGTACCCGCTCAGGTTAACTATTACATATCGGTTTATAGGTTACATTAAACTTTAACAACCAATCAAGCATATTTCTGAATAGAGATGAGTTGCAGACGTCAAGGAGACCAATTATGACGGACAACAACTCAGTGGAACTGACATCAAAGAGCTCGATATGTCGACATATCAATGTATCGACGAGGCCAGAAACAGTGACTAATGAATGAATTGCAGCCTGCTAGATACTTCAATTATGTTGTCTTAGCTGAGCACTGCTAACTGCAATGGTTAAGCATGATGTTGTCCTCTTACCCATCCTCTCATAATCATCATCAGCATCAGCATCAGCACTGGCATCATTATTATCATTAGCAGAATCAGCATTGGCAACATCATCAGCATCTTCCCCATAACAACCACATAAATTATTATCAATATCATATTGAATTTGTTGCATCATATTTGAAAATAAGCACAATATTTATTATATCTGTGAAATGAGTTCTTTCAAATGTAAGAAAAAACTTCATATTTTTTTCTAAATATGTAAATGTTTAAAGAATCAATAATTTATTAAAAAATATGTTATTTTTAAGTCACATATACAGATTTGATTAGATAAGATGTAACTTAAAATACACCAATTTAAAGAAGATTGTCATATCATCATCAACCATCCATCCAAAAGTTTCTAAATATCAATCATCATAAACTAATGTGATAAATTCATTGTTACTTTAATATTATTATCATCATCATTAACACCAACATCATTATCATCATCACCAATATCATTATTATCACTGATAGGAATTATTATTATCATTATTATTATTATTATTATTTTTTTTTTTTTTTGGCACTCAGACTTTGGAATCACCAACCGATTGGAAGAAGTCTTGATCAATGTCCGCCTCCCTGGACCAAACGACCTTGTGGTCCCTGACCTCCTCAAAGTAAACGGTCGTTCCCTTCATGAAGTTCTTGCCGATGATGAACATCTCCTCCCCGCCTCGAGCGCTCGACTGGTTCAGCGACTTCTTCGAGATTTCTGGTGCTCCTGTGGGCTGAGCTGAGGAGGAATAAGAAACGAGGATTCTTAGAAACAAACCTCGGTAAGCTCGGTTAGACCATTATGTAAGACCCTTTGAGAAGTTTCTATAACAAGTTTGTTTCATTTGGGGGTGTTGCAAGGATTGTTAGGAATTCCACAAGATTGTTTTGAGAGCAAGTTGATATGAATGATTGTATGAATAAATAAATCATTATTCCTGATCCTATGAACAATTTGAAGAAAAGGATACAAAGACAAATATTTATAAAGTAACAAAAAATAATATCTGAGCAAATGCTTACAACTTGTAACGGGTGTAATAAATCTATGATTTTATGGAATCGCAACCATGGTCGACTTAACTGCGGAAAAATTAAAAAACCTTGAAAATTTTTGAATTTCAAATGAATCCAGTCATTCAGCTCTTGGCACTCACACATGCTTAAGAATAACCAAAACATTCAATGAGGATGAAACCCAGCAGATGAAATCCTTTATGAAAAATAAATAATTATTAGGCCTGAAGACCTTCTCATGCAAAAGCAATAAGCTGATTTTCAACACTTTTCCTTGAAAATAATGAGGGAGTGGGTGCACTCGGTAGCAGGAGACAACATTTTTAAGAATCATAAATTATTGGCGCTGAGTAAAACAAAAATTGGCTCTCAGTTGGTGCTCATTAAAATATGTTAATACCAAATTACAAACTGAAAGTCGAGCCTTAAAAATGTCAAGAAATGATTTCCTTGATTTGTCTTTAAAATAATTTTTATTGACAACATTACTCATTCTGACTTCTCACTCTGCAACATCACAATATTTCACTTATTTATAAATTGCACTGAATTTCACTTTCTGGATATGCTCGCAATTTTCAATCAATTGGTGTAACTGCATTTATGGTTCTTTACATATTAAAGAGTAAATTCAAAGTATGACTAGAAATAATTACATAAATAAAAAGTAAATCCAAATAATGATTAGAAACATTGCAGGCTTGAGTCGACTCACTGCAGAGTATCGGAGTGGAAGAAATTTGCAGAGTTTGGTAGGAAGCGTCCGACTTGGGGATGTTCACTCGAAAGACCAGGCGGGCCACGGTGCTCTTCTTTTTGGACTTCGCGAGTCCGATCCTCTGCTCCACGTCCGCGTTCCTCAGCTTGAGGATGCCCACGCAGTCGACGCTGGAATGAGAAAGCTCACGCAATGAAGTTAGAACCGTCGTCGTCTATGATCAACGAGACGCTCTTACACGGTGGTCATTTCGGATTTCGGATCCATGGGAAGCTCGATGACGGCCGTTCCGTCGATCTCTTTCTCGACGCAAGCAGAAGAATTCTTGTGAGAGACTTTGCAGGCCTGGTAGAAACCGTGCGGCTTTATCTTCCCCGAATCGGACCCGACAAAGACTTGGAGGACGACCGGCTGGTCGTAACCCAAGAGCTACAAGTGTACATTGGAGACTCGCTTAAACATAGAGATAACTTCACAGAGCCATTTTTCAATGGACATGTTTTTGAGAAAATTTTTCAAAATTACAAACATGCAGGTGGATGCTCAGCAAATGGTTTTATAAAACATTTCAGTGGTCTCCCTTCTAAAGACCCAATTTGCTTTTTGCACAAAGTCCAATGTAAAGGATGGCTAAAATAAGTCCACAAGAGACAGCAATTTATAATGAATTTTTGTCATTTATTAATAAATACAGTAAAAAAATAACTGCAGTACTGACAATGCATGGATTGGGATGTTGTTAATATGAGTGCAAAATTATAATGACGAACACAACAAAAACGACTAAAATTCAATATTATTTCATGCAGCTGCAATGAAGCACTCAATGTTTATTTCAAAATTCCCACCTTCACGGTCGGGTGGCCCTGACCAGTTTTGTCCTTCACCGTGCCACGGCTGCCCTCGGTCAGATACCTGGCCCTGTGCTGCTCCTCTGGTTGCTTGAGGATTTTCAACTCGTAGTTCAGAAGTTTCGAAGGGAAGGCCATGTTCAGAGGTGGTTCTCTCAACCTGCGTGCAATCTTGCTCCCGCCGTAAGATCTACTTTGTAATAAATGTGAAGGCATCACCAATCCTATTATAATGACATGATATTATAATGAATAAGTAAAATATTCTATGTTATTCGAAAAAGGATTTAAAATTGAATGCATCCAAGAAAATTTCCTTAAAAGTTGTCATTGATTCATTAAACTAGAAGTTAATATGAAAACTCATTACGTAACTTCTGGCAGTCAAAAAACAAAATGAGAAATTGATATCAGACCTTCTTTCTCTCTTCTGACTGCTGATTTCAGGGCATTGAGTGGCAAACTTGAAACAATCTTTATCGAACAGATTCGGATTCTCAACGTCCAAGCCCCCGTCACATGCCACGAGATTGTCGATCTCATTCACTTCTGACTTTGTCACCTGAACTAACGTGCTGTCCACTACTAGGTCACCATCGTCAAGTTTTGAGTGGTAGCTGCTGTTCGGGTGTTCACCCTTTGCAAAGAGTGAGCGGCTCGAAGATATGTTTGCTCTGTTGAACAAGACCTGAGGAAGATCTTCCAGGCAATCCTGATCACTTGGAAGATTCATTGCTGCATCTTTAATGAGAATCAATTGAAAATTAATGCTTATTTCAAACCAAAACAGAATTTTCAGATTTAGCCTTGTAGGAAGAAACGAAATTCGTGCCAAATATTAAGAAAACTTCAGAAATATGTAGTAATGAACCTAAAGAATTATCACACAAATACAAAAAATCCTCAGATTTTTACTTGCACAATGTCCATGAAACTTTTTCAAATCAAATCCAAAGTAATTATGTGGCAGAACGTCATCAATCAGAGACATGTCATCAATGTTCACCGAAAATAAGTAATAAAATATCTTTGGCTTCGATTGCCATCTTTTGGATCTAGTTTTTCTATGAAACTACCGCTTGATCTGAGCAGCTCATGTTTTACTGTGGCAATCAGTGTTTTAAAGAAAACCAAATATGAATTAATGCCATTCGCAAGTTCATTACATTGTAAGACTTAAATCGACGCACATCGACATTCCACTGTACACGCGCACATATCAAAGGCTGACAGCTTACTTCGCCAAAAGAATTGCACGATGAACAATAATCTGTGATATATGTCGATAATTTACCAGATGAAAACTAACGTGATTAAATATATTGCCCGTTAAAGTTTAGGAAATCCGTTCCTTAGCAGTAGCGGGCGTGAAAATATTCTCAAAACAATCAAAAAAACAAACGGGAGCTGGCGAATTCAGGTCGAGGCTTATTGGCAGTGTAAACAACTGGGCCACTTCATCAACAAATCTTAATCATTATTGGCAGCTTTTAAGTTATTGTAATTTAATTAAATGACTAAAAGAATACAAAAGAAGGCAATGAAACACAAGCCATTGGCTGCTAAAATTCGAGTGGCGCCCTTGCAGGCATTACATTTTCCTTTTTTCTTAAGCTTTTGTTAATCAATGGACATTAAAAAATTATAGTGTACGTTTAACATTTTTCAATAATTAGTAATAAATTTATTAGTCATGTTACGTTCGCAACTCGGATTCGTCAAGGAGCGGTCACGTGCGATTTCTCGAGCATTAAAAATCCATTGGACGAGGCGCTCCGAACAAATTTTATATGCAGCATTCAAAATGAAGCAGTTCTGAAAGCATTGTTTAGAATCCCAGAAGAGGAACTATCTTTTGCTAAAGCAGTGGAAGTGGCAAATGAGATTGAAGGAGCGGCCACCGTGGCCAAAGACACAGTATACCATTCGACTTCGGAGTCAATTCAGGCTATTCAGTTGAAACCGGAACAGATAGCTCACGCCAAGAGAGGAGAACAGACTCCATTTCAAAGAAAAGACATTTCAAGCAAAAGATACGATACCAGCAAAACATTCAAGCGAGACAATGCACACCCTACAAAGCGTTACAATTGTTACAGGTGTGGTAGTGCGGAACATTGGGCCGACAAATGTAAGAAGACTGGTGTTGTTTGTAATTTTTGTGGAAGGAAAGGCCATTACGAAAGAGTGTGTTTCCAGAAGAAACCACGAAACGTCGTGCAAATAATCAAAAGAATGCATGATAATGATCCGCTATTACAAAAGATACAACTTGGCAAGAAACTTTATGAATTCGAGTTGGACAGCGGTACACGCGACAGTTTTATTTCGAAGACAATATGGACCGAATTAGGCTGCCCAAAACTCCAAAGAAATTCAATTGAATACAGGTCGGTTACAGGTGATGTTCTACCAATTTACGGTTCGTTCAAGATTGACGCATCCATGCCAGAGAAGGAAAACATAACATACATAACATTCAACGTGACTCCAAAACAACTGAATTTGTTGGGAAGAGTCGCAATGTTACAGTTGCAGGTAGACTTGAGTAAAAAGCTTCAGGAATCTCAGAGAATATGTCTTGTAACGAATGAAGAAATACATTCAAACTTGAATGCAAACGACGTCCAAAAGAAGTGTCGCGATCTCTGCCAGAAATTCGAGGAATTATTTCAGCCAGGATTAGGTTTGCTTAAAGATTGTGAACTGGAAATCAAATTCAAGGAGGAGGCCGTGCCGGTGTTTAAGAAACCAAGGACGGTGCCATTCGCTATCATGGAGGATTTGAATCAAGCTTTAGAAGCTGGAATTCAGAAAGGAATTTGGATACCAACCAAATTCAATGATTGGGGAACTCCAATTGTACCAATTCGGAAGAAAGGATCGAGTTCAAAGGTCAAATTGCGTGTGTGTGGGGATTACGCTGTCACAGTAAATTCACAGCTAGAAACTCACCGACACCAAATGCCATTACCCGAGGACCTTATTAGGAAATTATCCGGAAGTAAATTTTTTACAAAAATTGATTTAGCGGACGCCTACAATCAAATAAAACTGGGTCCCGAGAGTCAACGACGTCTTGCCCTTAGCACACCTAGAGGTGTATTCCTACAAACAAGACTTCCGTTCGGCATAAGTTCAGCGCCTGGGTATTTCCAGGAAATCATGGATAATTTGACCAGTGACCTACCTGGAGTGGTGGTATATCTGGATGACATACTAATAGGAGGCGCGACCGAACAGGAACATCTACAAAATCTAAAGAATACACTACAGAAACTACAAGACAGTGGCTTAAAATGTAACCAAGAGAAATGTTGTTTTGCACAAGAATCTTTAGATTATCTTGGCCATACGTTGTCAAGAGAAGGTGTTGGTCCTGGAGGAAAAGTTGATGCCGTAGCTTCCATGTCCAGACCAGTAAATATTTCGGAACTGAAATCGTTTTTGGGTTCGATACAATTTTACCACAAATTCATACCAGATTTGTCTACGGTTGCTGAACCCCTGTATTCTTTGACTCGCAAGAATATCAAATGGTTTTGGGGACCGAATCAAGAAAAATCGTTCAACAGATTGAAAGAATTACTGCTGAAACGAGTTCAACTGGCCCACTTTGATCCAAAGTTACAAGTTGGAATTGCATGTGATGCATCCGAAGTAGGTTTGGGAGCAGTATTATTTCACCGTTATCCAGATGGATCTGAAAGACCTATATTCAACGTTTCAAAGCTTTTGTCCGAAAGCCAAAGCAAATACAGTCAAATTCATAAGGAAGCTCTCTCAATAATATACGCAGTACAAAAATTCCATCCATATCTCTACGGCAGGAAATTCATCTTAGTGACTGATCACAAGCCACTCTTGGTTTTATTTGATCCAAATAAAGCAGTGCCAAAACTTACTTTGAATCGGCTGACGCGCTGGGCCCTTATACTGCAACAGTACAATTATACAATTGAATACAGGAAAACGTCTGAACACGGGAACGCAGATGCGCTAAGTCGGTTACCTTCGGGTGAAGATAAAATATTTGATGATGCAGAGAAGGAATTGGAATTTTCCAATGTCTGCACGATTCAGACAGATCCTTTGGAATCTGGTTTGTCGCCCTGTGAACTGCTAAACGGCAGACAAATACGGGCGAGAGTCGATGTCCTTCGCCCATCTCCGTCGCTCCTGACAAAAGAAGTAGCTCTTACACAAAGAAAAAACAAAGAGCGATGCGCGGTAGGATCGCCTTGCTACGCAAAATACTTTGGACCTCATAGAGATCGACAACCAAGATGGGTACCGGCTATAATTCAACAGATTCTGGGTCCAAGATTGTTTGTAGTCAAATCTTTAAGGCAGGGATATTTGTGGAAGAGGCACATTGATCAAATTCGCCACAGATACGGTGTTGAACAGGATGCTGATCCTGGAGATCCAGTGGTTGTACATCCATCCCTGATAGGGAAACCAACGTCTGAGCGACCAAGACAATTACAAGAACCTACGCCAAGAAGAGGGCAAAGAACGATTAAAGAACCCAGACCCGAAGTACGGTTCCCTTCTCCGACTATGCCACGAAGATCAGAAAGAATTCGTCAGCAGTTGAACCGACGACTTTTACTGAAGGGGGAGGTGTTACGTAGCTAGCACACCTGTATGTGCCTAAAGGCTAGTGCCTAATTGCGAAGCTAGAGAGCGGTTCGTTTTGAGTTCTGGAGTTGCTACATACAATTGATACGAATTAGTTAAAAACTAGGAGACGTGTTTTCTTGTAAATAAAGACTTTTAGTTTCGCTGTTGTTTTCATTTATACAAGCGATACAACAAGTCATCTACAATGCATGAGTTTTATCAATTAGGTTTGTGATCTCAATTAGCTGCGCCTAGTGCTTAATTCATTAAACTCATCTCCATTTTTAATCCCACCGCCAGCGAAGTTTATGTAAATTACACATAATGTTTATAGAAATTTTTGTTTGCACGCTCCATAACTATTTTCGTGGTCTTCTGAAAGCTAATTTAACAATTTAGCACATTTGTTCCACACAACTTAGCCAAGCATATTCCGAATATAATTAATTCGTAAGAGTGGGCTGCAGTCGAGGCACTTTCTACAAACATTGAAAAATCGGGAATCACGTCACCTCAAATATAAATAAACGCGGATCATCTTGTGTTCCAAACACCGAAGATTTGCAGATGATAATTTGGATATATTCAAGTCTCACAAAATTTTGACAATACCCCTCGGCACGGTTTAAGCAGATCTATGGAAGTCACTAGATGGCGCAAACAAACGGCAGAGCTGACAGTCTCATTTTTTGCTAACTTCCAGCGTCGAACATTTGTATAATTTCAGTCAAATTGTTCGGTTTTTAGAACAGCTTTTGCCTCAGCCAATATTAAACGAATCTTTCCTCGATTAATTTTCTCGCGGAAATAATCTCACATCATGAAATAAACCAAAACTCTCCAGGCTCAATTCAATAAATAAATTATGTCATGCTGTCAGAAACCGACATCCATGAAGAATGTCTTTGAAAGGCTTCAAGGAAGCACAAAACATGTTTGATTTGAAGCCACATCCACTTTCCCTGCTGCACTTGTAATTGATGACATAACTATGTTAAATAATTCCAGTTTTCAAATATGAATAGACAACTAGTTGTGCTGAATTTTTTCCCCAAAATTTGTAGTACAACTAAATGCAATCTAATACACAAGCATGAGTCTCTATAAATCTCTACTCTGGTTTTTCAACCTGAAACAAAATTTTCCACAAAAGATTACAAATGAATAATCTAATTAAATAGAAAATACCAATTTATACCCTCTTAATCTTCCCATGGATGATGTCGGGATGCATAAAATCGTGCTGACAGTTGGCATATCCCATCCCCAGCCCAATTCCTGAGCCAAGCACCACTGGCCATGGCCTTCCTAGTTTGAAAAGTTTAATTTTAATTTATTTGTAATAAATATTTATGTAATAATCACGAGAAGTTAAAGCAATGGTAGTAAAAATACAATATGTAACACGAATAATAAATGTTTATGCATACTATTTGTTATTTTCACATTAAGCCTTTTGAGGCTACAAACTGAGACCAATGACATGAGCCAAAGCATAGTTTGCCTGTTTATGATAACTCTTAAATAGTGAAAGTTCTGAAATCTCTGAATTATGTAATTATTAATTATGTACTGATAATGTGCCATAAAAAAAGGAATAAAAATTGAAAGACATAAATTGCAAAGCCAAGACAAATCTTAAGATGGCTTTGTGATACTCACTCTTGAAGAAGATGACTGAGAATATTATTCCAAGCCCAGCTCCAGTAGCTGAAAATTAGTTGACAAACTCAATGAAATTCTTGAATCAAAATTTAATGCAACCTGCAGACCAGCAATTTCAGACACATACAATTTTGTAGTGAATTGGACAAAACAAATAACTAAAAACCACCTTCAACTGGAATGATATAAATTTTGAGCAATGTGCAATTATTGTTTAATAAAAGAATAACAGTCTCAAATACAATACATGGTGAAACATTTGTGCTCGAAGTTTGCAACCAAGCATATATTATGCAACCCCTACTTTCGTTAAAAAATTGAATAACTGCAACATTTGTTGTAATTGCATCATCAGGAATCAAGCCAACCAATGCTAAATTAATGCATTAAAACCTAAAGAAGATATGTCTTGATAACTCTAATGTTCTTTAAATATAATTAATGCCTACAATGCATCATTTACAATATTATTCAGTAAAGTTTCCTAGTAGAATTAAACAGTTTTATCTAATAGCATTTTTAAAAATGCAAAGCATGAAGCCACATTAAAGATAGCCTCAGAAATTTTAGACTTATAATATAACAAAGTAATATGGAAACAACTAAATATAGTCAAATAAATAATTGTACTCAAAAGAAATAACTTCGATACTTTTCCATTAAGTAAAAAATTAGATTAGAATGAAAAATGTGCTGATCGCTTTAAGCCGGGACTTACAACCGTAAGCTAACAAACACTTACCGAGTTTCACACAAGTTTCAGATAAGCACCTATCCCACTTCTCGCCATAAACATCTTCCGATTTGGTGGGAATGTTAGCAGATTCCATGCCTATTTACTTTTCTTCACCTCACCAAGGGCAATCCGTTAAGAATCAGTGTTCATGCTGGAGGAATATGATTATTTGAATTTTTTATAAAAATTGTTATATGTCATTTTTTAAATAGTATTTTGTTTGTTTATTATTTTAAAATTAAGGTATTTTGCAATGCAGCAAAATTAGTTGATGCTTAGGATATGACGCATTAATGCTTGTAGCAATTTGTTGGCACATATGTTAAATTTATTTTGTAAACCTAATTGGTTATTCTCAAGAATTCACCTTGTTTCGTGGTTTTTTTTTAGAGGACATAATCAAATACATTTAAATAAATTAAACAACAATTACACTAAATTGTTTTAATATTTTATCGTATTTAATGTTAAAAATTTATTGTTACAAGTATTTTAATCAACTTGCTTTGTGTTTGTTTACTAGATACTCGTGTTTGGATTTATCTTCGCTCGGGACTAGGATTTGCCGCTCGCACGACGATAAAGGTTGTACATATATAATTGAATAATTAACGCCTTGAAACGCTGTTAGCAAGAATTAACTTAATCAAATTATTGAAGTTTCGATTTGATATTAAAGTTCTATTTGATCTCTCTCTTCTGGTTAATCTTGATTTTGAAGTTCTTTTTATGATTATTTATCATTATTATAATTCGACTAATATCAATTATCTTTTTAACGTGAAGTTTAATTTCTATTAAGAAGCCACATAGTACTACAAGGTTACCTAGCATTTACTCAATATTGGGGCTTTTCCTTAAGTCCATAGTCTATAATCTATTAATGAATCAGATAATGCATTGACTAAACATTTGGAAACTATTAATTCAAAAATTAAACAAAATTGTGAATTAACATCATATATTTTCGATAATTTAAGGTTGATTCTGTGCAAGCATGGGAAGACACTGGCCTGTTAGGACCTTTTCAATGTTTTAATTTTATGTTTAATCAGTTATTGCAACTAAATTTGTGCAGTTTAAATTGTAAAGATTGCATGATCCTTTTATTATACAACATATGGGAGGAATGGTTGCTAAACAAAATTTTTTTTAAGAAAAAAGGACGATCAGCTAAGCGTGCCAGAGCCGCCACTGCCAGTGCGGACAACGAGTATTCCACATGTCCCCACAGTTTTATCTTTAATAAAGACACTGTTGGGAAGAATGTCATGCAACTGATAACAGATATGAGGCGAGTTATGGAGCCATTCACTGCCTCAAATCTCAAGGTGCGGAGAGTTATTCTTCAAAATTTCTATCAACCATTTGATTTTACGATAAGGAGTGATTTGAAATCCAATTATTAGTTTTTATTTATGAGAATTTATAACTGCTTCAGCTAGCCCTTAAAATTAAATCAAATTTTCCATAGCTTTTTAAAGATTTTTTCCATTTCCTGAATTGTACATTTGGAAAGAACATGAATGACATCTCACATTTTCAATTCAAAATGTATTATTTTATGCAATCAGGCCAGGAAAGTAAATAGATTGAGGGACTTCATGCAGGCTGGCATGATGTTTAACGTGTCACACCTCATGATGTTTTCAAAGACTGAAAGGGGTATTTACCTAAGATTAGGTAGACTACCACACGGCCCCACCCTGACTTTTAGAGTCTCCTCTTATTCTCTTGTCAAAGACATCATCAACTCATTGAAAAGACATCATATGGAAGCCAAACAATTTCTTCATCATCCTCTACTCATCATGAACAACTTTGGGGGAGATGCTATAAAGCAGAAGCTTGTGACATCGATGTTCCAGAACATGTTTCCAACTATCCATGTTGACAAGGTGAATATTTAGAAGGATTTTAAAGTATTTTGTGTATTAAATGAATCAAGTCCTGTAAGCCCCTGCCTGGTTCTGGATGCCATTCACATTCGTGCATCATTGACAACTTAACCGAATTTGCAGGCCAAACTGAACCATTACAAGAGATGTGTTGTTCTCAGCTACAATGAAGAAAGTGATACTATTGACTTCAGGCATTAGTAAGTGACAGTTATAATGAACTCATTTCCCAGGGGAAACCCATTTTAAGAATGCAATGTCCATGCTGTGTTTGTGGTGTTTGGAGGGCCTGTGTAAATCAGATACATTTTTATAAAATAGTAATAACCGAGATTGATGAATTTGTTCCAGTAACATCCACGTATGCCCAGTCGGACTTAGCAAACCTGTCAAGAAATTGCTCAAATCAAAGATTCCAGACATTTCCAAATATTCCGACATCAGCGATTTTGTGCTAAAGTCAGCACAACCTCATTTGTGTATAATTTAGCACATTAAAGTTATGCTATTTAGTCTATAAGCAAGGCATTCACTGATTGATGCATTGTGTGAATTATCAATATTGGACAAATCATTTCAGATCAGGAAACTTGAGTGAAAGCGAAGCCGAAGTAGATGGCCCTCTGAACGAGGTGATCTTGCCACAATTTGTTTCAGGTAGAGGCAACATTCCCTCCAGCAAAAGCTCAATAAGGTATTGCATTTGGATTACTTCACAGCTGCTGTTCATGTTATCATTCTGATGTGAAAACATAATTATACATACGTTTATTTGTTGTCTGTAGGTTGACCGAAATCGGGCCAAGACTTACCCTCCAACTGACGAGGATAGTTGAAGGTCTGTGTGAGGGTGAAGTCCTGTTTGGCCAACAGACTGAGACCACCAAGAAAAGAAAACGAAAGCAGAAGCAATCGACATCCAAAAAGCCCAAAGTTGAAAGAGTCTCGGAAGACGTCGAGGACGACGAGGAAGAGGAAGACGAAATTGATGACGACTTGGAAGATGATGAAAGAATTGATAGGGACACTGACTAATTAGGCTTTCAAAAGCCATATTGTGATATTTTTGTGGCATAAGTTGCATACAAAATTCGTGCAAAGCCCTGAGTGAAACAAATTAAAACATTTACCATCATTTGCACAAATTCTACTGCCACATTAATATAACAGTGCATTTAAATTGGCCCAGAGACTCGATTTTTTTCTTGAATAATACAACTCCAAATGAGTGTTATTTATTAAGCATTATTTAAACAAGGGGTCAAATTTAAGAATGTGTCACTTATTAATAAGCCCTCCCTCTTGCTGTAACAGTTGCATGCCAAAAATTGGCTAAACAGACTCAGACATTAGTTTTGATTATTGGATTTATTGCAGACAGTTTTTATGAGTATAACACAATTAGGAAACAGTCCCACATTAGGAGTATCTTCAAAGGCCCGAGTCTGCCAACAGGAACTAAAGATCTAGGAAACAAATTTAAAATTGAGCCTATTAACATCTCAGCTTATTTTTTAAATAAGTTGGACCAAAAACTTGCAAATAAACAAACCTTCAGAATGGCTGGTACTTGTTGTGCTTTGGGTTTGGTTCAACTCTTTTATGTTTGGAGTTGAAGTGATTACTCTTGATGTGGTCAAACACTTCTCCTGGTTCCTGATCATTGAACTCACATTTGGAGCAGCGCCAAGTTCCACTCCCAATGACACACTTCTCAAAGATGACATGCTCGCAGTACAATTCAGGGCTGGAGAACTTCATACTCCTCGAACAACTGCAGACAGTGACTTTTTTGTTGTTGACCCACAAATACATAGATCTTGCGATGGATTTAATTTCTCCATCCGTTAAACGAGTTCGATCTCCGTATCTAGCGGCCATCATCAACGGAGTAATGTCGAAATAAGGCGGAAGACGAATTGTAAACAATCAAGTGATTGATTAATTTAAGTTATCCTAAATAAAGTTAATTAACAGTTATCAAAATAAATTACATATAATATTTAGAGTGTAAATAAATATATATATTCAATTAAAACTTTAGTGTCATACATAATGCGGCCCGACTGTTTAAGGTTTTGTTTATATCAATTATTAAATTTTAATGTTTAATCACGCTCGCGCCTAGAGGCACTCATCACGTACATTCCTTTCGTTAGTCAGTACTTTAACCTCGTTCACATTATACAATCGGATCAATAGCGGGCAACTCAAACATGAGGGTTTCTCTTTTCATGAATCACAAGCTTCAAATTCCTTTGAAGCAACAAACGATCACTAACAGCTGGGACTCAACGGGATTTCTGAGTGGGAGGAGCCTCTGCACATGGATCAAATATCAACATCAACCAACCATGTATGCACCCCTAATATCAACAGTAATCAATCATGTTCACGAGCCTAATATCAACACCAACCAACCGTCATAAGGCCTCCACTTCGTAGATGAACTTGTCACCTCTGACTCTCTTGCTGAAGTAGGGTGCGTACAATTCGACGGGCCGTAACACATCGAGGATGTCGTTGAGCCAGATACGTCGTCGGAGCGTGCATCTTGCAGTCATTATCTTGTTTATGACCTGAAGGAGTCATGGGTGAATGAGTGAGTGAGTGAATGAACTTTAAATTTAGTCTTGGTTGGTATCGCTAGTGGGTGAAACGTACGTGTTTTTGTGTTTTTCGCCGTTCATGTTGATTGAAGTCAAGGCAAGTGACGATTGACCTGGTTTATGAAACTCGATTATAACGTCCGCCTTTTCTCTATTTTTAAAAAGTCCTAAAAAATGAAGGAAGTCCTATAAAATATAAAAATTATAAATTTAACCTAAAATTTAATTGAGATGCTGGAATTAATTTAGAAATCATGTCTCTTGAACTGTAACAGCGGGAATTCGACATCTTCGTTCTGCGTCGGTCCGCATCCAATTAAGTGCCGCATCACATTCGTTTTCTTGTCTGTTTGATCCTTAAAAGTTTTGATAACACTAGTAATCACTCCGGTAGTTTGTTTTCAGCAGCAAATGGCTCGACAATGATGAATGGAGTTGGTCGAGAAAGAATACTACAAAGAATTCTCAAAAGGCATATTGTTGCGCTTGCGTAAAGAACTTTTATATTTCGAATTTGGGAGTTGTAGCAGCTACAACATACACTCGAGAAAACAAAACAATGTGAAATGTTGAACATTTGAATCATGCTGAACATTTTTGTTACTACGTTTTGCAATCAGATCGGATTATCGGTAAGTGATGAACCTCAATGCGCTAATGAGGCTTTCCCAGCGGCGATTGCTAATCGATATGATGAGAGTTTTGCTAATGTTGAGTCATGGTCAGGCATCTGATGAAAGGGGCTTTTCGATTAACAAGAGTTTGATTTGTGAAAATCAAAAAAAAAAAAGCTTAACTGCAAGAAGGATGGTAATAGACCATATCAACGAGCTGGGGGTGTGATCAATTTTTCCAGATTGATAAATCCGGAAATTATTAATTGATAAGAGAGATAGGCAGCAATAAACACATAACGAAAAGCAGAAGGTGGCACGATCATGCTGAGAAAAGGTCTTAAGACATTAAAACATGACAAGACTTATTTTCTCATGAAATATGGAGCTCTAATACTCTCTTCAAGCTGCACTTCCTAAGCCAAGCCTGTAAATGCCAAGCCTATTTGAAACTTGGCCTATTAATTCAAGATGGGCTGTTAACGAGGCCGCTCTCATAAAAGATAGCTTAATCATAACTGTAAGGACAACACAACAGCACAACTTTATCCTTGAATAAATTATTATCATTTGTCAGGGTTGAAGACCATCCAGATGTGGCCCCTAATTTCGATATTGATGTGTATGTATGTTAGATGGCGCATGGAGCCATCTAATTAGACCTGAAGACAATAGTTTAGACAAACATTAATCTCATAGGATGTGTAAATTAGATTTAGATCTTAAGAACCACTAAGGAAATAGGGCGGGGCTAGATTGACACTTATTCATGAATTTTTACATTGGCCGATACTGGTTATGATTTATATGATAATTATTATTATTTTAAAAATATCAGCACAGGCCAATGGCCCCTCGCTGAACATAATTATAATCAAGGAATATGTTTATAAATAGTAGTAGATAGATCAGAGTTAGATATGGATAGATTCCTAAGCTAGATATAGAGTTAAATCTAGAAGGCTAGAGTTGATTTGATAGCTTTTAAAACTAGGTTTTAATCATTTTGTGACTATTAGTTATAAGCTTAGTTATAGTCAACTAGCTTATATTGCAGTTATTCAGAATTTGTACATTTGTATTGATTTAAAAAAAATGGTAGCAAATAGTCTAGTTTTAGAAACTAGTGGCAGCCGCCTTAGCAAAAGTTGTGGGCTTTGAGTGAAGAACATGACATCATTATTCTTACCTGAGGCAAATGATTAACAGAACCTTAAGAAGAGATTAGATTGGAAGGCAAGAAGAGTATCAGCTGATACCTTTAAAACTCAAAAATTGGAAATAATTGCATAGTTTGATGATCAAAATGAAATAAATTGTACTTAAAATTTGCCTACTTATTACAGTGCTTTTATTGTTAATGATATAAAGTAGGGCTATTTGATCTTTTAATATTCAACATTTAATTGTTAAGTGCAATTGACATATTTGTTTGTGATTTTGTTCCACAAAGTAATGAATTATATTTTTATGTTCTTTATGTTCTCTCTCGACTTGACAATCCAATCGTGGTGAGTTATATTATAACTTTATTCATTTGATTCTATCATTTTACATGAAGATAACTGCACAGAACATCATTTAAACATATAATTATGCAAAAGTGCATAACTCATGCAGTGTCAGTTTTCCTGAGTTGTCCAATCTTGTTTTGAATAAAAATGGGAAATATACTTTCTAAATAGAAATTTTGCTCTAATATATCTGTCTCTTCTCACATCTCCAAAAACTGATGCTGCTGCTTCTTTAACACATTTGATGTTTTCCATTTTATCCATACTTTGGGTGTGGCACAGGAAGGCATCTAACATTCATTTTTGCAGTGCTTGTATTTTCAATTTCATCATTACTTACGTCCTTCAATATAGGTTGGTGAGTACTTGGAAGATCTTTCCAATTTACAAGACTATGGTAATCCTCTGCATCAATGTTCAGAGGAGGAATTATGAATTTCCTCACTTCCACAGAATCTGTGGCAACGGATTGTTTTTCGCATCATCTGGCAACTGAGTCATGACGTAGCAATTGCCAATCGATCGAAATTAGTAGCGACATCAACCTCATTTTTAACCCTTCCCATATCAAAGAGCGAGAGATAGAAACAAATGCAGAAACTATGGTCGATTCCATGCACCTGTTTAACCAGCAAAAGGAAAACCATGCAGAAGATGTGGGAAGAAGAACCACTTTGAGAAGGTGTGTAGCGCCACAATCAACCATCTTGTGTCAAACAACAATGATGTTGTTCAAATTGACTCTTTCGATTTGACAGGCGAGCCTTTAAATAAACTAAAATGACATTCAAAATAGATACAGGAACAGATGTCAATGCATTCAGTTATCGTGATTTGAAAAACGTCACCATAAGGAAATCAAAGGTCCGTTTAAAGCCATATGGAACAAAGGAATTATTGCAACCCCTAGGAGTGGTTGAATTGCATCTAGGACATCCATACACAAAAGATTACTACAAGGATGAATTTTTTGTAATTCAGGGCAACTCAGAATCCCAATGATCAGAATTTCAATCCTGATGAATGTGACATAAACTTGCTGTCATCATCAGACTTGTTCAATTCAATTATTTACAAACAGCATTCTAAAGTGTTTAATGGATTGGGAAGGGTTTAATTTGAGTACAAAATCTGTTTGGATCCAAATGTCACACCTTTCGTATACCCTCCCGCAGAGTTTCTTTTTCAATAAAAAATAAATTAAAGCATCAACTTGTGGCAATGGAGCAATCAATGGATCATTACAGCAGTAACAAAACCAACGAGGTTACCCAACTGGGTAAACTCTCTACTAATAGTTGAGAAAAGAAAATGGGTCCTTGCATCTATGCTTAGATTCTCGGAATCTCAACAAAGCCATCTTGAGGGAACATTTTAGCATTCCAACCCTTTATGATGTTATTCACTCATTCCACGCTAAGAAATTTTTTATAGTTATTGATGTACCATATTTTATCAGGTTCCTCTGGATGAAGCAAGTTCTCTCATATGAACTTTTAATACGCCCTTCAGTAGATATAGAATGATACGCATGCCATTTGGGATTTCAAGTGCTCCTGAAGTCTTTCAGAGGATTAACATCTTTGGAGACATTGAAGGAATTAAAATTATATTTGATGCAGCGGAAAGTATGGTGGAAAACTACAGAATTCTGAGTAAAATCTTCAACAAGACTGGTATTCGTTTTAACATTGACAAAATTCATTATTGTATTGGCTCACTAAAGTACATAAGCCATATAATCACAAGTCATGGCGTAACACCTGATCCAGAGATATGCAGACTCCCCAATCGGTAGCAGACCTAAGAAGGTTGGTGGGAATACTTGTATATATTACGAAATTTATTTTAAAAAATGACCGATTTCACCAAGCTCCTGAGATCTCTGCTCAAAGAGAACTCTATCTTCAAATGGTTGCAAAATCACACAGTAGCATTTGAACGTATTAAACAAGCCATTGCTAGCCTTCCTCTGTTGAAATTATTCAGTCCTAAAGTGAGATAGTGATACAGGCATGTGCATTGAGCTACGTATTACAAGCTTGCCTAGTGCAGAAGAAAGGGCCAGTTGCACAAGCCAGTCAATCCCTGACAGATTGTGAACGTAATTATGCACAGATCCAGAGAACTTCTAGCAATAGTGCTTGCCTGCAACGAGTTTGGTAGATATATACAACCCGTCCCGGGACATACAGATCACAGCCCTCTCAAGTCAATTTTCATATTGGATATTCTCATTCTTTGTTCTTTTACCTAGTATCAATGTGGCAACTTTTTTCATTCATACTTCTTGCTGCCTAAATATTTCGGATGACCATGCTTGAGCACTGTGCACTCGAATGGTTTCAAGTCTAACTTCTTGTTGCTGTTGCCATGTCAGTCAGAGAGGCTTGAGCTTTAATCAGCCTTGCTATTGTGGCTCATCAATTTTTAAATTTTTAATGCCTTTCTCTTTCTTGATAGAGGTGATCTACCAGCAGCTTGTTGTTTGAATGGCATAATTGATTTCACAATAAAAAAATTGAAATCTTTGATGCTCCATTTCAGAAGATCCTGGATACAATGCGCATAATTTTACTATTCAAATTAATTATATTTTATTTACTCAGTTTTAAAAATTGTTAGATTTAAAAAGTTAGGATTTTTATTTATAAAGATTTGAAATATAAAGTTTTATAAATTTATTACTAGCTAGCCAAGCATGTGTACTTTAAATGTCTTTGTATAGATCGATATGACAGGTAAGCAAAAACATTATTCCTTAAACCAGAGAAGTATGGTGTGCAGGCGGTTCTAAAGAAATGGGGTTGATTCATGTGTTTCCCTGAAAATAAGGCAGTGTCTTTTTGCTCCGAAAGACGGGCTAGGGGTGTCTTATATTTCCACATTCAACAATCTATCAGCACATTTATTCATGTAACACAAATTATGCTAAGAGGTAAGGAGCATGCTTTTAATTATTTTTAATAAAAGTAACTATGAAACCCTTAAATAAGAGTATTTTACAAAAAACTTGGTCAAATGCAGTCATACTGACTTCCTTCTGGAATATCATTATAAATCTCCAAACACTGAATTCCTGCCTAAATTTCTCATGAATCCGTTTCCTCCAGAAATGCTGGCTGGAGATCTTAACTATGGCTTATTTTCAGGGAAACACAGTAGCTGTTTTGTTTTGGCGTCCAAATGACTCAGCCAGAACTCATCATGCTAAAAACGTGGTGAAATTCATTGCAACGACAAGAATATATCAAGTAATGATTCCTACTAAATGACTTGAGTAAGTGATTCTTCGAGATCGGACACAAGAGATTCGACCCGATCGTAGCATTCTCATTACAAGCAAATGCAGATTTTACTGGAAGGAGGAAAAGTTAAATCTTTTCTGTGTTTACAAAGTTTGATTTCCCATGTGCAGTTTTATTGGTCCAAAACAAAAATTTATAACATTAAGCCCTTTTGTCCACTGACACTGAAATAAATGTTTTACAAAAAATTGGGCTAAAATGTTATGAAAAGTTTAACTGCTTTTATTTAGTTTAGTAAAGTTTAGTTTAAACTTTTTATGAACTAATAGTTTAACTAAATTCAATCAGTTGCAAGTTAAAGTTTAACTTTAAAAAATTAGTTGGTGCCCAATCACTGACCATAGGTCTGCTGTAACATATGATGATGCATCTAATTAGAAAATATTAGTATAAGGTAAATTCGATGAAAAATTACCTGTGTTCTAAACAATGTCTAGCTATTTGTGTAATTTTTCAGTCTCATTCTATCAGAGATGGGAAAAATACTAACCACTGAGTATTTCAAATATTAAAATACTTTTCAAAAGTGTTTAAAATATATAATTACAAAATACTTCCATGAGGAGCTCAAAATGTTAAAATACAAAATATGTATCTTTAAATATTTATTCAAAATACAAATACTACACAATAGACAACAGACACTCAAATTATGTGACATTGCTACATACTTTGATATGGAGGTTAATGCTTTATCACACTATAAGTTCATGGTTTACCTTTAAAAGCAGCTGTTGATAAAAATTATCATCAGTCATGCAAGATCTTTCTATTAAGTACCATCAGCATGCAGGTTAGCTGAATGGGTTACGAGCCTGCATACGGCGGTAATGGCAACAGTCATAGTGTGTCCTGTTCGAAACCCAGCCTGCACTGCCACCAGCACCCTTCAGAAGGAGCACTATGTAAATTGTTACAAGAAGCGCCAATGACATATGACACTAAATAAATGAAGTTACAATTCCTTTGTATGAAAAAAGACATAGGGGTATGATCAAACTGTCCTCTTTTCAGGATCCATCAACAAAATTTAAAAAAAGAATCATTTATTGTTGTCTGTTTAGTAAATTTTGTTTTTTTTTTATTTCACATTTAAGAATACTTTTAGCAGATTAAGACAATGTAAATAATTTTTACTACCCTTATGAGCAAATAAATCAGTAAACTGCACAGTTCATTGCCATCCATATAGTTTAATATCTTATGCAGGAGATTCTTCCTCATCATCGTAATTTGTCATTTGTTCATTGCTTTCAGCCTCAGCTGATGGGGTATGAGTGTCATTATCATCCATGGTCACATAATCTTCCCAAGTAACAGAGCCTAACAAGCTATTAATTAGTGGGACAGTCTCAATGATTGGCTCTAAGACAACATCCAAAGCATGAGTTCACCCATAATTTCCTTATAACTTGATAAATGTAAGTTTGATGATACTCAATTTTACACATAAAATTACTTTATTATATATAAAACTTGCTGAAAAATTTCAAGAAAATTTAACAAGCAGAACTTGTAAAATATGCAAAATGAATTTTTAAGGATGTTTGAAAACCATGATCACATCCAATAAAACTTGAAATTATTGATAGTTATGCATTCCGCCCAATATATAAATATAAAGGGCATGTTTTATGCAAAATTCTCGAACATCAAACGATTGAATTTATTCAAATTTTGACATTATATCACTTTATCATAATAATAATTACTTTCTGCAGCATTTTTTTATAGGCTTGGGATATAAAAGGTTAATACATTCTAATGCAAAGGCATTTCTAATTAAAAGTATTTTGAAAATAAGTACAGTTGGACCCAGTTATGCTACTGGCCTAGAGCTATATGGCGGCAATATATCAACATGATCTTGAAAATTCTTTAAAAAGTTTTAATTTAATAAATAAGAGTGTTAAAAAATCACTGACAGAATACAACTGTTACCAATGCAGCAAGGGACAAAAAATACTCATTTAAGGAGAGTTTTCTTGCTGCCAAATATGAGAGATAGAGGTTCTGTGGGAAATGGATTAGCAATCAATTCAGACAAGAAATCAGATTTTGGAGATTTATAATGAAGAAGTTGATATGACTTTATTTGACTAATTTTAAAAAAATTTATAATTAGATTATAATTAGAAGGGTTAGTTGACCCTATAAAAATTAATACTCCCTTGTGTTTTAGTAATGTTTCTCAGATGGTGGAGTAAATTAGTTAAAAATTATGTAAAAAAATTTTTATAAATGGTTGGTTCGAGAACCTTTTTCCCTTCCGATTAGTCGTTCTTTTGTTTGGTAGTTCTCATTGGTCGCTTTTGTTGCATTGCAGTTTGTGGGTAAGTAATATCGAAGTTTGTTGTAATACATCTATATTTATAAAACTTTTAAGTGTTTCCTAGTATGGAATCTCCAGAAGAAGCCAACTTGAACAAAGCAAAGATATTTGGAACAACAATGAAGAGCACTTGGCCATATTTAATCAAAATATTGAGATTTGAATCTCTGGAATAAATATGGCAGACCTTCACTGGCTGTCGACAGTGTGATGGAAGCTTTTAAACTTGGTTTGAAAAAAACAGTGCCACATGATGGAATTCTGTTTCTTCCTATGGACTTTAACGTTTTATTGACGAGACTGGAGAAGATGGTTACAATATTTTACAGTATTGTAGAAATTGGATAACTGTTGCCGATAGTTGTCAAGCATTGCCAAAAACTGGTCTCAATGTATAACAATGAATAACTTAGCTTATTTCATGCAGAGCTCACATAGCACTCTAGTGACTTTGAAGCACAGATAAGTAATTTCTAGCTGTTTCATAACCCATTTACCATAGATGTGAAAACTATACCTGTAAATTTACAGATTGAGCTAATAGAGCTGCAGTGTAATGGGACACTGAAGACAAAGTATGACACAGTAGGGCCTGCACAATTCACTCAGTTCATTCCTGAAGAGTTGCTCCAGCATTGCCTACATCTACTTTGGCTCAAACCTTGAGGATATGTGGTAGTACATGTGTGCAAGCAGCTATTTTCTAATGATGATTAACAAAATCACCAAAGAGCCACAGCACTGACAAAAACATGTAGTCATGAGAATCTCAGTGAGACACAGAACATTACTCCCAACATAAATGAATAACTTGTAGCCAAGAAAAGATGCCAAACACTAGGCTCTGACAAACTGGCCTCAGAGAAAGTGTGTATGCCAATGAATTTTTATTATTAGAAGTTTTTTCTGTTTTAATTTATATTTATGTTTAAAATAGGTTTAATTTTCCATTTATTGAATATTTATCCTGTTCGGTCCGCCATCTTATGTGCGATTTGAGCTTTGGCCCTCTGAGCGATTGAGTTTGACACCCCTCATCCATTGCAATTTAATGTTTAATCCGTCTAACAAAATTTTTAACTTTGAGAAGCAAGCCTAAATGGAGGGTGGTGTAACAAGTTCGATACTCGCATTATTGCCCGAGAGCTATCGTCCCACATAAACGGAGATTTATTTAAATATTCATCTATGCTACAAACAACTAACCTTGACCTGGATGGCTTGCCTGGAACATTTATCTTGACATAAGAAATTCTAAAAAAGGTCTCCCATTTCTTTCAAATCCGGAACGACGTAGAAATAATATCATTTTGACAGACTGACGCTTGCAGCCCTTGATATCTGAGTCAGAAGGGAGAAGAGTCGCAAAGAGGGAGGGGCCGCTAAGAGGGGAGGAGCTACATTTCGTAATTGCTTTCGAAAATGCCGAGCTGCTGGTGTATAGCATAGCGTGGAATGGAGTTCGAAAAAATTTGTTTCATTAACATCCGTTGCACAGTTAGGACGGTGCACCCGCATCGGGGTTCGAATCCGCGCAGCCATCGTGAGAGGCGTAGCCTTAACCATTAGTCCAAGTGTGTGTGTGTGTGCGTGCGTGTGTATGTATATTTTATTAACGTCCATTTCATAACTAGATGATTAGGTCGGATGGAGTTCAATTATAGCTTTACTAACGTCCATTTCATAACCAGATGTTTAGGTCGGATGGAGTTCAATTATTGCTTTACTAACGTCCGTTGCATATCTAGATGATTAGGACGGTTCTCCCGCAGCGGAGTTCAATGGCTTGATTGGTTGTTTATTAACGTCCATTTCATAACTTGATGATTAGAACGGGGCGGAGTTCAAAATCAATGGCAACGGTCGTAGTGTGTTAAATGCATATTTAAATATTTAACATGTTTTATGTACTATTAAAGCACATATAAATGCTTAAAGTTTACAAAATTATCATGCAACGGACTATAAAAGTTCAACTAATGTTATAATGAGCGTCTCTTCTATTGTCCATCAATATCCATTTGGAGAGCTGAAAATAGATTTTGAATATCAAGACTCTACGCTATACAGATAATGAGGCTAGCTCAACAAGCGTTGAAAAATACTATAACGAGCGTCTATTTTCTGTTGGCTATATGGAGAGCTAAAAATAGATTTTGAATATCAAGACTCTTTACGCTCTACATAAAATGAAGCTAGCTTCACAAACGTTGAATTAATATTATAATAAGCTACACAAACATTGAAGTTCAATGATTGAACCAGTATTGTAACGTGAGCCTCTTTTCTATTATCTGTCAATATCTATAAATGCGCCTTAAGCACAATTCGAAAATCGAGATATGCAAATTGTTACTTGCAGCACCCGCGCAGAGCATCTGCGCGTTTAGAACTGACCAAAACAATCTTTTATTACAATAAAAACATGTCAATATATGTCTCATAACATAATTTTATTACTTACACCTAAGACATCCTTGTCAAAAATTTCGATGAAAACACAAACACAAGTTTAATTTTATTCTGAACAGACCCACATAGAATTGTCCATTGGGGTAGGCCGTCAAGCAAAATTTGACTTTGGATAGTGATAAAATGTTGTCCTGGACCATATTAGTAAAAAACAAATGTTTTTTTCGAAATTATTTTTTGTTTTCTATTTCCGCCAGAAGAAATGCCACATATTTGCTATTGTCTGATTTTTCTTCTAATTGATAATGTTTAAATTTATTTCTATATGCAGATTGAATACAAATACAACTGAAATAAAGTTCTTTTAAAGAAAAATTAGTAATTTTTCAAACTCTATGCAAACTCTGGCCGTTACTCGACCATAACTGACTGGTCCAGTTTACGGCATAGGATGTTGAACTAACTTCCCGCCAATAACCACCTGTTAGGGAAGCAATGCAGCATTATTTCCTTGTTCAAGTGAAAATTCCAAAAAATACTACGCCATATAAAATAGTTTCCCAAGTTTATGCAGGTGTTACAGTCATTTGGCTTAAATCCGGCAGCCCGACTGTTTCAATGAGAAGAGTGCAACAAAAAGTACAAAAACTTTAAAATGATTATATGAAAATGAAACAAGGCAAAACGAAAGCTTCAACCTAACTGATTGCTAAACAGGACAGTCTACGTTTGTATGACTTAGCAGCACGTCATTGCCTCTATTTATGTATTTGCACTCGTCCCAGAGAATTAAAGGTGTTAGCATATGAGCGCGAATTTTTCATGGATCAAAGAAATTAAATAAATTTTGTTAATGGAACATTGGACAAGGAAACTACTTGCAATTTAAGTAAAGTAAGTGGGAGAGCATCAGAGACAGAAATACTATAATTCCATTTCTTATAGCAAAAGTAGCGCATAAGCGTCAGGTGGTAACAGCTCCAATCCTGAATTAGATGTTGTGGAAGTGCCTAGTGATGAGAATTCAATTGAGGACACAGAAAGTGAGTCTGATAGATATATGAATGCAAAAAAATGGATGTTAGATGCCTTTCCGTGCCACACCCAAAGTGTTGAAAAACATCAAATTTGTTAAAGAAGCATCAGCATCAGTTTATGAAGATGTGAGAAGAGACGGATATTATTAGAGCAAATTTCTAATTGGAAAGTATATTTCACATTTTGATTCAAAAAAGATTGTATAACTCAGGAAAACTGACTCGGCATCAGTGGCGTAACGGGGTTTTGAAGGGTGCGTAAAAAATAAAAATATAAAAAACGCCCATCCCTCTCCTTGTGTCTTGCTGTATCCATTGAAGAGTCAGATTTCAGCAAGTTCATGATCTTGCAATCAAATACGCCTTTCTCCCAAAGTCAAATCCGCTTGTTGATAATTATGATTGGCGTAGTTGATGAAGACACAGAGAAAAGATTTCCTTGCCGAAGGTAAGAGATTTAAGCAATTTGCAGCAGATTCATGAAACGATAAAATCGATGGTCCATTTCAACTTTTGAGCTTCATACAGGATTCTGCCCCTAATAATGTCGGTTTTGTCTTTCAGAACCCATCATTTACCGCCGGCTACGAAAGGCTCTTGTTGACCCTGTTACGCCGGTCACTACTGCCTGGGCTGGAGAGACTGCGAAAGCTCTTAATGGCTTATTCATGCTACCGGCTTTTTACCTGCAAACCTCGATTATGCGAGGCTTTCAATGGCCTTGTTATGTCAATCGCCTCCATCCCAGTTGCCTACAGCTTGAAAGCTCTCAGTGGCTTCTTCACAATGTGTACTTAACATATAAAATATGGGTGTTAAAATTTCTTTGTAGCAGGCCTTTTCGCGACCGCGGTTTGGTCCGTAGTTCATATTGATTTCAGAGCCCATTTCTCCCGACAATACTGTCAATGATTTGGCCCCGTCGTTCGGTGGATCATTCATACCGGAAACTGACGGCTTTCCTGTAGTGGCCTCTTAAGACTTCTACTGGCGCCAGATCCGGAATTAAGTTGCTTCTGCAGCTTCAGACATCCTTGTCATAGCCTTTTTTGTCTATCGGCCTGATAATCCAATTTTGGCGAGGAGAGTGTAAGTCGGCTTGCCCCTTGCACCAACCTCTATGGAGAAGAGGTCTGTTCGGTTTCCTCTCATTTCCAGGTTCATCAACAGATCTGCATACTTATCCGTTTTGAGAACGTTGAGGTATTATATTGAGCCTGTTCCCCATGGTACAGTCAGCTCCACCAGAATGATTGCATCCCTCGACATCAATACGATCACCAAATCCAACCACTTGCCATTTTCTATTAGCACCTGGAAATGCTGCCTCATCCCTTCAAGGTCGACTGCGACTCTCCATTCGTTTGCCCCTGCAAGAATGTCTCGTCTGAGAGTTTGACATCTTTTTTTCCAGAGGTGTGTAAATCTTTAGCTGTTTTGCGATCATGCGTGAGTTTGTTTTGGAGACTGCTGCTTTTGTGGCTTCACACACTTCTCAAAGGACCTGGTTATGTCACCACATGAGCCGACCATTGGTAAGGGCCTACGTGCAATTGCTGAACACGTGATGCAGTGTATCGGTCCCGGCACAGATTCGGTGTCTTCCACTAAACCCCATTTCTGCAAATTGTACCTAGAGGGCAACTGGTCGTACACTGACCTTATCGTGTTGGCAAGTCGGAGCGGGGACATCTTCCACATATCGCTCCTGGTAAGGGATCGTTGCATCACATCTTCCCTCATGACTCGGTCTTCTTCCGCTTTTCACCTCCTTTCCTGGCCAATCATATCAGCTCTGACTGAGGAGCTCGACTGGGATCATTTTGACAAATAGTTCCAACCAACTGCATGATTATCCATCTGGGTTGGACTCCTCACTTCCTCGAATATCAACTCAGCAACTGATTTGTTGATCTCATTCTGCGCTCGAAATTTCCTTCCAGATCTGAGCAGTGGCTTGACTTCACGGATCCTGCTGTCCGAAGAGTAGTTGAGCATCCACTGCATTCTTATTTTGGAGAGTTTGTACAGTTCCATGATGGACATTAGTCGCAGTCAGAGATGGGCACTAACTAAACTATCAACTAAAACATTTTAGTTAAACTATTAGTTACAACTGTTTTAAAAAAGTTCTCAACTAAACTAAAAAAATAGTTTAACTATTGTTTCATCAAAATATCAGTGAACAAAATGACTCAATGTTACAATAAAGCCGCAATTAGAAACCAAAATTTATGACATGATAACATCTAGACAGAAATTTTTCTGATTTCAAAATCATCATGTCAATGGTTTCGTCAGCCAGTTTGGGTCTACCAGCATTCAACAGCAGATGTGAGACTGCACTGAAAAGTCCTTCAATAGCTGCAGAGCTTGGGTATATAAACCTTAATGGTTTGGAAAATTCAGAGTGCGCCCGCATGGCCTAACGGTTAAGGCTGCGCCTCTCACGATGGCAGCACGGGGTTCTAGCCCCGCTGCGGGAGCACCGTCCTAATCATCTAGCTATGCAACGGACGTTAATAAAACATTTTTAGTCCAAATCATCTCAGTTATGCAACGGACTATAATCAAATAAATAAATAAATAAATAAAGGAAAATTCAGAAAAGCTAAAATCTAAACTTTGTGTCAAAGAAATTAGAGTGGAACATAATATTGCCGCAGACCCGAAATTCAGAAAAAATCGGCATCTTGCACTAAAATTCTTACTATCTTGATGGCCGTCTTTTAATTTAACATCTATGAAGCAAGTTTTCACTATCACACTATTCATTTTAATATTTATTGAAGACTAACACGCCGCAATCGATAAGAAAGGAAAACAGGAAATCATAAGCATAAACAATTGTTAGGTCATTCCAAACCATAGAAAGATAGGAAAGTATAATTTTAAAAATTTTAGTAATTAAACTTTTTTAGTTAAACTTTTTAGTTAGTAACTAAAAAATTAGTTAAACTATCATTTTAGCTAAACTTTTTTAATTTAGTTAAACTTTTTTTGTAACTAAAAAAAATAGTTAAATTATTAGTTAATTTTTAGTTAACTTTTGCCCACCATTGGCCGCAGACTCGTGCTCCTACTGTAGAGGACTTTTTTAGTCCGAGATGGGTAGTTACTAACTATAAGTAGTTAACTACTAGTTCTTCTTAAACACTTAAAAGTAGTTAATAGCTACTCTTAAAGAAGTAGTTATATACAAATAGTTAACTACTTTTAATAAAATGTTAAAATAAAACAAAAATAATTTTTTTTCCAATATTACAATTTGGTACATCACTTTATAAGCTTAGTTTCTTTGATTTCAAATTTTGCTTACTACCGCCATTTCTCGCTTCTGAATTATTACTTAGTAGCTGTATTTTGAAAACGTTTTATATAAATTGTGAGACGTAATAGAGCGCCTAAAACTCCGACGAACCATATTTGGTAACAATCTGTAAGTTTGATTCTCCAACATCATTCCTGCTATTAGTTGTCCAATGACTCTGAAAAGCTATCAAGAAAAAATGTTCAGCTCACAATCGACCATCAATCTAAGAATGACAATCAAAAGTTTCTGACATTAGGAAAGCCTTCGACTTATTTTGATTCGTAGATTGAAAAGTTACAAAACAAATTCCATGTCACATAATTCTGGTTATGCAAGTGTTCCTCAGCTAGTTGATGGATACATTCAGCTAAGTACCTCCTCTGTTTTAAAACACAATAATCAGCAATAATCATTCTACTTCTAAATTACAATGTACTTATGCATCAGTTACATCCTATTACAGTGCGGACGGAAACCTTAAGGACACCCCATATTTTTGTGATAACTCGTTAAATATAAGTTCAATATTACTCAATTTTTTTTACATAATATCTCTTTATGGTAGACAAAACATCCTGCAAAATTTCAAAAAAAATTAACAAGCTGATCTTGTAAAATATGCAAAATAGCATTTTATGGCCGTTTGAAAACGATAAAGGATGTCCTTACTTATTCCCAATAAAACTTGAAATTTGTCATAGTTATGCAACCAAAATGCACATTATGCAAATATTATCGATATATAAACCAAAAGAAAGTTAAAAATTGATGACCGTCCTAATCATCTAGCTATGCAACGGACGTTAATAAAACATTACTATATAAAAATTGATGCCTCAGTTATGCAACAGACTATAATCAAATAAATAAATAAATAAATAAAAATTGATGTGAAGTTTATAAAAATACTATTTTATAAATGGCTAGAGGAAAAATGTTGTCTGACAAGGAGAAGGGGCAGATTGAGGCCTTCAGACAAGCAAATTATTTGATCAGGGAAATTGCCAAAGAGCTCAAGCGATCCAAAAGAGTCATCCGGAACTACGTAAAAGCTCCTGAGGAATATGGTGCAAAAAATGATCATGGAAGACCTAAAAAACTGACGATTCGTCAGCAGAGACTCCTGGTAAGAAAGGCTTCTTCAGATAAATTTTCAGCAAATCAAATTAGAAATGAACTTGATTTAAGAATTTGTAAAAGTACAGTGTTAAGTTATTTGAGATCTAGTAGTATTTTATTATATGAAAAAAGATTAAAGATTCCAGCTCTTAAAAACCATCACAAGTTGGCAAGAGTGAAATGGGCCAAAACCATGCTCTCCAACAGAGATGGTTGGGGCAATATTATTTTTTCAGATGAGAAGAAATTTAACCTGGATGGACCTGATGGTCATCAGTTCTATTGGCATGACCTCAGATTAGAAAAAGAAACATTTTTTAGTCGAAATCATGGAGCAGGATCGATGATGATTTGGGGAGGAATTTCCAGTGAAGGATTGACTGAATTAGCCTTTCTGGATGGGAGACAGTCTTCTGTGGATTACATCAAAGTTTTAGAAGATCATCTGTTGCTTTTTGGAAAAGATTATTATGGAGGAAATTTTATTTTCCAGCAAGATAATGCCCCGATCCACACTTCCAAGTTGACAAAGACATTTTTCCAGAGGAGAAATTTGAAAGTTATGAGTTGGCCAGCTTGTTCCCCGGACTTAAATCCTATAGTAAATGTTTGGGGAATGTTTTCAAGACTTGTTTACAACAATGGAAGGCAGTTTCATTCAAAATCTGACTTGGAAAACGCCATTAGGAGTGCCTGGAAAGAACTGGACAGAAATTTCTTAAAAACTCTTATAAAACCAATGGACAATAGATGTTTTAAAGTTATTGAAAATAAAGGAAACATTATTTCATATTAATAAACTTTTTTCCTGTTTTTTTCACAAAGTTTTTAGTCATTTTTCGATGATTTTTGCAAGTGTCTTTTTTGGTTATTGGACGCCCCGAAATCACGTTTTTGGAATTTTAAAATTAATGCACAAACATATTTTGATGAAAATTTAAGAGATAATCACAAATATATAAATACATAACATATTAAAATTTCCCTACAATCAAATTTTTCTTTATCGAGTTATTACGAAATAATGGGGTGTCCTTATGGTTTCTGTCCTGACTGTATTTATCAAACTCAGCAAGGAATGTACAAAGTCTATCCAGGCTTGGACTGAGCCGCCAACTGCCAAAAGAAAGTTATTATGTTTTTAGTTTTAACTGAAATTACAGTTGATTATAAATAGCTTCAAATAATAGTTTGTATTAAAAATAACCAAACTGAAACAGCAAAATCATTACATAAGGAGTCTAAATATATTTAAATAATAAGCTTCCGACGTCAATGGTTATAACGCAATTTTAATAATTTATAACGTCAATTTAAACGCTAAATTATATTATTTTTTAATAAAATATTTTTTAAAACGAACGCTTAACCAGGGACGTTAACCGAATGCAAAATAGTGGGGGGGGGGAGCAAAAAGGACAGTTTTTCCCAACTCCAAAAAATGTTTTATAAATATTTAGTCAATATTTATTGTTCGCTAACAGCAACTATTATGACCAACTCAAAACTTTGATAAAATTTAACAGCACAAGAGTCATGGTACATTAAAATGTGTGTGCAATGTCTCCCAAATATTAAGCAAAATCTCTCTTAAACAAAAATACAACTTCTTCATTACTATTATAGTAAGAAAGTCTTCACTAGTGCTTGTATCCGGACGTTGATAATAAGATGAGTCTGACTCTGAAAAATAAAAATAAAATTATATTATATACACATTTAAAATTATATTTATAATTTTTTTAAAAAATCGAAATATGGATCACCTGTTTAATCCTCAGTAACTTGAATTCGCCTTTGCTTTGCCTAAGATGAAATAACATCTTGTAATTTAATCTCATCTGATAATTCTTTCCAAAGCTAAAAGCAACAAAGAGTCTAGTTTTTCATCTGTCATGTTAGTACGTAGAATGATTTTAACAAACTTAAGCTGGCTATGTTTTCTCTGATTAGTCGCAACTGAAAATCCTGCTGTTATAACAAATCGAACGAATTTAAATGCCTGCTTGAGTGAGAATTTATGTTCATTTGCAGCCATCAAGATATCAGCCATTGTTTGTGCCTCTAAGCAAAATTCAAATAATATTTCCATCTCAGCAAACTAATGGCATCCATTTTAGCTTTTGGTGGAAACAGTTGCAGGGCGTTTTCAATATTTCTGATTATCAAGTTATTTTTGGAAAATGGTGTCTTGAATATTACAAATAAAGGCTTTAAACTATTTACACACTTCAATATGTTCGACTTCAAAAATTTTATTAGTGTATCGAGAACTTCCTTGAACTCCCGCCTAAAGAATGTCTCAACGGTACCATTCTACGCCTGTGATGTCGCTTAAAATCGTTTTCCGCACTTACGTGTAATTTGGATGAAAATTGTTTTCCAGCCTGGATTAATTGCGTCATCTCTGTTTCACTGTTGAGGAGTTCTAAGGTCTTAGTGGTTACTTTTATGTTTTCTACGGCATCAATAACATTCAGATCAATTGCTTCCAAAGATTCAGTTAACACTTTTACTTTGTACAGTACATTCTTCATAAACATAACAGACAGAATAAAGTCAAAGAGTATGTATAAGCCCTTAGCATTAGATTTAGTCATTGAGTCACACTCTTGATACGAAATTTCATAAAGTACTTCTGCAATGGCTTCTAAGGAGGTGTTCACAGCTTTCAAAGATTCAGCTCTTGCGGTCCATCTAGTACGTGACAAATTGCGCAGTTGTAAAGAGTTCTCTATTTCCTGAAATTTTTCTTTTAACGGTAGATATCGCTTGTTACTAGATGTGAAAAACACGTATAATTCTTCTAAAATATTAAACATATCGGAAATGATACTACTGGCACGGCAACAATGTTCAACTGCGGTGTTTGTTCTGTGTGCTTGACAAGGAGCATATGGTACAAAATGGCCAACCAATTCATATACTTTCTGCTGAGCTCATTTAAACTCTCCCGACATTGAAGCAGCAAAATCATACGATTGAAAAGAAAGATTGTCAGTATTAACGCCCTTGCGTTGCAAGCAACTGACTATACTCTTCCCTATTCCTGCGCCAGTGTTGTCAGTTATTTCGGTTATTTGCAAGAGTCTTTCATTTGCAATTTCTTCCTGATTGACGAAACGGATTACAATAGTCAACATGTCTTTCCTCGAACTATCTCGTATTGAATCCGCCATCACAGTGTAGAAGTGATTGTCAGAAATTTCTTTAATGATTTTACTTTTGAGCGTGTTCGCAATTAATTGAACAAGTTCATTTTGCGATCTATGGCTCAGATATGAAACATGATAAGGTCTCAACTTAACATCTTCAAACCATCCTTTTAAACAAATCTAAGCCTTGACGACTTAGTGTGCGAACTATATCTACCAATATTTTAACAACTTCAGTGTTATATGCTAAAATTTTTTCGTTTTCTATCATCGTTTTACGTTTGTTTTTGTCTAACAAAATGTCAACTTTAGTCAGCTGAAACGATGTTTTTCTTTATCTACAGGGAAGCTTGGCAATCTGGGCTGAAAAGGACCTATTGAAATAAGGTACTTTCGTTGGGTATCTGCAGTTATTGGTCCTCTAATACCTGGATCGTGACTTACAAGTTGTTGATCTGCTTCCACTTCATCAATGGTGCCTGACATTTGTGTTGTTATTGCTACCCATGTTTTTTTTGCAGATTTGCAATGTATTATCGCAGGCTTCTTTTATTTGATCCACTGAATCCTTTATTTCATTTAGTAACAATCTCATATTAAGAGCCTCTTGATCTCTTATTTTGTTCTGCAATTCTTGCCCGCGTTGTAACATTCTAGTAAGATGTTCCTATTTTCCAACACATTCTACATTCTTATTCTATCTCACAAGTAATAACAGCTGACGATGACTGGTTTTCGGTCATAGATTGCTCAAACTCCGATTCTGTTTTAAATTCACTCACTTTCATGGTTGAAGTTGGCTATTTAACATTTATTACAATATCATTTTCATCAAATGACTTTGACTGAGTTTCTGGATTGTCTAAATCTGTTGCTGAAGGCAAACGACGACGTTTTGCAGCCTCAAACGGATTCTTTGGGGCTCCTTTTTTAATCAAAGTTTTAACGTGAATATGTTTTCCTTCATGACATGAATCTTTATGGCGTTTTTATAATCATTATTAAATTGTTTCTTGCACGCTAAGCACTAGACCAGATAACGATATTTGCTGTGCAAATCCCGAGAACTTGAAGAACGTTTACTTATATTTTGCAAAACAGAATCGTAATAACAACTTGTTGATTAGACTTATTAGACTATAGTAATATTTGTTATTATTACCAATTGAGTGCTTATTATAACATGTATTAAAAAACTCAAACTTTCAAATAACCTTCAACAAATTTGAAAGTAAACAAAATCACCAAGACAATATTATATATTATGCATTTAAATTTTGAATCCTAATTTTCCCAACTTATCAAAAAAACCGTCAACAAATTATGAAAGTAAACAAAATCACCAAGACAACGAAATATCCAACCAATGGCGAATTTAATTCCGAGAGAGATCGGCGTCTGCGGACATTATTTTATTTTAAATATTTGTTGTAACTTTAAATTCTAAATCCTGTAGGAATTATTACAATAAGCATTTAAATTTTGAATTCTAATTTTCCCAACTTATTTCAGTCTGTTCCAAATGGGGGGGCAAGCTCCCCCTCAAGGGGCGTCCCTGCCTCCATCCTAGGACATGGTTGTTGTGTATCTTCATTTGGAGCAGGTGTCGATTTAGATGACATCTTCCAAGCCGGAGTCTGGAGCTGAGTACCTCCTTCATTCTAGAGGCGCATTAGAAAAGAAGCTACTCGTCGTCATCTATTTCTGCAATCCCATCTTCTCTGCCAGTCCCATAAAATAAATGTGGCTGTTGGCGTACTTATGCTTTTTATAGAGTATAGGGATGATCTCAAAGCTCAAACAAAAAATATGTTCTTATTTCAAAATTAGTAAACTGAACTAGTTAATGAAATGTATTTTAAAAACAAGTGTAATTACGTTTAGTTATTTAACAGCTTTAAATTTTTGTTAATTTGAGATATCTTGAGCAACGTTTCGATCTTTTGAATCTGTAGAGTCCAGAGGCGCCAACATGATAAAATTATTGGGGGGGAAATTTATTTCATAAACTTGTCGCTGAAACTTTAGCTCGTAAATCGTTTTTCATTGGTTTAAAGTGAATTGACGTAGACTGCAAAGAACGACAGTTTTCATAGATACTAGTAAAAAACCCAATTTTGCAAAACGGCGTGCGCATGAGGATATTGAAATTTTAAAATAATTACTACAAGTAAGGCAAAAATTTGTAACTCTGTGAATGCTCTTTATTTACAATTTAAAAGAGAAGAAATAAAGTTATAACAATGACTCTAACGGTTTGTTTGTTAGAGCATAAATAACAAATGCTCTCTCAATAACAAAAGATAGTACATAAACAATTTTTACATATAAAAAGTTAATTTTCTCTTCTCATTTCTTGAAATAAATTTGTTAATAACGTCATCTAAGTTCATTTCATTTGCCAAATCCTTGTGAAACTAAAGAATCGATACGGAATTAAGCCGCTTTTGACCCATTGTTGATCTAAGGTAAGTTTTTAACCTCCGAAGTCCCGAGAAAGATCGTTCAGCTGTGGCAGATGTTGAAAATTATTGGGGGAGCAAAATGATACGTTGCCCCTCTGAAAAATTATTTTAATTAAAATGCTTTGCCCCCCTTAAGTTGGCGCCTATGGTAGAGTCTAATTAACATAAAACTAACATAGGTTTATTAACAAGCAAAAGAAATCAAGTCAAACAAGTCGAACGAGGAAAACAAAGGAATCAAGTCAATCGAGGCCAAGACACAAGGCCCGAGAAGAGATCAACGAGAAGAGAAGCAAGCGAAGAAAACCACTGAGGACGAACGGCTGGGTGTCTTTATTTTATTTATTTATTTGATTATAGTCCGTTGCATAACTGAGATGATTTGGAGAGGCTGAGTGTCTTATTTATTTATTTATTTATTTGATTATAGTCCGTTGCATAACTCGGCTGAGTGTCATGTTTTATTAACGTCCGTTGCATTGCTAGATGATTAGGACGGTCGGCTGAGTGTCTCCTTCTGGCTCCTTAAATAGACTCTCGCCAGGCCTTGAAACAAAGGAGGCCACCGCCACGCGCTGAGTCATTGACGTTGTAGCCTGGAAAAGTTGTGGGGCGAAGTTCAGTGTCTGCACTCCACTCCTAGAGTTCCTGGAGTCGGGAGTGTGTGATGCATGGACTCCTAAATGTATATATATAGGAGTCCATGACTAAACACTTGTTTAGTCCAAATCATCTCAGTTATGCAACGGACTAAAATCAAATAAATAAATAAACACTTGTTTCCTAACATTAGTTAATTTTACAACGATGTCGAGGATAGTCGCAAGCTTCAATTATGCCAGCACAGAACTGTAGCAGAGATTTGCACATCTCACGAACAGTCGTCTCCATTTTACAATTTTAATGCGATTTATGTTCGAAGACGACGAATTTAATATTCAAAGTATATGTCGCAGAAACATTGTCGCTACAAAGAAAATATAATTCAGTTTGCTTTATGAAGTCGACATTCTAAGACCCTCGATGCTCTTTAATCGATGAACCACAATAATAGAACTTTCGACGACACTGTTACAATTCCACCTGTCAGAAACAGTTGAAAGTGTCATTTGGTGGCCATTGTTGCATAAACGTTACTGATGGATCACTCCGTAGCTTTGAAAATAACGTATTGCAATCTCCTTGTCATGGACGAGAATTTTTAAATTAAGTTAACTTTATACAACTACCGCATCCTAAGTCACTAAATTATGACATCCCTCGAACGTATTATTAAAAGGGCTTTGACTATAAATAACATAGATTCACTCAAAATTTTCCTTTAGAAAACCCATCCCTTCTACCAAGCAAAAGATATCTGAATGCGTCTGGCAGACTTGGGTGGCAGAACAAGATATTCAGAAAACCCAGCTCTTCTACCCAGCACGAATTCAATATGCCTATGAAATCATCAATTTAATCAAATTCTATCAGTCCACTGATAATTTGATGAAATAAATATGCCAGAAATTTGACAGAAAAAAGTTAAGAAAAGTTTAACTATTTTTTATGTTTAGTTGACAACTAGTTTAGAACAGCTGTAACTATAGGTTTAACTAAAAATTTTTAGTTGATAGTTTAGTTAAAATTTAACAACAAATGTTTAGTTTGTGCCCATCTCTGGTGTAATATATATATATATATAATTATGAATTTAGAGAATATTGAGAAATAACATTTCCTTTGAAGAAGTCAAATTGTAACACTTAAAATTTAAAATATATGGAAACCACAGCGTTCGGAAAACTTTTGAGATATTTTATTGATTCAATGATCAGTTCTTGCAACAATGCATGACCGAGCAGCTGGATGAGATGTTAATATTCTCCTAAAAAAACTTTATTTTGCAATAAAATGTTTTAAACAATAAACTTTTATTCAGTAATTAAATTGATAATTTATCTAATAGTCTTTTTAACCAGATATTTATTTTAAATTATCTCCAGCAATTATCAGCTTCTCCAAACATATCTTCATCTTTGCAATAACTGTAATTTGCATTAACGAAAGCAAGTACTAAAAATAAAGAATACACTAATTGCTTTATTTTCGGAAAAAATAAACAGTAAATTATTTAACCTCAGTAATCAATAGCTTTAAGTTTCTTTTATAAAAACTATCCTTTACATTTTTCAACTTCAAACAAATCACAGGAGTTAGGAAGTTTTAGTACCTTAACTAAATCAATTTCATTCTTAAAATATTTTACCAATCCCAAAACTTTTTAATGTTTATTTTAAAATAACAAATAAAGTATTAAATTTTACCTGTGTCAATAAATTTGTAAAAATTGTTGCTGTTCGATTTCTTATTTTTGATTTGTTAAAGTCTAGAATTATATAATTTACATAAACATAGCAAATTAGTATAACTTTACAAGCTTTGCTATCGCTTAACCGAGACTTCACGATATTCCCAACTCTATATTATATAAAACTCATAAGGTAGAATACAGTTACATTATAAAATATATATAATTGCGAAAGTACAGGAGTTTAATTGAATAACTATAATAAATATTTACTCAGATCGCATTTAAGTTTTAGAAGTTATTTGAGAACTATGTCCGTTGAAGAGAGAACAACAGGTATAATTAATAGTGCGATTTGTTCAACATGTTAATGAGTATTTTAAAATGAGGTTTTTTCAGATGCACTAATGCTTCAAGATTTGAAAGAATTGTATGAGGAAGCCTATTACGTAAATGAGGTTGGGTTCTAGTAATTAAAACATTAAAAAATATCACTTAATTAATTACGAAAATTAACATTGACTTTTCGTAGCTGTCAGAAAGAAGCTTGAACAAGTTTCATGAAATTTCTGAAAAATTGAGGTTGGCGATCATTATTTATAGAATAGACTTTGTCATTTATTAATAAAAATTTACGTTAGTTAAAATAACCCTATAACTATAATGTAACTATAATATTATTACTATATTATATAATACTAAATTATTGTTATCATTAAATATTATCATTACATTATTATTAAAGTATTTATTTGGAATATTAATTAGTTAAATTCGATAAATATTCAATTAGCTTACATGTTTCAATAGTCAATTCTTTTAATAATTATTACCCAGTCATTTTGTCCAATTGTTTCAGCAAAGCCCTACCTAAATTGACAGATTCGAATTCTCTCTTTGAAATCGACGACCTTCTTTATCAAGAAAATGAATTATCATATTCGACCCCGTCGAGTTAGTTTTTATAGAGTAATATTATTTTGCATGAACAAATTGAAATTGTTTTGTCTGCAGATGTCCCCTTAGAAGAGTCAAATGAAATTTTAAATAATGACTGTTTCGAAGGGTTCCTTGTGGTTTATTTAGAATTGGTTCGTATTTTAAAAATTATTTTCGAAATTTTTAATTTTCACATCAATAAATTAAATAAAATTTAAAGATATTATATGCAAATTTTGTATTAATTTAAAATGTAACTTCATTAATGTAGAGTGAATGGAAGTCACTGCCGAAGTATTATAGATTGGCTACTACCTTTCTTGAAATTATCGAAAAGGCTCCAGATATTATGAAATTGATTTATTTGAGAATCACTCCGTAAGAAAGCATTTTCATTTCCAGATTAGGCAACGTTTTTAATTCAATAACATTTATTTTTAAAAGCTTTGTGGCAATGTTAATGTCATCAAGAAACACAAATAAAGTGTGTTTTGCCCTAAAAGTACTAAACATTATTCTCAAGCACAAATACATTATTGAGAATGTGACAATATCGAGCTCATGTCAGGCTTTACATATTATTTCATGGCTTTATTCTGAATAGTGAAATCTGACGTTTATCGTTGCAGTTAGTCATTTATATATGTGGATGAAAAGGTTGCTACATATTCCACAAGCAAGACATCCTCGACAACAAAGAATCCATTCCTGGTTGTTTCGTCAAGGTAAGAAGTAAATAGTTGAATGTAAAATATTAAAAATTGTTTTTTGAAAAAATTGTGATGCAATTTACTTTATTCCAACAGCCACTGCTATTTTTGGAATGCTAGAGCAAGAATCATATGAAGATATAAGAAAGTATCTGGGGGATTACGGCACTCATTCAGAGGTACGGAACGTGTTCACAAAACAACCATAGTAACGTCTTAAAATAGATTTTTAATCATTAACATTTAATAGAAAAACCATAAGTTGTATTATTTTTAAACAATTGTAATACGAATGTTATTGTTATTATTGAATCCCTTGATTACAATATTTAACAATGGTGACATAGTTAAAAGTATTTGAATTTAAAAATAATTAAAAATAATATTTGGTTTTCATGATTACAACAATTTTAACATAATATTATTATCTGTCTCATTTAAAACAGTTCGATGTAATTTATGTACAAAGTCTGAGTGGCGGAGGAATGTATTACGCTTCCTCTATTCTTTCTGACCATCTTCATACTTTCTTTATGTCTGCCAAAAATGAAGATGAGAGAACAAATCGATTGACCAATTTTCTACTGGCAATTTCGAGAGAGGTATTGCGTTGCGAGTTATAATTTTTCTTGATTCTAGTTTAACATAACTCGACTTCACATAAGTAAAATCGACATATATATTTAGTAAATATTATTTACATGTACATCTATAATACTATGAAACATGACATTTATATGATTACTAATAATTCAATAAAATAAATAATTCAATCATAAAATAATTGTTTTCTTTAGCACGACGAAGATGATGTGGACAATCAACTTAACTTACAATTCATGTCGATGTTTTATAGAATCTTTGGGGACCTTCTGGAAGAACCTGATGTAAAACGACTTTTTACATTGATTAATTATTATAAATACTCTTATATGATCGAACTTCACATTGTAGAAACAGACAATGTTTGCAGACGACATCCTGAGAGGCATGGAAAGAAAATACGGTTTGGAAATCAAGCCATACTTGCCACTAAGCAACATCAAACACCAGAATGATGTCGAGGATTCAAAAGTTGATCTAAATGACGAATTAATCAATAAGTCAATAAATTCTGAAGATGAAACTGACGACACCATTGAAAAATTTCTGTTCTACGACGATTTCGTGAAACAACTCCAAGTGCTGGATGCAATACACACTGCTTTTACGATGAATCAAGAAATGAAAGTGAGTTCATTAAAAATGATAAATTAAATTAATAGATTTTAATTAATCAAGCGATTGAACGGGTTGAATCATATATTTTCATTTCAGATAGTTAATGACATCGGTTACGAAACAAAAGTTTTCAGAAAATATTCCAGTCCCATACGTATTTACCTTGAAAAGACATTTTTAAATCCACAAAAGCGTGGTTATGTACCGTGGGTTATCGAGCTTCTCTTGAGGAAATGGTAAGATTAAGATTATAATAGCTATTGAACTTTTGATCGAGGATAAACTGTCGCTTATTTTAGTCCCTACATGATACTACCTAAGCGTCATGAATATCTAAAGGAAGATCTAATCAAGATGTTGAAAGGAGAAGAAATTGATGAGGTGAGACTCTGCATGACCAACAGACAAATTGTTGTTGTTAAAGCTTTAAACACTAAACATGTTTTAAGCATTTAATAATAATTGTTTCTTTAACTTTTAGTTCGTAGAAGAAGATCTGTACTACCTCATAAATTGCTTGCGAGATGATAAACCCGACTACGATATCGTCTACATTGACAGCGACAACGAAAACGATTGATGGTTTATTTGTTGCCATCATTTTTCGCTTCTTATGACTTGACTGCGAAGAATGCTTATTTGTAATTAACAAATTAACACAAAGAATAAATCATGTTCTTAATTTTAACTGTTTTCTTACTCACTTTATCATTTTATTTTATTTTTTATTTGTTATTTTTTCATCTCGACTGCCTCCGGCTGTTATAATGTGTTACAGTACCTTGATGTCTTAGGACCTATGATTAAAAAAGGGCACTTTAAATATTCGCCTAATGAAATATAATTTTTTATAAATTTCAGAAAAGGATCATTACTAATCTGAGGAGTTTTTAAATTCATCGAAATAAGGTGATGGGTGTAATCGAGATTTCTCTGAAATTGTGATAAGAAATGTGACATGTTTTTCACCTGTAAAAATAAGCACTTGTTATTTATCTGTTTTCAGTCGTTCCATGTTTCTAATTAATCGATTTGAATCATTGACGTATTTAATAGGATTAATCACGATGTAATCTTATGAAAAAGAGATTGATGAGCTGATATGAAAATTTAATCATCAAATTAACGGATTTATGCACTTCATAAATTTCTGAGATTTTGCAGTAATTCCCTTCTCTAGAAACTAAAAATGAAATTCAATCAAACGAACATTAGCATATCCATACCCTACATCTTCTTGTCTAATTAAAAGTATAACTTGTAAATCCTGTGACAATAATTCCACCTAAATGAACGTCTCAAATCGTTTAAAACAATTTAAATATAATAAAGTCAAGTGTACCCTTTGTCAAATTTTGCTTAATATTTTGAATGTTTTAAATCATCTTGAGATCCGAATTTAATATTTGTCAAAGTTTTTTAGCTAAAATAAAAATGATAGAAAATCAATTATAAATAATTAAACCATTTTATATTGATCAATAATAAATCTGTTACTAGTTGATTACGACATTTAAGTAGATAAATGTAATTATAGATTCTAATGAACAAAAAAGTTCGCAGTTCGTAGCCAAGTTAAGACACAAAACAGAATAGATGATGAATATTTCTGCATGACTATTGTTACAATTATTAATCTTATCTTTCATTGTTAATAGCGAAACCATCAGAGTGCCATACTAGTGCCATAGTAGAAATTTTACGTCACTAGATTTTACTCATCTGCTCAACTGATTTCAAGTGAATTATTATTGTTACTCTTGTACATTTTATTTTTATTTATTATTTTGCAAGTACTACATTTCAACAATCTGTTAACATAACATATTGATTTGTTCAAAAAATACCGACAATAAATGACAAACCGATATCGTAAAATAAATTATATAGGTTAGAATTTATCTTTACTCATATAAGAGACTCTTACAAGGATCATTCAAGATTTAAATGTTAAATTAATTTATTAATAAATTTAACTGAATGACGATTACACGCGCAAAATAAGACATTAATAAATAGCAACTTCAAATGGATGAAGAGGTCTTGACATGGTCCTTGTTACCGTTAGCATGCGTTCTTATCTTGCAACCGGATATGGCATAATGATTATAATTTACAACACGCCCAATACTTAGCCTCTATAAAAGATCAACGCATAATTATGAGCTGTGAAAAACTGCAAAATGATTAGACTCCTGGGTTTCAGTCTCTGCTTAAGTCTGGCTGTTTTGGCTTTTGGTAAGATTTTAAGATTTATTTCACCAAGTGTTTGATTAGGTAAAGTAAAAAAATAAACTTATTTTGATCAAATAGTGAAATTTATTGAAAAAAATAAATGAACAATTAAACCACTACTTTTAATCAGAACATAAAAGAGTTTGTTACTACACCAATTGGTCCCAATACAGACCTGGAGCAGGAAAATTCTTTCCAGAAGATATTGATGTCAATCTCTGCTCCCATCTCATCTTCGCTTTTGCAAGACTGAGCAACAACGAATTGCAACCTTTTGAGTGGAATGATGAATCAACAGAATGGTCAAAAGGCCTGTTAGTAAATGAATTTGAACATTTCCAATAATATCTAACAATAAATCCAAGTTAATTTATTTAAATGATTCAACTGATTTTTATTTAATTGAAGTAATTGATTAAAGTTCAATTTATGTGATCGGGGCCTTGTGAGCAAGAACGATCCAGATGTCTCAAAGTTTGTAAAACGTCATCATGAGTGATTAGAACATTATCCAGGTTTTTGGTAGAGCGTTGACTGAGATCGTGTGTAATTCCATCGTCAGCGTAAAGACGTATGTGTTAAATGTGTCAGCTATTTCCATTGAATTTGGAGTCATATTTCCATAATGTTTTAATATTTCTCCAATCGATGGATGACAAAAATGTAGTCCGCCCTGTTAAAGTCATAGTAGCCATATGATGACATATTTGGAGTTGGACTATAAAGTGGCGAAAAGTGATGATGATGAGGCACAGCTACTTCAATCATCGAAATTAGTAGTGGGTGATTAGACAAGATCAGGTCGAGAATGGTGTTATTTCGTGTTGGAGAGTTGACAAACTGATAAAGGCCGAGGTCGTTGAAAAACTCCAGAAATATCCTGTAGATAGAGTTATTGGGAGACGATGTAAATTCCCATTTGAGCTCAGGGAGGTTAAAGTCTCCCATAAGACAAAGCTTGTGATCGCCTAAATAGAGATGCCTCAAGCATTTAATGTTGTCTGTAGCTTATTGTTCAGCAGCCAGATCGAAGCCTCCGCTCCGATAGTAACCAATAAAGCGGTGGTATTGAGAGCCAATTATTGAGTCAACACAAAAGATTTCAATGTGGGAATAATCCGGAGGTACTTGGACCTGATGATAGGTAATGTTTTTGATGATCAAAGCAACTCCTCCTCCTCTTGAAAGTCTATCCCATCGGACAGCGGTGAAACCATTAGGTAGAAAAAAGCTGTCTGGTATGTCATTTGAGAGCCATGTTTGAGTCAGACAAAAGATGTTTGGATTGAAATTGTGAAGGAATAAATGGATCTCGGTGAACTTATTGTTAATGATTCTAATATTTGTAAGTGCACGTTTGAGACTCTGGTCACTAAAACTACTTTGAACCGGAAGGGTTGAATAATTCTTTATATTATTGGCAGAAACTGAAGGAACAGTAGGGTCCAGGAAATTAAACTTTGGATTGTAAACAAAACTTGGATAACTAAAAGACCTCTGGTGAAATAAAATTGGGACATCAAGTCTTTCGGAACTCTCTATCCGACTGTTTACCATTTCTTCAGTGGTGGAATCGCTTGGGAAAGGGAGGATTTTCCTGACCTTCTTTTTTCACTCTTTAACGTTTTTGGCATCTCTTGTTATACTCCATCTCTGCCTCTCTTTTTGTTAGCTCCCAGTTAAGCCCGGTTTTTCTCAAAATTTGAGAAATGATGTCACCGACATCAGATTTAGACATAATTCGAGACAGTCGCTCAGAGAATCAACCGAAATTAATCGAAACCAGTTAATTTATTAAATTCCAATAAAACAAACGTAATTCTAACTTAATACAATCGATTTAGCTCTGCCGTTTATGAAAAAATAGAGAGTTTCTCGGAACAGTTTTTATCTTTCGTTATCGCTCGTTGATTATCAATATTATTTTTCTGAGAATATTATTGAAATATGTGTTCTCTCTGTAGCTCCGAGGATTACACTTCAAAGGCGTGTTAATAAAAAATGCAAATCAAACTTAATATTGATTACTTAAATAATGATTGAAAACCTGAAATTAAAGTAATGAGTTTTTTTTCTGCTTTGAATGATATCAGCCTAATACCATTCCACAGCTACGAACGATTCACAGATCTAAAGAAGAAAAAACCAGAACTTAAAACCCTTCTTGCAGTCGGAGGAACTGGTGCTGGAACTGAAGAAATGACGAAAATGTTGCTGACAGATAAATCCAGGGCTCACTTTATCAAAACATCAATCAAGTATCTGAGAGACAGAAACTTTGATGGATTAGATCTCGACTTTGAATACCCTGGAAGTAGAGGAAGCCCTCCTGAAGACAAACAACGATTTACTCTCTTATTGCAGGTCGAGATGTGCATTTTCTATCCTTAGATATTTTAAATCAAATATTTCTCCTATTAGGAGTTTCAGCCCGCATTGACAGAAGAAAGTCTGAGCTCTGGAAAGGAGAGATTACTACTGGCAGCTGCTGTTGCAGCAGGAAAAGAAAATATCGATGCTGGTTATGAAATCGACAAAATCAACGAGTACTCAAAAATCCTATAATTCGAAGTTTTACCCATTGCAAACTATACTTCCTAAATATTTATAAATTATTCAGACTTCTGGATTTTATCAATCTAATGTCTTACGATTACCATGGAGCATGGGATTCTGTAACTGGTCATTTGACTCCTCTTTATTCCAATCCACTCGACACATTATCTTTGGTAAGGTCCTACAAAATGTTCTATTTTAAATTAACATAATGCCAAAAAATTGTTCAAAGAACTGGAGTGCCAGCTATTGGGTATCGAAAGGTGCTACACCATCGAAATTAATCTTAGGAATGGCTACTTATGGCAGATGCTTTACGCTGACAGATCCTGCTGATAATGGAATTGGAGCTCCTGTAAATGGATCATGCCCGGCTGCTCCATTTACTAACGAAGCAGGATTCCTATCTTATTATGAAGTGAGGATGTCATTGGATGCTTGTTTTAATTTAATAACATTTTAATTAACTGCTTTGTAATGAAAACAAAATTAATTTCCAAGGTGTGCAAGTATATCAATTCTCCTGAATCACAAATCATCTGGTCGGAAGAACACAAAGTTCCATATCTTGTCAGTGGAAGGACCTGGATTGGCTTTGAAAGTAAAAAAAGTTTTAAGCTCAAGGTCGATAACTTTTAAATAATTGCATTATCTCTCAATTTACTAATTCGAATAATTTAATTTTACTGCTTAGCTTGATTACAATAAAAATAATGGATTTGGGGGATGGTCAGCCTGGGAAACTTCTATGGACGACTTTACCGGCTCGTTTTGCAATGAAGGAACTTACCCTTTAATTAATGTCCTGAACGAAGAATCTTTAGAAGTATAGTAAGTTGTTCCAACTAGAAGAAATGTGGAATGCGCATTAAATGGAATAGATCAATCCAGCTGTGCCTCCTAACAAAAAAAACTTCAATTGACTTCCGGAAATGCATAATTTTATGAATATCAGTTGCGCTTGTTACACTTCAATTTTATTTAATTGAGAAAGTTTGTTGAACGGACGTTCTATAAATTTATGTGAGTGAATAGCTAAAATTTTGATTGAATTCAACCAAAAATGAGTATCTCTTCAATTTTTGGCGAAATTTCAGAAATCTCTGGCGTTATATATATATATATAAATTATAAATTTAGAGAATATTGAGAAATAACATTTCCTTTGAAGAAGTCAAAATTGTTCCACTTAAAACTTAAAATATATGGAAACCACAGCGTTCGGAAAACTTTTGAGATATTTTATTGATTCAATGATCAGTTCTTGCAACAATGCATGACCGAGCAGCTGGATGAGATGTTAATATTCTCCTAAAAAAACTTTATTTTGCAATAAAATGTTTTAAACAATAAACTTTTATTCAGTAATTAAATTGATAATTTATCTAATAGTCTTTTTAACCAGATATTTATTTTAAATTATCTCCAGCAATTATCAGCTTCTCCAAAAACATTTTCATCTTTGCAATAACTGTAATTTGCATTAATAAAAGCAAGTACTAAAAATAAAGAATACACTAATTGCTTTATTTTCGGAAAAAATAAACAGTAAATTATTTAACCTCAGTAATCAATAGCTTTAAGTTTCTTTTATAAAAACTATCCTTTACATTTTTCAACTTCAAACAAATCACAGGAGTTAGGAAGTTTTAGTACCTTAACTAAATCAATTTCATTCTTAAAATATTTTACCAATCCCAAAACTTTTTAATGTTTATTTTAAAATAACAAATAAAGTATTAAATTTTACCTGTGTCAATAAATTTGTAAAAATTGTTGCTGTTCGATTTCTTATTTTTGATTTGTTAAAGTCTAGAATTATATAATTTACATAAACATAGCAAATTAGTATAACTTTACAAGCTTTGCTATCGCTTAACCGAGACTTCACGATATTCCCAACTCTATATTATATAAAACTCATAAGGTAGAATACAGTTACATTATAAAATATATATAATTGCGAAAGTACAGGAGTGTAATTGAATAACTATAATAAATATTTACTCAGATCGCATTTAAGTTTTAGAAGTTATTTGAGAACTATGTCCGTTGAAGAGAGAACAACAGGTATAATTAATAGTGCGATTTGTTCAACATGTTAATGAGTATTTTAAAATGAGGTTTTTTCAGATGCACTAATGCTTCAAGATTTGAAAGAATTGTATGAGGAAGCCTATTACGTAAATGAGGTTGGGTTCTAGTAATTAAAACATTAAAAAATATCACTTAATTAATTACGAAAATTAACATTGACTTTTCGTAGCTGTCAGAAAGAAGCTTGAACAAGTTTCATGAAATTTCTGAAAAATTGAGGTTGGCGATCATTATTTATAGAATAGACTTTGTCATTTATTAATAAAAATTTACGTTAGTTAAAATAACCCTATAACTATAATGTAACTATAATATTATTACTATATTATATAATACTAAATTATTGTTATCATTAAATATTATCATTACATTATTATTAAAGTATTTATTTGGAATATTAATTAGTTAAATTCGATAAATATTCAATTAGCTTACATGTTTCAATAGTCAATTCTTTTAATAATTATTACCCAGTCATTTTGTCCAATTGTTTCAGCAAAGCCCTACCTAAATTGACAGATTCGAATTCTCTCTTTGAAATCGACGACCTTCTTTATCAAGAAAATGAATTATCATATTCGACCCCGTCGAGTTAGTTTTTATAGAGTAATATTATTTTGCATGAACAAATTGAAATTGTTTTGTCTGCAGATGTCCCCTTAGAAGAGTCAAATGAAATTTTAAATAATGACTGTTTCGAAGGGTTCCTTGTGGTTTATTTAGAATTGGTTCGTATTTTAAAAATTATTTTCGAAATTTTTAATTTTCACATCAATAAATTAAATAAAATTTAAAGATATTATATGCAAATTTTGTATTAATTTAAAATGTAACTTCATTAATGTAGAGTGAATGGAAGTCACTGCCGAAGTATTATAGATTGGCTACTACCTTTCTTGAAATTATCGAAAAGGCTCCAGATATTATGAAATTGATTTATTTGAGAATCACTCCGTAAGAAAGCATTTTCATTTCCAGATTAGGCAACGTTTTTAATTCAATAACATTTATTTTTAAAAGCTTTGTGGCAATGTTAATGTCATCAAGAAACACAAATAAAGTGTGTTTTGCCCTAAAAGTACTAAACATTATTCTCAAGCACAAATACATTATTGAGAATGTGACAATATCGAGCTCATGTCAGGCTTTACATATTATTTCATGGCTTTATTCTGAATAGTGAAATCTGACGTTTATCGTTGCAGTTAGTCATTTATATATGTGGATGAAAAGGTTGCTACATATTCCACAAGCAAGACATCCTCGACAACAAAGAATCCATTCCTGGTTGTTTCGTCAAGGTAAGAAGTAAATAGTTGAATGTAAAATATTAAAAATTGTTTTTTGAAAAAATTGTGATGCAATTTACTTTATTCCAACAGCCACTGCTATTTTTGGAATGCTAGAGCAAGAATCATATGAAGATATAAGAAAGTATCTGGGGGATTACGGCACTCATTCAGAGGTACGGAACGTGTTCACAAAACAACCATAGTAACGTCTTAAAATAGATTTTTAATCATTAACATTTAATAGAAAAACCATAAGTTGTATTATTTTTAAACAATTGTAATACGAATGTTATTGTTATTATTGAATCCCTTGATTACAATATTTAACAATGGTGACATAGTTAAAAGTATTTGAATTTAAAAATAATTAAAAATAATATTTGGTTTTCATGATTACAACAATTTTAACATAATATTATTATCTGTCTCATTTAAAACAGTTCGATGTAATTTATGTACAAAGTCTGAGGGGCGGAGGAATGTATTACGCTTCCTCTATTCTTTCTGACCATCTTCATACTTTCTTTATGTCTGCCAAAAATGAAGATGAGAGAACAAATCGATTGACCAATTTTCTACTGGCAATTTCGAGAGAGGTATTGCGTTGCGAGTTATAATTTTTCTTGATTCTAGTTTAACATAACTCGACTTCACATAAGTAAAATCGACATATATATTTAGTAAATATTATTTACATGTACATCTATAATACTATGAAACATGACATTTATATGGTTACTAATAATTCAATCATAAAATAATTGTTTTCTTTAGCACGGCGAAGATGAGGTGTATGATCAACTTAACTTACAATTCATGCCGATGTTTTATAGAATCTTTGGGGACCTTCTGGAAGAACCTGATGTAAAACGACTTTTTACTTTGATTAATTATTATAAATACTCTTACATTATCGAACTTCACGTTGTAGAAACAGACAATGTTTGCAGACGACATCCTGAGAGGCATGGAAAAAAAATACGGTTTGGAAATCAAGCCATACTTGCCACTAAGCAACATCAAACACCAGAATGATGTCGAGGATTCGAAAGTTGATCTGAATGACGAATTAATCAATAAGTCAATAAATTCTGAAGATGAAACTGACGACACCATTGAAAAATTTCTGTTCTACGACGATTTCGTGAAACAACTCCAAGTGCTGGATGCAATACACACTGCTTTTACGATGAATCAAGAAATGAAAGTGAGTTCATTAAAAATGATAAATTAAATTAATAGATTTTAATTAATCAAGCGATTGAACGGGTTGAATCATATATTTTCATTTCAGATAGTTTATGACATCGGTTACGAAACAAAAGTTTTCAGAAAATATTCCAGTCCCATACGTATTTACCTTGAAAAGACATTTTTAAATCCACAAAAGCGTGGTTATGTACCGTGGGTTATCGAGCTTCTCTTGAGGAAATGGTAAGATTAAGATTATAATAGCTATTGAACTTTTGATCGAGGATAAACTGTCGCTTATTTTAGTCCCTACATGATACTACCTAAGCGTCATGAATATCTAAAGGAAGATCTAATCAAGATGTTGAAAGGAGAAGAAATTGATGAGGTGAGACTCTGCATGACCAACAGACAAATTGTTGTTGTTAAAGCTTTAAACACTAAACATGTTTTAAGCATTTAATAATAATTGTTTCTTTAACTTTTAGTTCGTAGAAGAAGATCTGTACTACCTCATAAATTGCTTGCGAGATGATAAACCCGACTACGATATCGTCTACATTGACAGCGACAACGAAAACGATTGATGGTTTATTTGTTGCCATCATTTTTCGCTTCTTATGACTTGACTGCGAAGAATGCTTATTTGTAATTAACAAATTAACACAAAGAATAAAATTACGATTTCCACAAATTGCTTGTTTGCACTTGTTACTTTGTAATGCTGCACTTTCAATTCAGTTAAATATTTATACCGATCAAATAAATAATGAAATTTTAAAGATTTGTTTGAGAAAATAATGTCTTTAAAGAAGATGTAATAAACTCATACTCTAGTACAAAAAACAAGTAAAAGTAAAACGTTACAGCATTTAAAAATTACTTAAAAAGTAAAAGTATTGATGCCGCCGTTATTGTGATCATGCATAATTCCATATTATTTAAATGTTACTGCCTACGCATCATTTGTTAAAGCAATTGTTGGTAATAACTGCTATTACTAACAGTCATTACGCAATTAAGCAATAACATTTGAACTAATGAAAGTGCTTTTACTCTGTGTGACAATCACAAATGTCTGACGACTCATTGGATGCTGGTTTTAATTTAATAACATTTTAATTTTAATTTTTAATTTTTTAATAACTTTATTATAAAAAAAAAATTAATGTCTAAGGTGTGCAAGTATATCAATTCTCCTGAACAGTGATGGGTAGTATTTCAAATCAAGTGATTTAAAATCACGAAATAAAATCACCTTTGTGATTTTTTGATTTGATTCAAAATCATCGTGTGTTGTGCGATTTTGATTATTTTAAATCCCATTTTTGATGATTGATGATTTTTGTTATTGTGTAAAAATCACGAAATCATATAAAATTTAGTTTTTTAAAATATATAATATTTTTCTTTATGACATTATCAGTTGATAATCGATGCAACTTCCTTTTATTTACTTGTATTGTTGTTGTTAGTGCTATTCCGACCTCATAGTGAACGAAAGTTGTAAAATTGCTGATAATGATAAAACCAGTGATGGGTAGTATTTCAAATCAAGTGATTTAAAATCACGAAATAAAATCGCCTTTGTGATTTTATGATTTGATTCAAAATCATCGTGTGTTGTGCGATTTTGATTTTTATTTTAAATCATATTTTTGATGATTGATGATTTTTTTTAATATGTAAAAATCACGAAATCATATAAAATTTAAATTTCAAAATTTAGTTTTTTTAAATATTTAATATTTAATAAATTTTTAATATTATTAATATCTTTCTTTATGACATTATCAGTCGATAATCGATGCAACTTCCTTTTATTAACTTGTATTGTTGTTGTTAGTGCTATTCCGACCTTATGGTTAACGAAAGTTGTAAAATTGCTGATAATGATAAAACCGCTTGTGAATTGCCGCCGCTTCCTTAAATAATTACAAGTGAGGAAGCTGACAAAGTTGTAGCTAAATGTATTGATTGTGTTAATAAGTCGATATCAGGATCGAGACGTGCAACAATTTCCTACGCCATCTAATGCTTTTTACATTCTTAGCTACATGAAAAATAAATTTTTTTAAATATAAGGATGTATGACACACGATGTATGTTGGAACTGAATATATGACAAACAATTCTTATGGAACTAGTATTAGAAGTGTTTTTACGTAAAACGAATTCTGCACCAGCTGATCAGGATCAACATTTAGAAATAGTCCTTGACAATGAATATTACGGATATTATGAGGATCATCAGTCTGACTTGCAAAAAGTCACTGTTAACAAGGCAAACAGTATCCGCATCAATATGATGAATTATTTGTCTGATGCGGAATGTCATCTCTCTAGTCTTGAATCAAGCCTAGTCAAAAAAATCTTTGTTGTAACTTCATTTATTTATATAGCGCCATATGCATAGCGTCAGAGGCTCTTGTAACCATTTATATAGCGGTCCTTCCCAAGGGAACTGGTGTCAGTGCAGGCTGGGTTTCGAACACGACACATTACGACTGTTGCCATTACCGCCGTATGCAATTCGGCTAACCTGAACGCCCCTAGTCACTTTGTGCGCTATAATACAAAGCTGCCACCATTAGCTACTAGAGAGGTTATTTAGTTCGGTAGGATTGATTGAAACATCAAGAAGGAACAGACTACATGATTCGATGTTTCAAAAACTTTTGTTTTTGAAAGTTAATAAAAGCTTTGAAAATTGACAGTGTTGAAAAAGTTCGTGCACTTTTTGGTCAAAGTGATTTGATTTTGATGATTTTAACGTCAAATCACATGCGTGAACCTGATTTTAACGTCAAATCACATGCGTGAACCTGATTTCGATTTCCAATCACTTTTTGTCTGGTGATCTTGATTTTGATTTCCAATCACTCTGAACGTGATTTTACCCATCACTGGATAAAACAAAAAGTCACTGTTAACAAGGCAAACAGTATCCGCACCAATACGATGAATTATTTGCCTGATGCGGAATGTCATCTCTCCAGTCTTGAATCAAGCCTAGTCAAAAAAATCTTTGTTGTAACTTCATTTATTTATATAGCGCCATATGCATAGCGTCAGAGGCGCTTCTTGTAACCATTTATATAGCGGTCCTTCCCAAGGGAACTGGTGGCAGTGCAGGCTGGGTTTCGAGCACGACACATTACGACTGTTGCCATTACCGCCGTATGCAGGCACGTAAACTATTCGGCTAACCTGCACGCCCCTAGTCACTTTGAGCGCTATAATACAACGCTGCCACCATCAACTCCCGTGTAGAGATTATTTAGTTCGGCAGGACTGATTGAAACATCAAGAAGGAACAGACTACATGATTCGATGTTTCATAAAACTTTCGTCTTTAAAAGTTAATAAAAGCTTTTGAAAATTGAAAGTGTTGAAAAAGTTCGTGTATTTTTTTGGTCAAAAGTGATTTTGATGATTTTTGATGTTTCATTAAAGTTCGATGCATAACTAAATGTTTAGGACGGTGCTCCCGCAGCGGGGTTTGAATCGGCATTGCCATCGTGACTCACGATTCGTGAGAGGCTCAGCCTTAACCGTTAGGCCATGCGGGCGCACTATTACATGCACTTCTCGTCAACATAATTTATTTTCCGAAACATGTGCAGGATGCATGCGTTCCACATATTTTTTCAAGTTTGACGATGAACCTTCAAATACTGAAAAGTTTTGTTTTGTTTTGTTTGCACAGTTGAATATACGTTTATAAGATTTTACTTCCTTTGATTCAAATATGAACATTGTGATTAAATATGGACATGGGTGCTTTTCAAGTTCTATCAATGTTGTTCTTCTTACGTTTTTTTCACCGAGGTTCATACTGGCTTCTGAGGATTCTATACTAAGATATACATATATTAAAATAATCGATATTACTAAACCACAAACAGCGACTTAACAAAATCGACAGGCGACTAGGAATCGACCGGGGTCACATTTTTAGCCGGGCCGGGGTTCAGTTGCCTAAGTAAGCCGTGGCTGGGGCCGGGGTCGGAGTACAAAATGCATGTTTAGACATGAAACTTTCAATCTATCAACAGTGAAATTGTCTGCTTTTCTTCAACTTTTTAACAATACTTGCAATGCTTGCATGCAAATTCAGTAATGAATACAGTTATATGGCTGCAATTCCATCATTTCAAAACTCATTTACACTTGTAAAACTTGTGTTTAAAATTCCTCCATTAACTATCTTTTGTTATCAACCTTAATCATGTCTCAAAAGAAATCCAGACTTTTGGTTTACTAGGTTTGCCATCCTTGGAAAATCTGAAACGACATATTTGTATCTGAGAAGGCAGAAAAAGAACAAGAGAACAAGTATAAGAAGAAACGTGTAGATATTTCGGATGACTCTTTCCTTCTGAAAGTTGTGTCGTAACGAGCTGCTAGGCATGGCAAACCTGGAGTGGATGGAGGGTTGGATGGACGGGCGGATGGGTGGCCTATCTACCTGGAAGCCTTATTGTATCTTAAGTATGAGTAATTTACGACCTTGTTATTTCACAAAGGTTCACCAAGTGCCGGATGATTGTGTTTTTTATAATGAGTCATTATGAGTTATCATGACTCATTAATACTAGGCATCAGCAGACGAGTGATTAAGGCTCTACTTTGGCCTTGGTGCGACTCCATAAGGAGTTCAAATCCCAGCCTGTCTAATGAACTTTTATAACTAATACATTTTTATTCCACCAAATGAAATAATGTATGATAACTTAGATTCAGATGTAAAATAAACGCTCGCATTTAAAATGTGTCAACAATTTTTTTACATGATTTTCTCGATTTCTACGGGCTGGTGACCGCCCCTTCTGCGTCATTGGTCCCAAAACATGGAATGTTCTCCACGTTCGTATTCGAACTGCCGCCACACCTGAGCTCTTTGGTGCCCAACTAGACTCACTTTTTTAACAAAGAAAATTCATAGTCAAAGTCATATTAACCTTCTTTTATTTTATTTTATTAACCTACTATTTATATTCATGTTCTTAATTTTAATTGTTTTCTCAATCACTTCATTTTATTTTATTTTTTATTTATTTTTTTTTTATCTCGACTTCCTCCGACTGTTGTTACAGTACCTTGATGTCTTAGGACCTAGGATAAAAAAAAGGCACTTTAAATATTTCAGGAGTTTTTAAATTGGTCGAAATAAGGTCATGGGTGTAATCAAAATTTCTCTGAAATTGTGATAAGAAATGTGACTTGTTTTTCACCTGTAAAAATATAAGCACTTGTTATTTATCTATTTTCAGTCGCTCCAGTTTCTAATTATTCGATTTTAATCATTGATGTATTTAATAGAATTAATCATGATTTAATCTTATGAAAAAGAGATTAATGAGTTGATTTGAAAATTTAATCATCAAATTTACGAATTTATGCTCTTCATAAATTTCTGAGATTTTGTAGTAATTCCTTTCTAGATGCACGTCTCAAATCGTTTAAAACAATTTAAATGTAACAAAGCAAAATGTTACTTTTCTCAAATTTTGCTTAACATTTTGAATGTTTTGAATCATCTTGAGACCCGAATTTAATATTTTTCAAGATTTTTTTAGCTAAAATAAAAATGATAGAAAATCAATTATTAATAATTAAATCATTTTATATTGATCAATAATAAATCTGTTACTAGTTGATTACGACATTTAAATAGATAAATATACTTATAGATTCTAATGAACAAATAAGTTTGCAGTTCTTAGCCAAGTTAAGACACAAAATAGAATGAATCTTTTTACATGACTATTTTTACAATTATTAATCTTATCTTTCATTGTTAATAGCGAAACCATCATAAGTAGAAATTTTACGTCACTAGATTTTACTCATAACATAACAATTATTTATAGTGGTTAAGAAGACCTGGATCTGTGTAATAACCACTCTTTTTAGTCCTAATATCCGAATTTACTTAAATAAATTTTGAATTTATCTATTGTGTCAGCATGGATGGTTTCCTTATCTAGTTTATTCCATAAGGAAACCACCCTTGAACTGAAATAATTGTTTTTCAAGTTTCCCGAAGCCTTCCTGTATAATTTACAATCGTGCCCTCTAGTAGAAACACTTTTTGTGGCTTCGAAAAACTGTTCAGGCAAAAGGCCTTCCCTTCCCGATAAAATTTTGAATGCCTCGATGAGGTCCCCTCTATTTCTTCTCTTTTCCAGAGTCGTTAATTTACATCTATTTAATCTTTCCTCGTAACTAAGCTTTCCAAAACCATCTATCATCCTGGTTGCCCTTCTTTGTACTCTTTCCAACATCTCTACATCCTTCCTCAAATGAGGGTTCCATACTTGCACACAGTACTCAAGGTGTGGCCTTACTAATGCCTTATACAATCTCAGTATTACATCCTTGTTCCTGCTTACTACTGTTCTTTTTATCATTCCAAGTACTCTGTTTGCTTTTTTAGCAACTTCCATGCACTGTAGAGATGCTTTTCCATTGTTCTGCATTATTACCCCCAGATCTCTTTCCTGATTTGACTGCTTCATCTGCTCAACTGATTTCAAGTGAATTATTATTGTTACTCTTGTACATTTTATTTTTATTTATTATTTTGCAAGTACTACATTTCAACAATCTGTTAACATAACATATTGATTTGTTCAAAAAATACCGACAATAAATGATAAACCGATGTCGTAAAATAAATTATATAGGTTAGAATTTATCTTTACTCATATAAGAGACTATTACAAGGATCATTTAAGATTTAAAGGACAAATTAATTTATTAATAAATTTAATTAAATGGCGATTACACGCGCAAAATAAGACATTAATAAATAGCAAGCTTAAATGGGTGAAGAGGTCTTGACATTTGCGAAGGTCCTTGTTACCGTTAGCAAGCGTTCTTATCTTGCAACCGGATATGGCATAATGATTATAATTTACAACACGCGCAATCCTTAGCCTTTATAAAAGATCAACGCATAATTATGAGCTGTGAAAAACTGCAAAATGATTAGACTCCTTTGTTTCAGTCTCTGCTTAAGTCTGGCTGTTTTAGCTTTTGGTAAGATTTTAAGATTTATTTCACCAAGTGTTTGATTAGGTAAAGTAAAAAATAAACTTATTTTGATCAAATAGTGAAATCTATTGAAAAAATAAATGAACAATTAAACCACTACTTTTAATTTTGATCAGAACATAAAAGAGTTTGTTACTACACCAATTGGTCCCAATACAGACCTGGAGCAGGAAAATTCTTTCCAGAAGACATTGATGTCAATCTCTGCTCCCATCTCATCTTCGCTTTTGCAAGACTGAGCAACAACGAATTGCAACCTTTTGAATGGAATGACGAATCAACCGAATGGTCAAAAGGCCTGTTAGTAAATGAATTTGAACATTTCCAATAATATCTAACAACAAATCCAAGTTAATTTATTTAAATGATTCAACTGATTTTTATTTAATTGAAGTAATTGGTTAACGCTCAATTGATATCGAATTCTGCAACGGGGAGAGATGATGATGCAATAGCAGCGATAATTATTATTACAAATTAAAGTGACAAACGTCTTTAATACGTGTACGAGGGCTATTTTTCTGAGAATATCATTGAAATGCATGTTCTCTCTGTAGCTCCGAGGATTACACTTCAAAGCAACGATGAATGATTCGTTTTAAAAAATAATGGAATTCAAACCTAATAATGATTACCGTATTTTCACCCATATTACACGCGTGTTATGCTAGATTAAATTTACACGAATTTGATTCCCGACCAACAAAAATATAAAAATTAAATGATAGCACAGATTTTTGATTGTTTTTTTGTGTAAAAGTTTTAGAATATATTTTTAATTTTAAATAGCTTATAATTGGTTGGGCGTTAATGCATTGCATAAAGAACTTCCGATATATGCTTACAGAAGCGTGTGACAAAACAGTAACGTTAATCATTGCTTTGTCCGGCTCTCAAATTTGGGTCAACTTGAATTTAGCTGAAATTAATTGATGACAACTATAAGAAACTTGTGGGGTGTTGCACTAATTTTTTTTGTCATAATTATTCAACTATTTGTTAATCATAATTATATTTGTGTGACTGTTTTTTCAGCACTTGTTTCAGATAGAGATTTGGTTGGTGCTATTTAACATTTTGGTAGTCAAACATCATATGCATGGACTTATTGTAGCAAATGTCTTCAATCTCTTAATGGTCCTGTTATAAAAACTCTTTGAACACTTTTCAAAAGAATGGAACAAAATAGATACAATTTTGATAATAGTGTCAGTTATCAGTCTTTTGCAGTCTTTATTGGAAAACAAAATTAAAGTTTTAGCCCATTCTTCTGGAACCCGTTATGAAGATTCAAATTTGTAACTGTAATGAATTACCACCTACTCTGGATTTTGCTGTCACTTGAGTCACTTGATTTTTTACATTCCCGTAAGAGCATATCATGAAACCCATTGTATGGCAAAACTTATATGCCGATTTTGGCCATACTTTCATGTTATAGTTGATTTATTGTTTGGACCTCAACAATTCCATACCTTCACAGTGAAGCTGTGTCCCAGAGCATGGTACATCTGCATAACTTCAGTATCTGCTTTAAAAATTGATCTCAATTTATTTAAAAATCCTTGTTTCTTTCAATGCAATTATAAAGCCTTTAACTTTGAAATCTCATAAAATTTCATGTTATAATTGATGTACTGTTTGGACCTCAACAATTCTCCAGTGAAGCTGTGTCTCACAGCATGGTACATCTGGTCAACTTCATCAATTCCAAGAATTGATCTCAAAATGTTTTAAAATGTCTCTTAAGATTTGTACATTTATAATATGTGATTTCCATATTTAAGAAGTTATGGGACACAGAGACTCGTGGACTAACGGTTAAGGCTGCGCTTTCACGATGGCAGCACGGGGTTCAAACCCCGCTGCGGGAGCACCGTCCTAATCATCTAGATATGCAAAGGATGTTAATAAAAAAAACAAAAAAAAAACAGAGACTCGTTAAGCGAAAACCTTTGCAGCATGGAACTGGTTAACGAGTTCGTTACCGTCCTTTGAAGTATTGCTTCACTTTTGTCTTACAAATTATTATGCGTGAACAGTCTGCATTCAAAAGTAGAAAGTTGATGCAAATCTTAAAATAAAAAGTTTCGAGGAAGAATTGGAGAGAGAACGCAATACCAAAGAGACTCGTAACCAATTTTGGTCAATTGCAGCGAGCTCATGATTCGTTAATCAGTTCTTTGAAGTTTTTACACAATCTATTAACAGACATAATGCACATTCAAAGAATCAATCAGAAGACCAATAATTATTTCTCGTCAGCAGCTAAGCCTTCAAATCCGTCAAAAGTCGAACAGTCTTCATACTCATTTTCGGCCCTTGCCGGATCGCAGGCTAGTTCAAAGTCCGGGTGGTCACTTTACTCCTTTGTAGACTTAATTCCAGCCTATCTAAAGTCACTTAGAATCAAATCAAGCGACACTTTGTCCCATGCTCGTGCAACCCACGTGCATACCTCGGAATACAAGGCCTTCCTGTCTCGTCCAGAGTGTGTGCGCGCCATTCTGCATCCATTCCTCCCTCTCAGATCTGTCAATTTATCAACGATTTGCAGTTGCAATTCGGACCACCCGGGATGATTGCAAGGTGACATCCGCTTAAGTTGAGAATCTTCTTAACTGACTCCTCTTTATGAGCAGTCATTGCATCCGTGATTGAAAAGAATCCGCCCGGTCGATATTTCAATCAAGAGCACTTCTATCTATGTATCATTGTATATACCAAGCACCGGCCGCTCAGCCAACAGAAGATTTTGGACAACTTTTCTATTTGATCGTTTTATATATTAGAAACTGCTTCAATTTAATATTATAATATATATAATTTTAATTTTAATGTTAAATTTCTTTAGCCCAAAAAATGCGTCTATTGGTGCGTGTTATAATTGTTTGCATGTTTATAAGTGATTTTTTTGCATAAATTTAAAAAATTGCGTGTTATATTCGTCCGCGTGTTAATTTCGTTAAAATACGGTACTTAAATTTTTTACAATACAAAGGAAACAAAGAGACGGCATATTAATATAGTAAAGGAAACGCCAAAGATTAGAAATCAAAACATTAGCACTTTTATTTTAAAAAAGAAAATTTAAAAGTACTTAGCCGTAATTAAAATATAAAATATAATAAGTACATCAAAAATGTATTTAAAGCACGAGTACTAAGTACATAATCGTGAAACGACTTAAGTATAAATACTCAAGTACAACAAATGCACTTAAGTGCACGAGTACTTAAGTATTCGGCATCACTGCTTAAATAATGATTGAAACACGAAATTAAAGTAATAAGTTTTTTTCTGCTTTGAATGATGTCAGCTTAATAGTATTAAGTTAATACCATTCCACAGCTACGAACGATTCACAGATCTAAAGAAGAAAAAACCAGAACTTAAAACCCTTCTTGCAGTCGGAGGATGGAATGCTGGAACTGAAGAAATGACGAAAATGTTGCTGACAGATAAATCCAGGGCTCACTTTATCAAAACATCAATCAAGTATCTGAGAGACAGAAACTTTGATGGGTTAGATCTCGACTTTGAATACCCTGGAAGTAGAGGAAGCCCTCCTGAAGACAAACAACGATTTACTCTCTTATTGCAGGTCGAGATGTGCATTTTCTATCCTTAGATATTTTAAATCAAATATTTTTCCTATTAGGAGTTTCAACCCGCATTGACAGAAGAAAGTCTGAGCTCTGGAAAGGAGAGATTACTACTGACAGCTGCTGTTGCAGCAGGAAAAGAAAATATCGATGCTGGTTATGAAATCGACAAAATGAATGAGTATTTAAAAATCCTATAATTCGAAGTTTTACCCATTGCAAACTATATTTCCTAAATATTTATAAATTATTTAGACTTCTAGATTTTATCAATATAATGTCTTACGATTATCATGGAGCATGGGATTCTGTAACTGGTCATTCGACTCCTCTTTATTCCAATCCACTCGACACATTATCTTTGGTAAGGTCCTACAAAATGTTCTATTTTAAATTAACATAATGCCAAAAAATTGTTCAAAGAACTGGAGTGCCAGCTATTGGGTATCGAAAGGTGCTACACCATCGAAAGTAATCTTAGGAATGGCTACTTATGGCAGATGCTTTACTCTGAGAGATCCTGCTGATAATGGAATCGGAGCTCCTGTAAATGGACCATGCCCGGCTGCTCCATTTACTAGGGAAGCAGGATTCCTATCTTATTATGAAGTGAGGATGTCAATGGGTGCTAGTTTTAATTTAATAACATTTTAATCAACTGCTTTATTATAAAAACAAATTAATGTCCAAGGTGTGCAACTATATCAATTCTCCTGAATCCCAAATCATCTGGTCGGAAGAACACAAGGTTCCATACCTTGTCAGTGGAAGGACCTGGATTGGCTTTGAAAGTAAAAAAAGTTTTAAGCTCAAGGTCGATAACTTTTAAATAATTGAATTATCTCTCAATTTACTAATTCGAATAATTTAATTTTACTGCTTAGCTTGATTACAATAAAAATAATGGATTTGGGGGATGGTCAGCCTGGGAAACTTCTATGGACGACTTTACCGGCTCGTTTTGCAATGAAGGAACTTACCCTTTAATTAATGTTCTGAATGAAAAATTTTTAGAAGAAAAGTAAGTTGTTTCAACTAGAAGAGATGTGGAATGCGCATTAAATGGAATGGATCAATCCAACTGTGCCTCATAATATAAAATCTTTCAATTTACTTCAGGAAATGAATATATATTTTATGCATTTCAGTTGCCCTTCTTACACTTCAATTTCATTTAATTGACTAAGTTTGTTGAACGGATGTTCTATAAATGTATTTGATTGAATAATTAAAATTTTGATTGAATTCAACCAAAAATGAGTCTCTCTTCAATTTTTGGCGAAATTTCAGAGATATGATTAATTCGGCTTTTAAACCTTCCTCCACTTTCTTTCACGCATCTAGTAGGCAAATAAGCATTTGACAAACGTTTACAGGCTATATTAGTAGAAGTACAACGCTTTCTCTTTTTGATAACTCTCCCAGCTTCGGTAAGATTCTTGACAAAAACAAGCCTTTTTAACAAATCTCTTCCAGATGAACGCTGGCAGAATGAGTCGTTAGTCGTTTCAAGTGATTTCTTAGGCTTAGAACCGTGCCTCGATATTGAAGCCATATTAACCCAGGAATCAATTGTAGTGCGCTTTTTGTTATTCAAAAAACAGTCTAAGCGATCATTATGAAGTTTTCGACAGTCACAACAGGCGCAGGCGATGTTTTGATTTTCTTCCGATGTCGCCGTTCGACTTTTTCCCCGAGGATCGTGCGTTTTTCTTGTACAACGACTAATCTTTTCAGAGAATTTTGAAAAATTTGGTTTATTCGTTCGATGAAATTTCATCTCTGAGTGCCGACGGAATCTACTTTCGCGACAAAGTCCATTTTCCCTCCTTTCGTTAATTCGTGAAAATTCTCTGCTATGACAGGGGTACATTTGTTCTTTATGCTCTACTTGGCTTTCACAAGAAGATAATATTTCTGACATTTCTTTGTGGCAGATCTTTGTCGCAGATAAAAGAGGGTGAATAGATTGGTTTCTCTTCGACCAAGAATTTTTGACGGATGTGTTAATCTCAGTATTTTCTACGGAACTAATTTTCCTTGGCGATTGTAGATTTTGTACTTTATTGGGTAAATCATTAGTAAATTCATCTGTAGATATTGAAGAAACTACTTGAGAACTATTTTCTGATTTCTGTGAGATGTCTGGAATGGGCGATACTAAGTTCTGGCTTATTTCAGTCACGGCATCAGATTTATCACTTTTCTGTTTGAGATTGAGTTTTTTGACAGTTGATGTGCCTGTGTTTGTATTTGAGTTTTTTGACTCCTTTCTTGTTTGGTTGAATAACAAACCGTTTGGATGTTGTTCTATTTTGTGGGGTTGCAAATGTTCTGACCTCCTAGATGAATGAACTGAATTTCTAGAGTATTGCCTTGGCTCGGCCAAAGGAAGGTCTTCGTCAAAATCGCCTGCATTACCCGATTGCAGAAGCCTCAAAGTTTCTGAAGATGTACCTTTTAGATTGCTAGACTTGGATTTACTACACCATCGAAAGAACGTGTAGCACAACCTTAAATATATTTAATCGTATTAAGAAGTTATCTGAGGTAATAAAAAATATTAAACTAACAGAATGTTGGCGACGAGCAAAATAAGAACGAAGCAGCCAAACAAAAACAGATTCGAAGGGGTAAACCAAGCTGAAAACAAGTACTGAGAATAATATGTAAATTAATTTATCTTTTAATCCAACAGCTTCTAGACTTTACCGTACTCGCAGACTTGCCCACTGAATCCCAGAGGGCACTGGCAGCCCAGAACATAGTGGGGAAGAGCACTCAATGAACTATTAATAACTACCTTTCTCACGCAAATGCCATTGTTCAAACAAAGATTCGGTAAAAAGGAACATTCGCAGCTAAATTAGTTAAAATATAATTACATTGTAATAGTCGCGTGCATTAATTAGCTACATTCCCCACAAAAAATCTCTGGTTATTGTCGCAGGAATTTATAATTTCAATTTAATTTTAAGTAAATTTTCAGTTAATTTTTAAATTAAGTTAACTTTATACAACTACCGCACCCTAAGTCACTAAATTATGACATCCCTCGAACGTAATATTAAAAGGGCTTTGACTATAAATAACAAGCGTCGACTCACTCAAAATTTTCCTTTAGAAAACCCATCCCTTCTACCCAGCAAATGATATCTGAATGCGTCTGGCAGACTTGGATGGCAGAACAAGATATTCTTTCCATATCTCCCCCTGAGCAATTCATAGGATTGATGTTCACAACAAGGCAGACTCTTTGTCTTGTTTTAAAACCATTCATTCCACAAGTAACACTGCAAGTAGACCATTGGCTCCACGGAGTCCAATGGAAAGCTGACTTATCAATATTTTTGTTGACAAACCTCAACACGGCTTCTTCCTGTTCGTGAGACATAGAGAGTTCTTTCGTGAAGTTTGAAATCATGCCTATGGACAAATTGCCTTCCACGCTAACAAATCCTCCAACTCTGAACTCGTGGGGTCCGCTATGATGTTCCTTGTCTTGAATTTTGACCAGAAGCTTCGATCCAACCTTTGTGAAGCTGATAATCTTTTTATTGTTGAACAAGAAGTCATTCCTGGGCATTGGGAGTTCGAGTGCCAGAACAGATAATAAGTTCTTATCGAACATGATTTGATAAGTGATACGTCGATATTGGTAGAGAGAAGACATCATAAGGTGCACTGCAGCACTATATGCATTTCGTTGCTCGTTATTCCATTTGTAAGAGGCTTTTTCTATCCATCCTTTCCATCTGCCAACATCTTCCATGAGGATTTCAAGATTGTAATATATTCTTTGGACCGGGGAATTTTCCATAACTCGTTCTGCGCTACGTCGTCGTCTTGAATTGTCTTCTGAATCGTCTTCAAAACCTACTTCAGGATCTATTTGTCTCCAGAACTTCACTGATTTTTCGTGAATGGCACGAACGAGAAGATTATAATGACGCACTACTCTGTCCAGCACTTTGATTTTTCTTTGATATTCGACCTCCTTAGTCAGTTCAGCTTTCGTTTGCTCCAAGATCCTGTTTGTTTGATCTTGCAATTTTTGTAATTTTTGATTCATATCTCTGTCCACAATTTCTAGTGCCAGATGATCGTCAAATGTATCCTGCCATTCTGGTAATTCTTGTTGCGATAACCTCGTATGTCTAGCTAAATCAATAGTCCTTCGATGTCCAATATTTACAACATTTTGCGGAGTAACATATCTGACTCTTCCTACAATTTAAATAATAAAGGGCACATGAGATAAATATAAGTACAATTAAATATTTTCGGTCGCGGAGACATGACATTTGTCTTAACCAGAGAAGTTATGAAGTTATCGTAAGCTAGACCAGCAGGTGAAGTGTCGCATAGCTAATGCTGCGAGAATAAATGCTCATAGACCTAATTCATTATTATTGGACATTATATACACATCTGTACTTCCATACTTATAGCAAAAATGCAGAACATGTTTTGCATGACAAAGCTTTTACTCATAGAAAAAAAAACTAAATGGCATCTCATTCATCAGAAAGAATGAATAATTCAAATCAATCTAATATGTCTAAATCGTACGTGGAATTGAGGAATAACTTAATGGCTTTGGATTTATTAATAAGCCGTAGATTATGCCAAGCACGAGAATCAACTGCAAATGCAGAAGCTCCATTATGTTTGCGATAAAAACGTAAATAAATAAAGTAACCCAGGAACAACTGACGCTTCTTTTTTTTTATTAAAGGCGCCTTCTTTTTTCTCCACTACGAAGAGTGAATTCTCATTTATGAATAATATAAATGTTATTAATTCTTCAATTTGTCAATCAAGTTTGCTGACCTGCTTTTTGCAATACTTTTTTATTACATCTTTAGTACAATAAATGGACACTTAAAAACAGAATCCAAGCATCGTCGAACACGTTTATATTACACATTTTTGTGAATAGAAGTTAGAAAGTGAAAAATGACTTACGAAATATATTGATGTCCAATAATCCCGATTTTGATTCGCGATTTATTATAATTACGATTTGGCCGTAAATCCTACTTTATGTTGTCCATAAGACGTCTAATGACACTGTGCCAAAAACGTTTAAAATTGAATTTTAAAGAGAGCTCTCTGAGCATTTGTTTGTGTTTTGTTATTTTATTTCAATTAATTGTTGAACGCAGTCAGTCGTCATTTTCGTCGTAATGGTGGATTCCGATTTGTTGGTCATATACTCGTTTCTCCAAGTTTTTGGAAAATTTCCAGTGTTTAGGAAGTTGTCGTTTAAATCTATCGAAGAATGGCTGGAAAGCTCCAGTACAACAGGTTTGACAGTATTTAAGTTAATAGCGTTAGCGGATTAAACAATCTATTATTTAATGCATAAGTAAAGAGGGTACACTTTTCTTTTTAATTGATAAAACCGTTGCGATAATCTATATAGTTACAATATGTCAATCTGCCAGGAGGAAATTTTCAGCATTGTTTGCATCTCTTGTTGGGCAAACAGCCGCAACACAAAAGCTTTTTAACGAAACTTTTGGAGGTTAAGACATTAGTTATCTGCTTTTTCATTGTTATATTTTGTAATCGTAAATATTAAAGATGTGTTTTACGTGCAAAACCTTTTTAAGCTTGACAAATGATTTGATTTCAGTTCTGCAATTATAGCTTGGGTAATGGAACATTCCGGGCAAGACAACTTCACAATTGTCCAGTGTCATTAAAGCTGAAAATATTGCTTGTGAGTTGCTTCATAAGAAAAATTGTGCAGAGGATTTCAATGGTGTTGATATTTGCACCATGATATGTTTACATGATGGAAAGTAAAGTTATAAGTTGCCAAATGTCTGCAAAATATCACATGGTAAATCTTAAAGTCTTAAGAATCTACAAATATCATAAGATCACCTGCAAAAATGCAAAAATCTTCCAAATAATGTTTTCATTGATCAGTATTAAGTAGGTTTGTTGTTATTCAAAAACAATTTAGATTTGATATTAAAGAAAGCCTTATATATTTATTAATAACAATATTATTTCAATCTATTATTATTTTTACAAATGCCTTTTGGATGCTTGTTGAATGGAGAAATGTTAAGAGTCATTGATATTGTCGATAAACTTAACCTAAACTCAAAGTTTCTGTATCTTTTTGAAAGTTGTGAATGAGTTAAATTTTAAGGCACTCCTGGAGAGACAGCTGGTTATGAACAAACAGCTGAAGAAATTCCTCAACTGTGGTTCTGAGAGACTGAGAGTAAGACCTGTCGGACACGACAAACACGGAGGCACCTACATGCTCTTTGTGGTTGGTCGAGATCAATAATCGCGACTTCTCGTTTTTATTTCTTTACCGGTCGATGGTTCTTCAATTTAATTTCTTATGATTTACGACGAATAGTGCCGAAATTTGAACGACGTCGGCGCAGTTCGATTCGTGAATGCTCGTACGAGAAGAATTGCAATCGTTAATTTCTCAATTGAAGGACAGAGATTCAGATGTGAGGATTTACAATTTGAAGGCTGAAAGTGTCGAGGAATGGACACTGTTGGCCAAGTAATTTAAATGAATTTTAGATTTTATTTAGATTGTAATTGTAACTTCATTTATATAGCGCCACATGCATAGCGTCATAGGCGCTTCTTGTAACCATTTATATAGCGCTCATTCCCAAGGGCTCTGGTGGCAGTGCAGGCTGGGTTTCGAACACGACACATTACGACTGTTGCCATTACCGCCGTATACAGGCACGTAACCCATTCGACTATTTGAAACTTTCTTTCAGAGATAAGGATTCGTTTGAAAGACTCATCACATCACTCGAGGAAGAAATTCAACTCGAAGATGTTACAAATGCCATTAATAGATTAGGTGGTTGTTTAATTTTTAATGAGCATGTTGTTTATTCATCACTATTGAGGTCTGTTTTTGTCTTTAATTTTCTGAACATCGATTCGCATAACATCCTCAGAATGAATTAATCAATGATTACAGATGACACGCTCGACAGCTCAATTCTGGATGGCAACTTCACATCACTTGCATTAAAGAAGGCAAGCAATTTTTTAACTGATCTGAATCGTATTAAATTTTCTATGTTTGAGAACAAAATGAAAATTATTTAATAACCTTAATTCATTTTCACGAAGCATGAAGATTCAGTCCCCGATTCTCCATCAGATGACGAGGTAATCTAATCTTCAAATTCTTTTCAAAATTTAGTTTATTGGTTGGAATTTGGTCCACTAATTAATTTTGTGTAGTTTGCAATTATTATCCACATAGCAACTATCTGTTGAAATCTTATCTAAAAAATGCATTAAGTGTGAATACTTGGAGTGTTTCTGCTTAGAGTTGTGTAATGATTTACTTGGTATAATGAGCTGAGCAAAGAAATCAATTGCTGAAACAAATATTTCTGAAATGCTTTTTTAAGTTTTCTAAATTTTGCAGCTTATTCCAAATTATATATTAAGCTACCATTTGATTCTCTTTATCGAGATGTTTGAGTGCAGAAGCTGCAAGAGAAAAACACCAAACACACCCTTCTCTGAAACATCATTTGAATTTCAACCTGCCCATTGTACCAGGATTGATCCTATCTGCTCCATTTGCAAGCATGTAATTTTTGATTTGAAATTGTATGCACCTTCCAGACTTTTTAAACATTGAACTAAGGTTATCACATTTAAATGTCAGAATTTAAATATTTATCAGTTGTGCTGATTAATATGTCAGAATTTAAATATTTATCAGCTGTGCTGATTAATATATTGGAATTTGTGTTTGAAAAGGCACCTAAATAGGAACATTGTACTTTATGACCATAATTCAGAATGGTAAAATGCAGCACATGAAATGTGTGGCTGAAGTAAGATGTGATAAGATTCTTATCTTTTATTTTCTTAATTAATCATCATCTTAGAGAAATGTATCAAGATCTTATAGTGCACTTTATTGTATCAAGTAAAAATGGCAACGTTTGTTTGCAGAGGATGCTCATTGACGGTCTTGAGGAGAGGCTCCTCATTTATTCTGAGTCGCTTGATAAATTCGCAACCACGAATCCAGGGGTCTGAATTTTTCATTTAATATTATTATTATTAGTTTTGTTTGTTATCATGGTTAACATTATTATTAATATTACTAATTATTGAATTTCAGCATTAAAACTGTGTAAATATTGAATAATTGATGTTAGTAAAAGAAATATTTATGATTGTTTCTTCATTGTTTCCCAAAACCAGATTGCTTTGAAGCTTTTTAAAGGTATTTCTGAAATTTATCCAAAAATTACCTCATTACTACTTATCCATCAGACTCAGAGTTACCTTTCTGAAGCCACAAATGAGAAGCCAGTTCTTATTGCAGCTCCTCCCCCTTCTGATGAAGTATTTTTAGCTCTTTTGATTACTTCTTCAATGGATTTTATTTATCTTAAGTGCTGCTATACGTAGTAGCTGTAAGTAATTAAATATTTTGTTTTTTGTTGGGATCTCTCGGCAGTAGGTCGGGTGTGATCGACACAAACTATCAAATATTACGTCAAATGCATCATTTCAAATGTTAAATGTATTCAAATCTGTAGTTCTGATCCGTAATTGAGAAGCTTTGCTGATTGAAAGGTTTATATAAAAGATCTCAAACAATTTACCTGGATTCCAAGTCAACATTAAAGACAATTTTTCCAGGTAACAAGCAGCAATATGTCAGTCCCAGACTCTTCACCAAAAGAAATTGAGCCAGAAGAATCGCCTGTCTCTAATACACCCTGTGAAAGCATATCACAGCTTTGTGTTCCGAGTTCAGCCTATGAAGTTCTTGTGGACAATCCAGTCGTGGACGATGTTCCTTCCAGTCCTTCGGAATGCGAGGGTAAATGCTTCTTAATGCCTCGGCCTTCTCTTGTGTCATTTATCTGCTTCTTAAACTTGGTTTAACATTATCTTTGAATTAGTAGTAAGTCCAGTGATGCTAATTAGATTAGAGCTGGTATCAAACCTATGTTGCCATTAGCAACAGATCAGAGCTCGAAAACAAACAGAGTTCATGTAATTAAACGATTAATGCCTTTACTCAATCTGCTTTAATCTGCTCATTAGTAGATTGATATTAGAAGGTATTCTAATTGCTTTGATATTCAGAATTTAAATTTTGGCACCAGAATAGTCTGTTGCCTCTTTTATATGACATTAGGTTAATTAGCTTTGTCAGTCTGTCCATGATCACTTTGAATAACATCCGAACAAACAGATAATGAAATTAAAGATCCTTCCTTCGAATTCAACCTTTGCGAGAACACTGACGACGATGACGACATCGAAGTCGAAGAGGAAGCTGTTCCTCCAAACAGGTAGTCAACCACTTCTCTCCCTACATTTCACGAAAAGCCTTTTCTAAGATCCACCATTTGATGCTTCAGCAGGAAAAAAGAAAAAACTAAAAAGACTCCGAGCTCCAAAAATAAACCTCGAACAAATAAAATCAGCAGATTGGCATCTCCTTGGAAGCAGACGAGCGCCGGTAAGAAACAGAGGTCGTCTGGTAAGGCCACCAGAACAAAAAAATGGCAGAGCTTCACAAATCTCCGAGAAACCTCAACGACGACATCTGGTCTCATTCCATCCTTTAACAGTTACCGCATGAACCCCCCAGCACGTCAGCATCATTTCACCAATAGGAAGAGTCAATCCTTCTCGGAGAGCAGCCAATCGATGTCCAGTCATTACAACTGCCATGCAAGGGGCTTCGGCCCGACGTCCGTCAAAAACGGCAGCAACATCTTGAGGATCGGAAACTCCTCCTCGTTCGTGGGGAGGTTGGCTGGAAGTGGAAATGCAAGTACTTCGTCCTTTATGTCCGTCGGGCCTTATTACGACGGGACATCTCTCGATGCCACTCCAAGCAAGAGCTTTTCAAGTTATGGAAGCAACGGATTTGGCGATGATCTGATGGAAAGCGAAGTCTACGACGAATGCATCGGTGCAGACGGCTATGCCGACGGAGAGGAGGACGAGACGTGCGAGAATTACGACCCAGGTGAATACGACAACAACATTGATCAGAGCAGGGAGGAGCAAGAGGAGGCCTACGACGAATTTAGCAACGACTTAGTCATCCTAGATAAAGACGGCGAGGAATCCTATGCATTTCGAGGCGAACAAGATGCCGAAGATCAAGAAGTCGTTCACGACGTCAGCAGCGACGGGGAGAGGTACGAAGACGACTACAAAGCCTACCAAGATTCTCACGACAACGATTATTACCACAATGATTATGAAGACGACGACACAGCCGTTGACCCACCACAGGAGGAGGACGTCGAAGCTCACGAGGAAAACTATGACTACGGGGAGGATTACGAAGCAGGCGAAGACGCTGAATATCAAGAAGGTTATCACGATTACGACAAATCCGTCGACGCTACGAAAGAAGGCCACCAAGAAGATTTGGACCATTTTTACCAGGAAGTCAAAGAGGAATTTCATGGCCAACAAACTCCAGAAGATGATTGCTTTGTCGTCGAAGTCATCGAATAGAAGTGCCTAAAAATTCATGCAATGCAGCAGACCGATTTAATTAAGAATACGTTCGTATTAATAAGATTTATTGTTGCCACACAAAACTATTCTTGTTTTTGTTTTTTAAATAAAATTGAGACCGAACGCCCTTGTACCCTCGTTTGCTCATCTAATCTTGGACTGTTGCAGGTATAGGTCCTTGGTGAGCGTCGAGGCAATGTAGGGCACCTGCTTCTTGTGGTTCATTGCCATCGACGAGGAATTCGACTCGAACTCGTAGGCGACCATCCTGTTGACTCTTGTCAACAGTCTCAAGACGTCCGTGGGATGCTTTTCCGACTTGAAGACGTTGTACAAGGACTGGATGAACCAGGATCCCCTGATGGAGTTTCTCCATGAATAATAGCCTTTAAAGAAAGTTAAGCGTTGTCAGACAATATGAATTTGGTTGTTCAGAGTGAGCCAACGTTGCCATGGATCGATGACTCACGAGAGCAAGTTGTGGTGTTGACCTCTTGTGAGTGACTCATGCTCGAGCTATGCAGCTCGTCGAAACTGCTGCACTTTGAACAAGTGCTCAGTTCAGCTCCGGGCATCATACTTATAACGACAAGGTCAAGAACAGGCTTGTGAAGCACACTTAAATGACGTCCGCTCGTGAGTGATCGTAAAAAGACAATAGCAGACAACATTGTTGAGCACTTGGGACTCTTATGACTCAGTAAAATGCTTGTCTGCTGTCTCTTAAAACTCTGCTAATTTTGTCTCATTTTATCACTCCAACTTGTCTAGACTCGTTAATTGTGAGAGAAATAATTCCACAAACAGGCAAACAAATGGAACCTGGAACTGTTGAGAAGGCGTAGAGGCAGTCTGCTTCGATGGGAATCCTGGCTTGTTGTCCCTGTCCGTCGGGCTCCACCATGTGACCGTCATCCAGCTGTGAGCCTCTGCAAGCCTTTCAAATGAGGAGAATTACTTGTATGAAAGTCTTGAAGTGGCAATGGCGATTGAAGAACAAAAGTGATAGGAAATCAAATATCAACTAAAAACAATAATAGAGATGCACTTTGTTAAGACTAATGACAACATTTAATGTACTTTTGTGTTAAATCAACATCAATAATGGAAAAACAGTAAATAATGACAGTGGTAGATTAAATTAGTTGATTACGTAAACATGATTGGCTCAAGTTCAGCAAATTGGACTCCCCAATGAATTTATAAGGAGACTTAGTTAATCTGAAGATCTGAATAATTAACGACACATAATTAATGGCTCCCTAACTCGGATTCCTACCTGAATTATAAACAGCTTAGGTTTCCCAGCCAAGGTCAAACACTTCTTGATGGGAGCCAAAAGCAGATCGATAGACACGAAGCTGTCCACACCGAAAATAATGCCCTCGTCCCCGTGGCTCAATATGGCCATCCCGAAACAATCCGCAGCAGAATGGTCCTTTTCAGCGACTGGTTTAAAAGTAACGTTTTTCTTTTACGTTGAGATCACATGGATTTGGCAGTAAATTTTAATGCTGACCGCTTTTGATGATCTTCAACATATCTGAGACTTTTGAGTTATTTTCCCTGAGAACTGAGAAGCCGTAGGATGTGAATAGTTCTTCCAAATAACTTGCATCCACATCTGTGCCCGATCTTTCTGTCATGCCAGTGGATGACTGGAAATCCCTGTTGTTGATTATGATGAAAAAGCCTCGATGTCCATGACTCATGTTGTACGCATCATCCTTTGAGAATGTGCCCCTTGAAGAACCAGGTGGCCCATCTGGGAGGCACTCTGGAAATCTAAATAATTTGGTTTTAAATAATAAATTATTACAAATTGAGATTGCATGCATCTCCTGATTTTTTAAAGTTTTTAGCTGACATCTATACCTATCTTAAACTAAAACACACAAATATTGCCTAACACAAAATTGAGTAAATGAAGATTTCCAAGCCAACAAGGTTTATTAAATATTTTACTCCCTCTAAATGATGATTCATAGTAAATAGACATATATCTTATGAAAATGCAAATAAACACAAATTCACTATAATTTCATCACCAAATTAACCACATTTGGTTAAATTGCACACTAACTCTCCTGGCTTGGCGTCAATGGCGTCGACTGATGAACCAGATTGCATGTGAGTTGACTGTTGGCCCATACAAAATTAAAATTCTCCAACCAAATGCCTTCAAATTAAATAAGCTTTCTCATTGACTATAATTATATACTATTAATTATATAAGATTATTAAGATGGTTAGTGGCTAATGAACATTCAGATAAAATGATGTTAAAAGTAAAATTCTTACCACAAGTCATCAAACCAAACATATCAGTCCTGATCAATCACTCAAAATGACAAAACACACAAGAATAAGTTTTAAACAAATAATTTACTTGTGGAGGAGAATTTCGAAGTAAAAATCTCCGAAATCAGAAATTCACTACCTGAACGATCTCCACTGCTCCACTAACAATGAGAGTTATTTTCAAACTACTGTGCTTAAATGTTATTCAGGATTATAATATGTGGTTTAATTTTTTAAATACAAGTAGAGCCTAATTATGTAATTAAAAAATAGCATCTAAAGAAGCATTTAATTTAAAAAAAAACCGCGTAAACCAGGTTTCCCAGCTTTTATGTCTGGTTTTAAACCAGGTTTTCAATTACGCAATCATTTATTACTTTGTGATAAAGTTTTTTTAAATGTCAAGAAAGTTTTGCTACTAGTAACGTGATGGTAACACATTGAAGAAATTTTTCTTCTAAAACCATTCCTTTTCTTTCATATCGGTGCCTTAGTTCAATGACGCAGTTTTATAATCTGACTGTTTGGGAGTATTTTTCTCAAGTGTAATTCAAGTTTTTAATAACCCTAAAACGAAAAATTTCAACCTGAGCTCGGGGTTTTCTACTGAAAATAGTCAGTAGAGGGGGTTACTGTTAACCAGGAGCTGGGGCGCATCTCTGATGACCTTATTTTGCTTTTCTAAGACCGAATTGATCTATTCTGATTGCTTGGAAATGTATAGAGTGGTGTGCACCTGTGATGGTGATGCACATGTGTTGGGAGTTCTCAAAATTTGTGGGCAAATAAATCCATGGTTGAAGCCATTAATTCTTGACCGGACAACGTTTAAAATTTTAACAAAAATTCCAAATAACAAAAAAAAACAATGTTTAATTATATTATAATAATATTAGTTATTATCATCTTAATAATGATAGAGAATCTAGGAAGAAATAAAATTTTGATATCTTGATAAATTTCGATGAAATGTTTAATTTTGAAGTAATTTTATTGTAAAAAAAAACTCATATCGACTCAAATGACTTCTTACTAGATAAGTGCAGATTTTATGCAGTTCAACATTTGTTTTTATGCATCCTGCTGTGTTAAGCCTTAAACTTTCATTTAACTAATCTATTTTTAATCACTTAAGTCCTCGAATGAAATCAGAACAAAACATTTTGTTTTTTAAAATTTATTTCTGATTTTGTGAAAACGTGCGGATTGCATCTACTGCATCGAAGTTTTTGAAACTTTCCATTGGATTATTCCCCTGGATTAGTCGGAAGTTGAGTTTTATTCAAAAGTGTCACGGAAGAAGAGTAATACATTTGCTTAAATACAATGAAAATCAAAGAAACTTTCGAAAAAAATGGGTCTGAGTTTTGACTGATTTAATTGAACGCATTGCAACGACACTTGGGTTAAGGGCATTTGATGTTCTACCTGTTCAGCAACATGTAACTGAGAAGAGAAATATTGGAGTATGTTAGTAGTTGTTATAGTCGCCAAATATACCCAACTACAAAACTTGATTTTCTAGTTTCTATTCGACGATACAAACTCAGCTCGTATGGTTCATAAAAAACATCGAACGCGGACGCATTTATTGACAGCTGATACATTCGTCTTCAATGTGTACGCCTGTAGACCTACGCAGAAGGTGGCTACGAGCTTCGACGAATCATTAACAAAGACCATTTGAGTTGACAAAAGAACTTCGTCAACGGAAAGTCTGACTCAGGTTTTCGCGCAGTTCACTACATTGTCAAGCTCATAGGGTAGTGCCAGGCCGCCAGCGTAGGCAGTCGATTGTTCAGAGGCCGGCACCGACCAGGTATTTAAGTGCTCCTCCCCCGACATCAACAAGTTTAACTTTCGGAGGATTATTTTTGACATCTTCGTATCTTTACTCGTTCTAAGGACAAAATGTCTACTTCAGAGCAATATCAAAACGAAGCCAGCGATTACGTGGCCGATACCTTGCCGCTTGCTCCTCGGGATTACGTGGTGGTGAGAGATCCACCCCTCGATTCTTCCATCGCTCACCTTGATGACGAGTTCAGCGACGCTTTCGAGAAGAGAATGTCCAGGGTTGTGGACATGCCCGACCTACAATTTGTCCAGGCAGGAGACGACATGTACAAGACACTCAAGATCTTTCGACGAGTTGCCCAACTCATGGGAGAAGAATGGAAACCAGTATTTAAGGAATTGATGAAGAAACAAAACCAAGAGTCAGTGGAGAAGGAAATAAGTCAAATTGAGACCCACAAACCCCTCATTCAGGGTTACAGGGCTCTCATGGTTTGGAAGGAGGTATCTGGCAACCTATTCCATATGACGAAACTCATAGACGCTCTCAACGCCAGCAACATGGCTGACATTGCTCAGGAAGCTCTCTTAATGCTCAAAGGTTAGACTCGTTGTTAGCAATGTGTGTCAGTTAGATTCTTAAAAGATATCATTGTGGAAGCATTAAAATATGTCGAATTTAAGTGATTGTCGATAAGAATGCTTGCTTTCTTGAAGAGCCCATCGAATAACTTTTATCATCATTAGTAATAATAGATTTAATATAATCATTGATGCAATAATTTTCAGATGCTGGTGATGACGCAAAACCTGCTGTACCCTTGAAAAGGAGCAACACGCGAACAAGAAGAAGGATTGATGTATCGTCAACTGAAAACGGTACAAAATACTGAAACGTCATGGAATATTTTAAAATATAATAATTTACAATTGCTATAATTAATGAAAATCGTCATTCTTAGTGCGTTAAATGATAAAAATTATCATAATCAGATCCACTAAACAACAAGATCCTTCTCCAAGTCGCTAAGAAACTCTCTAAGGAATGGCAGAAATTCGGCCAGACTTTATCCATCGACGACAGTGAATTGGAAGATATCAAGGGTTACGTAGGTGCAGAGCACGAAAAACTTTTCAAAGTCCTCTGGTCCTGGAAGGAACTGAATAAGAATTCTCCTGACTGCAAAGACAAATTCAAGAAAGCGCTTCAAGATTTCGGTCGACAAGACGTCATCAACGAATGTTTCGGTGCCGAAAATTAAGTAAATTACAAAAACAACTTTGATTCTTAGTCATTTTAACGTTATTTTCGATTTTTCTGTTGTTTTTGAGATGATCGTTGTATTTCTTTATCAGTTTTTTGGACATTTGTGTGCGGGACAAAATGCTTCAGCGGCAATAAACAAAAATGCAATCGAAAAATAAAGACTTATGTTATGATTTTTAAAAGAACCCAGGATTGATTTACTAAAAATTTAAAAACATAATGTGAAAAGAATAATTGCACTGAAGAATGTCTTAATTTGGCTTAAGCCTGTCTAATCTAACCCATTGTTGGGAGGCTTCAATAGGACTTAAAAACTATTAATACTAATATTGTAAACAATTTTTGAGTATACAGCGACAGTTTCAACAAATTTGCAAATACGCCTAGCGTGGGTAAATTCCTAGCAAATAATTGGAGTTTAGTGAGTTAAACAGTGTACTATGGTCTGCTATGTTTACACTCTCCAAAACCGATTAATTAATCGATTCACAGAATTGTTTTGATCTTCGGAATTAATCAAACCTCACATTTATTTCTTTGTCTGCATTAAACACAGAGTAAGAAACTTTTAGATCTTTGGAAGTTTCATAAATATTTCACTTTGAAATAAGAGATTAAGATCCTAACTACGAGTGAAGTTATTTAAGTTATTAAACTAGAATCGGCTTCTGTCGTAAACAACTTTGTTATTCAAACTTCTAAGAGGTATTGACCTTCAATTCTTTAAGCTGCTTTGAAAAGAATAATAGCACTGAATAATATTAACTGACAAGACACACCTGACCTGGACGTAAAGAAATAAAATCAAATTTAAAGTTGCAAAGGTTTCAGACCAATTTTATTGCAATTCTCCTCACTAAGTTTTACTATGTCCTCCGAGAAGAGAAGACGTTACCAACAATTACTTGGCGCCAGTCCAGGTTTTAAAGAATTACATTCGTGACCCTTTTTTTTGGTTTTTCCATTAAAAAATTGACATGAGGTCTCTTGGCCGCTATGTCTAGAAGACCAAAATTTCTGACGACGTCAACAATCTGATTTTCTAAACGAGCCAAAAACACCTATTTCCGCAATTTTATTTGTTCAAAGCAATTGAAAGCAAAATCCAAAACGAGAGGAATCAATTTATTTCATGAAATTTTCAATCCGCGCATCCTCGGAACTAAGCAGTCGTCAGTTCAAATAGGCGATCAACGATTCCTGGATCCCGTTCCACCTCTTCTTTTTTCCACTTCCCACCAGCGCAGCATTCATATGACAAGTTGTTCTTAAGTAAAATATTAACGACAGCTTCTTCCGATTGAATTCAATCCATTTGAAGGTTAAACTGACATGGCTTCTTGTCAGAGAAACTTCATTACCTCATCATCAGTTGTATTCTTCTAAATATATTTACATAAAACAAGCTTTAAAATACATTATATACTGATTTTGTAAAATATGAATCGCATACCAACGTTCTTTAGAAATAATCATTTACTTTATTCTCGTATCGGTAAGTTTTCAGTATTCGAAATTCTTAATTCTTAAAAAACAATAAAAAATTATTGAAAGCAATTTAACCTCAAATTGACTCTGATCCTTCTATGCCCTGTGGACACGGAAAGTTGCACAGACCTCCTCGGGATTGCGTTCAACATCGCATTCGGCAACGTCGTCAGTGAGGAAGTCACACGCCAAAGTAAGGTGTTCACCGACGAGATCCAAAACCAGCTCCCTTGAACCCACCGTCCAGGTACCATGGGCCACAGCGCTTTCCTTGCCAAAAGCTACGACGGCATCAACTCCGACTTTGGAGCCATGAAGTGGATTAGGTTTTGCCTTGGTGATGGTGAAAGAAAATAACTCGTTGTCTCCACCGTCGTGACAGCTCTCCCAGGAAGGCACGCCATGGAAGGAACTTCCGGGTGCAACCTCGTAACCTTCGAGAAATAGAATCGGTTTATGTCGATGTTTCTATTCAATATTCATTTACTTATTTTTATTAGTTGGATGTAACTGGATGAAGTATGCAAGTGAATATGAAAATGATAAATCTGTTTGGATAAACTTTGTGTTGTTAGTTGTGCTTGCTGAGTAATGTAAGTCTAAATCTTAGTACCAATTTTATATGTACTAATTGTGAATTGGTAAACAGGTTTACCTGAGCAAACTTTCACGTCCTCGTCATTCAAGTTGCTACAATCCAGGTGACCATCACAGAAAAACAGTTCGTGGACACATTGTTTGGAGCCTGCTCCACAATGATGGGTGCCTTTCGGACAATCTTCCTCTATAAAAACATATTCTTTGCTTTAGATCAAAATGTAACATTATTTTATCAATTTTGATCCTCAGTCTTTGCTCGAAATCAGCGACATTGTAACTGACTAAACTTTATTTCAAATACATTCATTCCTAAAAGCGAGCTGCAGATATTACGCAAGATGCGTAAGCTTTACGGTTACCTTCCAAGTATTCCAATCTGGCATGCAGTTCCTCGACCAATTTCAAGTCATGCTTGACCTTCAAACCTGACAGTTGTGACTCAACGTGTGTGAGTGCACTATCCAAATGATCGAGGTAAGCTTTCTGGGCTTTGACTTTGTAATCTCTTACTACGTCCACTGGTTGCTTCTTTACGCTGGCTCCCGAAAGGGCCAAAGAGACACAAATTACTGCCAACCACAACATCCTTGCGGTCTAGGAGGTCCAAATGGTCGCCAACTGCCTTTATTGAAACCTTTATATTGCCTCGACCTTCGATCCCGACATGATGCTTCATTCTTTCGAGCGTTCGTGTGTTCCTTCTCACATCCCAGCCCTGATCTATGTTTATCTTTTCTGTGTGCGTGTGTTAACACATCGATAGTCCATAACGCAAAGAAAGTCCTCTCACGCAAGGAGCAAAACCACATAGTACAGGATAAGCTTTGACACCATTAGACCAAAACTAAATTTTGATTTATATCTGGCAGATGAATTGTTTTATTGTTTTAGCATTTAGTTGAACCTAAAATCCGGTTCACCAAATTCATTCATAAGTGCCTAATCGCATTACCTAAGTTAAAGGAAAAATAACTCTTGTTGTCACTTTAAAGAATCCATTTTCCTTGATGACACGAAGCAGAAGATCGAAGAAATCAAAAAAAATTTTTCTAAATTGAACAATGAGAAACTACATAATGGAGATCAAAGTCCAACAGAACCTTCTCGCTCTATAGTTGTTCATCAAATCTATCGTCGAAATCACACGCACAGTTATTTAGTAAACCAATCTTTTCAAAAACATATTTATAACCACAACAAGTTTTTTTTACCATATTTATGCCGAAGTTTTCCCCAAAAGCTGTTTTGATTGTATTAAGCGAAGTTATGACCGCCATAAGAGGAGCAAGGTTGACTTTCTTTTTTGCTTCTCCATTACCAAATTGACATAACTTAGGAGCCGTGACTGCTCTATCTAGGAGCCCAAAATTTCTCTTGTCGAATCCGATTAGCTAGACAATAACTTTTAGGGAGAAGAACTTACATATCATTAAACAAATTAATTTCATACAACAAAACTCACAAATTGTATCAACAACATTAGCTCACCTGTTACTATTATTCAATTCGACAGCATTAATATCATCTGACATAAACATTTCTGACGTTTACATTATTATTATATAACCAACGCCTAGACGCAAAGCAGCCAGCCGAAGCCAACGTAACTACAAGAAATTACTAGGGCAGGGTCTATATAATCGAACATCAAAACTTCTTCATCCAAACTAAATGCAGAATAAATTTACACAACACTACACTAATCTGCTACCAGCCTTAACTGTACTGTTACAGCAAAAAATCACTTTGACCAGACAACCAACGACAGCATTTTAGCCATACCTATCCAAATGACTCTAATAAAATTACTCCAGCAACTACTCAGTCAATGTTTCTCAATTCACTCAAATTATGGAATCTCCCAAACCACATCAAAGCCCAAAACCTTACAACTGTACTTGCATGCAGGCAAACTAATCTTTCCACCTCAATCCAACCCAGCCAGTTTTACATGTCCACATATTATACAAGAAAATCATGGATTTATCAAGTTTATTTCTGAAAAGTGCAAATTCACTCCAGTCTGTTTTGAAAACACTTAGTTCTGAAAAAAGAAATAAGTTTATAATACTATTCATACTATTGTTAAATAAACAAGTAACATTCTTACTTCTGGAATCTCCACTTCACCATTGTTGATCTTGTCAATCACGTCATGTGGGTGGCATCCATCGACTGTGCAGCCAACAGACTGGCAGGTTCCCAAGATCTCCTTGACAGTTCCAGACAAATGCCTGGCCAAACTCCTGGGGCGCATCACCCTGGCAACTCCGATGACCTCCTCGAGAGTGAGGTTACCATTGTGCTTAACTAAAATGAATAAATAAACATAATTTTCCCCACATCGAGACACGGACAATAACAATTTAACTTACTGTTTTTGACCTTCTTTCTGTCCCTAGGTGGCTCTTGGAGGGCCTTAATGATCAGGGAAGAAGCTGATGGGATGATAGTGACCTGAGCCTGACGGTTCTGAATGGTCAACTGAACGGTCACGCGGAGACCCTTCCAGTCCTGTGAGGCCTTGGCAATATCTTCTCCGACTTTCTTGGGGCTGAGACCAAGAGGACCAATCTTGGGGGCAAGAGTTGCAGTCGCACCGACTTCACCACCAACGGCCCTCAGATAAACTATTAGTAGAAAACAAGTACGGTCTTAGCTCCAGATATATCGTGAAGGAAGTTCGATCGTGCTCCAATGCACATGATGAGACAAATACGAAAAGCATAGGAATAATTTATACATCGCAAAATTCGGCGACTTACCAATCTTAACTTCAGTTGGATCAAACTTGGGTCCCATTTCTGTATTGAAGTGTTAAACGCTGGATGGTGCGAAGGATCTACCGACCAGAGAGTTACGTTCAACGGAAAGGAAGTTGGACAATCAAAACAATTCAAGCACGAAAAAATGGTTAAATATTTTTATAAATAATTATTTTATTTAATATACTAGTGATTTTAAATTTTTTAATAATTATAAATTATACAAATAGAAATTGTTTTAAAATTTTCGTTCTCCAACTTAATAAGCTAAAACTAAAGTAAACTAAACTTCAAAGTAAATCATTTATGAATTTAATATTTTTATTTTTAATTAAATATAACAAATTATATTTATATTTTCCTAATTTTTACAATTTTGTTTTCTTCGTGATGCATAAATTTTCTCTGTTACAACAACAAATCCCTCATCAATGAGTTTCAATAGTCCTAATTGTTTATTACATATTTAGAACTCATCATTACTGTTTAATAAGCTACTTTTTAGTATAATCCTTTAAAGGTTTAGGAATCATCGGCCGTTATACAGACTCTCTTTATTCTCTTTATCGCTACATGATTAATATTTTCATTTAGCTATTAGGGACATAAGAAGTTTTAAAAATTTTGCCTATTAAATATATTATATTTAAATGGGTATAACTCAAATACAAATGTAATAATTCAAGAGTTGAATAAAAGTAGTTGGGTCGTTTATTACACGAAGGCCACAGTTTAGAACTTGCAATCCTTCTTTTTAAAGTTCCTCTTTTTTGGTTACTTAACTATTAAGCTGCTCCAAGCATCTCAATATATATTTTCAAATGTTATCTATTTTTCGATTAGAAAAGAATAAGCTTATGACATTGCTCATGAAAGCTTCTTAAAAATTGTTTTCACGGTTTCATGTTTCGGATAACACCTGCTTTTATGATCGCGTGGAATCAAGTAATTTCGTCACTGGAAAGCTAATGGTTTCCTGTGAAATTATGGATCTTCTCTTTTTTAAAAAAGATTAATTATCTATTTTGTTTACCTTTACGCAATGGCAGAGGTGTGGATCTATTAGTCTTTTCTAATTTAAGACTTTTAAAGAACGGCAGGATATAAATGAAATAGAATTTGTTAGTTTACTCCCCGTAAGACCGCATACTGACCTAGCTTGATTTTGAAATACTTTTAAAGATTTGATTACTTCAGAGATTGAAGGTAATAATAATAATCTGCGGTTTACAGAAATATTTTACATTTTTTCGACTTTAAAGAAATTGCGTTTTGTAATCAGGTGAACAAAAGCCAAAAGTGTTAGCATTCCAAATTTGAACTAAGGTTATCTCACCATGAAACATCGATTCTTGACAAAGCTAGTTATGAGAAATTCTAACATATAAATGCAATTCTCCTGAATTCATGGAATGCAATAGAGTTCCATTAAATTTATGATTCTGAAGTACATTGCAAAATACTTAAAATGACAACTTACAGCTATACTAATTTTTAATGACTTCAGTATCTTAGATTTATTTTACTTATGTCAACAAACCATAACTATTTTCGTTAATCGTTGAAGAACTAAGCACTAAGCATCCCTGATGCAAAACGAAAATAAAAATATACTACTTACTTTTTGACATTTTGGAAGTAGATTTGTTAGGTGCAAAGCTTAAGATGCCGAGGAACGTGTCTATCGTTCATTGTAATTGTAACTTCATTTATACAAAGCCATATGCATAGCGTCAGATGCGCTTCTTGTAACCATTTATATCATACTCCTTCTCAAGGGCGCAGGCGGCAGTGCAGGCTGGGTTTCGAACACGACACATTACCACTGTTGCCATTACCGCCGTATGCAGGCAAGTAACCCATTCGGCTAACCTGCTAGACGCACTTAATACGTGGTGCTTTTAATTAATAACTTTAGATTGCTGACAAGGGAAGAACTACTTTTTTTAGATGTCAGATATGAATTTCGACAATTTCAATAGTACCGAACAAACGTCTGATCCACCATTCAGCCATAACATTTCCAAGAGTGCGTTAGACTTTCCATTTCTTGGATTGAATGTCCTCTTGGGAATCACAGGCACCGTTGTCAATGGATTTGTACTTTACATTCTCGTGTCAATGTCGTCGAAAGGGAAATCCCTATTCATTGTCAGTCAACTGGTTTTCGATCTCGCATCATCGGTGCTTATCATCATAACCTATAGTTGGAAGATGGCTCAGGTCAAACTCTTTGGCACCGTGCACAAAGTCCTGTGCCTCCTCCTTGGTAGCGAGGCTTGCTTGTGGATTTGCCTCAACGGCTCGGTCACGAATCTAGTTTTCATCTCTGTAGAAAGATTCGTTCTGGTGAAATTTCCTCTCTGGCACAGAAACCATCAGCGCGAGTGGACTTGGATCACCTGGGGAAGCATCATTTTTGTCTGGATTGACTCTACTTTGAAGAACATTCCAACGACCTGGGTTTCGACGGATTTTTCTGGTCACAATTGTGGTGCTTTCCTCAAGTGGCCATCGAAACATGACGGTGATGCTTTTGCGATTTACTACACTCTCGGTGTATATGTCATTCCAGTCGTCGTCTTTATATTTTCCTATGCCTGCATTATTTCTATAATTCGGAAAAACGTCAAAGTCGAGCCAGGTCAAACCGACGCCAAAGATGTCAAAGACGTCAAAGATGACAAAATCCAAATGACAATTTTGAAGACCATGATCTTTGTCACGGTGACATTTGTTATCCTCTGGATTCCAGCATCCATCTACTTCATCTTGTTGAACATAGGATGCTGTAGTGACTTCAGCCTCGACACCAAAGAATGGCACATCTTTCTATTCTTCGGGATGTCCACTAGTTGCATAAATCCGTTCATTTATGGCTTCAAAAGCGGTTCCATAAAAATGTTTTATAAAAGCTTTAAAAAAATAAACATTGTAAGTCGACACGATTGTTCTTAATCTTAGTTTCAGAAATTGGCTTTTAAGAACATCTTTTATTAAATCGCAATACTTGCGTCAAACTTTAAAAAATATTTAAAGATTATAAATTTTAAATTTTTTGTATTCTTAATTTGAACTGGTAAATAGCAAGGCCCTCATCATGGACATCATGTTCATATATGAACATATGTGACATATATCTATGTTTATATTTTGTTTGATCAGTGATCATTGGTTAGGCGTGTGTTGTTGGTGGTCGCCATCTTGTGTTCTGCACTGTTTGCATTAGTTGTTATTGACATTGTAGATAAACCGTTAAACTTTGAAATAACAAAAACATTACATGGCGCAGTCGACGAAAGATTTTATTTTCAATCGATCTTATACATTTCGATTCGATACGGCGAACCTCGCCGAAGAATGGCGATTGTTCATTCAAATGTTCAATATACATTTGACGGCCTCGGAATGTCTGGACAAGCCTGAGAGCATCAAGATAGCCATGCTCCTCAGCTACTTAGGACCGGATGCTCTTCCAATCTTCAACGCATTCACGTTTGACAGAAACTCGGATGCTAACAATTTGGAAGAAGTGATCAAGAAGTTTGAAGCATATTGCACGCCGAAGTTAAACTCGATCACGGAGAGGGTCGCTTTTTGGCAGTTATCACAGCTGCCGGATGAACCGATTGACGCATTTGTTACCAAACTGAAGAACCAAGCAAAGTCATGTGAGTTCGGAGACCAAGTGGAGTCTATGATGAGAGACAGGATCGTACTCGGATGTGCGGATCGCTCGCTCCTTGAAAGATTCCTTCAAGACGACAAACTCACTCTCGAAAGAGCAGTTAGCATCTGCAGAGCATCGGAGTCATGCAAAGCCCAGGTTAAGAGTATTTCTGGTGACAACTCAGCGGTGCTAGCTATAAAGAGCGCAAAACCACTCACCACCAATCTCCAAGCATTGGATGTAAAGCAGTGTGGAAACTGTGGAGGACAGCATCCACCAAGGAAGTGCCCAGCGTACGGTAAGCAGTGCTTGTCCTGCGGCAAACAGAACCATTACGCCAGATGTTGTAGGAATACCAAGACGACGCCAAGACAGAGATCCACATCTCGTTCGAGACAGAGACCATCTCCTGTCCATGAAGTGCAATCATTTTTCGTGTCAATGTGCAAGCTTGGAAATGTTCAACAAACATCGTGGTGGAAAGAACTCCTCGTGGGTAAAACCAAGCTTAGGTGCAAAGTAGACACAGGTGCAGAGGTGAACATTTTATCACAAAATGTTTTCAGACACATGAAAGATCGTCCACCTCTTCGCACTACAAAAGCTGTACTCACTTCATTTAGTAACGACAAGGTAAACCCAGCAGGATTGGTCACCATTCTCATCCAACATCGTGGAAGAAGTATTCCGACCGATTTTTTCGTGGTCAACCGCCAAGTACCTACAATCTTGGGCCTGCCAAGTTGTCTGGAGCTGAACCTGATAAGCAGGATTGACAGCGTGACACAGATGGCATCAAAGAAGACTTTAGAGGAATATCAAGATGTCTTCCAAGGATTGGGATGTTATCCCAAAGAACACCATATTGTTGTTGATGCTTCCATTACACCCAAAATTCACCCTCCAAGACGTGTTCCATTGTCTCTCCAGCCAAAACTCAAGCAAAAGTTGGATCAGATGATTGAAGCAGGAGTCTTGGTTAAGCGCGATGAACCGACGGAATGGGTGAGCAGCTTGTTACTGGTTGAAAAGAAAGATGGATCTATCAGATTGTGTCTTGATCCAAGAGACCTTAATACCGCCATAAAAAGGGAACACTATGCTATTCCCACATGTGAGGATGTTACAGCACAACTCCATGGCATGACTGTGTTCACCATCATTGATATGAAGGATGGTTTTCATCAAATAAAGCTGGATGAAGAGAGTTCCAGGTTGTGTACGTTTAACAGCCAATTTGGAAGATATTCCTTTACTCGTCTCCCATTTGGCATAACGTCAGCACCTGAAGTTTTTCAGAAGAGAAACACTGATACATTCGGTGACATACCGAATGTCCGCATAGTCTTTGACGACCTTATTATCGCAGGGAGAAATGAGGCTGAGCACGATGAAACTTTGAGGAAAGTGTTGGAACGAGCACGACAGCACAACGTAAAATTCAATAAGTCGAAGCTTCAGTACAAGGTACATCAAGTCCGATACCTAGGTCACTTATTGTCGGAAAAGGGAGTCAGTCCAGATCCCAACAAAATCCAGGCAATTGAAAAGTTAGAAGCACCAACCAACAAGAAAGAACTTCATAGATTCTTAGGCATGGTGACTTACCTCTCAAAGTTTTATTCCCAATTTTTCATCAATGACAGATCCACTGAGAATGCTGATGAAAGAAGGCATGACGTGGACCTGGGCAGCTCAACACAGAAAAGCATTTGAAGCATTGAAAGACAGCATAGTAAAAGCCCCAACATTGAGATTTTTTGATCCTACCAAGCAGATCACTATCCAAACTGACGCCTCTTCATCAGGATTAGGGTCTTGTCTTTTTCAAGAAGGACAGCCAATAGCATTTGCTTCAAGAGCTCTAACAGATGCAGAAACCCGCTATGCTCAAATTGAGAAGGAGCTGTTAGCAATAGTCTTTGCTTGTGAAAAATTTTACCAATTTATCTATGGACAACTGACCATCATCCAGAGTGATCATCGCCCACTGGAAGCAATTTTTCGCAAGCCCATAGCAGCAACCACTCCACGACTTCAGAGAATGTTGCTCAGACTACTTAAGTTCAACCTCAAAGTGGTCTACACACCAGGCAAGCTCATGCCAGCTCCAAAGTCTCTGCTGATGCCCCAAGCGGTTAATGGCCAGAAACAACTAAAAAACTTGCAGAAAAAGCAGAAGATGTACTACGACAGAGGAGCTCGTAGCCTACCAGAACTGCAGTCAGGAGAAACAGTTAGAATACGTCATCAGGGCCAGTGGATTCTAGGACAAGTGGACAACAAGCATGACGCCCCTCGATCGTACATCGTGACTACAGAGTCGGGTGGAAAACTCAGGAGAAATCGGCGTCATCTCAGAACCACAGAGGAATCCCCTCCAGTCATTTCAGTTCAAACGGACGAGCCCATAGAGGTCAATGAAAACAACCAAGAACCGACTGAAGCACCTTCTGTACACCCCACTGATTCTACTATGACTGAATACCGGACTAGGTCAGGAAGGATCTCCAAATCTCCAGTCCGTTTTGCAGATCTCTGAAGGAAGGAGTTCCATCATCATCCGATCAATGAAGGACATTAGTTGAATAAGGGGAGATGTGACATATATCTATGTTTATATTTTGTTTGATCAGTGATCTTTGGTTAGGCGTGTGTTGTTGGTGGTCGCCATCTTGTGTTCTGCACTGTTTGCATTAGTTGTTATTGACATTGTAGATAAACCGTTAAACTTTGAAATAACAAAAACATTACAGACATCATGTTCATCCAAGACGATGAATTTGAACCCGTGTTGCACCTGTCTTTAAATTTATCTCTTAATTTATGTCTAATTTATAAAAACACATTTGTGAACTCATGAAACCTCATTTCGTGAAATAATTTTGTGATTTCAATCGTCATTACATTTCCAGCAACATAAATAAAATTGGTTCCCTCATATGACACAACAGTATCGATGTGTGGCCGTGTTCACAACCTTTGTCTACGGAAAGTGCATAAATTAAAATTAAAAACGGGGTGTCGATTCTCATTCGATGGCAGCACGGGTTCTAATCCCGCCGTGAATGCACAATCCTAATCATCTGCTTATGCATCGGTCGTTAATAAACAACAAAAGCAACAATGAGGAGCTGATGCTATATATATTTAATTATTTATTTATTTATTAAACATCAAACTGGAAGGACTTTGAGATCACTAACACAAGTCTGTACAATTTACATACAAAAGAGCAACACAAGGTCCGAATGGCATGGATAATCAGGTATATGTTAAGAAACTATTAAGGTCAAAGTAGCATATTAGTGCATTAAAACTAGAAATTGTATTTGAGTTCGCGATTTCATTTGGCAGTGCATTACATGGTTTAGCGATCCTGTTGCAGAGACAAGGTGACGTCTGTTGAAAATTTAATGCATCGAAATTTGAAACTGTGCCCTCTCGTGTCTGAGTAATCCTGGACGAGTAACGTATGCTTCAGGGAGGAGTCCGCCAAGTCAGCCAAGAGGCGGCTTCTCTCCAGAGTCATAACTCTAAGATGCCTTAGTCTTTCTATGCAGGGGTATTTAGCAACTGATGGAATTGATTTGGTTAATATTTTTTGTATTTTTTCAACTCTGTCAATTGGATATTTGTGGTGAGAGTTCCATTCTGGTGGACAATATTCAAAAATTGGTAATTGCAAAACGCAATCTTTAAGACATCCTGGTCTCTTGAGGAGAAAGATGCCCTGATTCTCCATGAAACTGCTGCAGCTTTATGAGTGATTATGTAAATGTGTTGCAAACTTTAAGCTTGGGTCAATCATAATCCCGAGATCCCTAACCCACTTGCTGGAGGGTCTGAGCGTTAATAGAGTACTCATGATTATTTTGTTTCTGCGACCTGCTATGGAAACAACCTGGCATTTTTTTGGTGCGAGTTGGAGTTGCCAGATGTGACTCCACTGAGCTATCTTGTCGAGAGCAGACTGTAGTTGGGTTTCGGATGAAGTTGGGAAGCAACAGAGCTTAACATCATCAGCAAATAGCTTGCAAAAAACATCATTATTTTTGAATATATCAAGCAGATCATTGATGTATAATGAAAAGAGTGTGGGGCCAAGCACACTGTTTGGTGAACACCACTGGTCACAGGAGCGATATTTGATAAAATTCCACCTGTTTTAACGCACTGTTTCCTATGTGAAAGGAAGTTTGCAAGCCACTCCATAATGTTGTCATGGATGCCGTAACATTTGTAATTTGGTTAAAAGCTTATTGAGCGCTTCTGAGTCAAATGTCTTTTTAAAGTCTAAGTATATGAAGTCCACAGAATGAAATGGAGTGCTTCTGACCATTGTTGCGTGCGTTTAAGTAGATTTGTTACAGTGGATCTACCACTCACAATTCCGTGTTGATTCCTGTTTATTAATTATATAGATATAATATATATTTTATAAATGAACTGCTGATTGTTTTAAGGAATCTGTCATTTTACAACGAAGGCACTTAATTCATGTTCTGCAATTATCTAGCACATAAATGGTTTACGAAATTCTTACAAAAACGAATCAGTACAAATATCAGAATGAATTCAAGCGTTAACTTCCAGACGTCGGTGGGGCAGTTTTGCGACGAGAGGGTGACACGCGATTCTCTTGCATTTCTGATGAGTTACAAAAACATCTGAATTATTGAGTTCAAGTAATTTATAAAGGTAGACGCAATATGGTAATTTTTTTGGTATTATTATAGCTGTCATGAATTTGGAGCAAACTTAGTGTATTTGCATAAGATGTTAGTAATACACGGAATATGTGTGACATGTAATGCGTAAAAGTGTAATAAAGATACTATCAGATACAGTAAAGATGCAATACTGGTCGTAAAACTAGCACATCTATTATTGAAATTAAATGTAATGATGCGAACATAAAGTAGAGGTGGCTGAGCCAAGATTGCATCTTCTGACAATATATCGTTAACAAAGCAGCAACATCAGGTATCGTGGTCAGATATGAATCCCAACCATTCATAATAAACAGCCTGTTACTTTGGAAAGTCATCCGACACATACATGTATTCAGATGGAAGGCACTGTAAACCTTAATCGGAATTGAAACTCGACTTTAGATTTGAAATTATTTCGTGGAACCCTGTGCGAATAGTGAAGCATACCTTAATCATCCAAAACATTATCATCAATATGATGATGGTAAAGGTACCAGCTTCAAGTGTCAAGAATGTGGCTTGCAGGAGTATTTTATTATTTTTTTCGATTTTAAAGAAATTCCTTTTGGTATTTCTGCTGAAAACCAAAATTGTTCAAATTTATGTTAAAGTTGTCTCATCATAAATAGACATCTATTCAAGACAAAACTAGTCATGACAAATTTCAAAATTTTTATTTAGTTACAATTCTCCTGAATCCATGGAATTCCATAGAATTCTATTAAATTTATAATTCTGAAGTAAATTCCAAAAATACTTAAACTGACAACTTACAGCTATACTAATTTTTAATGACTTCAGTATTTTAGATTTATTTTACTTATGTCAACAAACCATAACTATTTTCATTAATGGTTGAAGAAGCACTGGCTTATTTTCGCACTAAGCATACCTGATACAAAACGAAAATAAAAATATACTACTTACTTTTGACATTTTGGAAGTAGCATTGTTAGGTGCAATGCTTAAGATGCCGAGGAACGTGTCCATCGTTGATTAGACGCACTTAATACGTGGTGCTTTTAATTAATAACTTTAGATTGCTTATAAGGGAAGAACTACTTTTTTCAGATGTCAGATATGAATTTCGAAAATTTCAATACTACCGAACTAACGTCTGATCCATCGTTCAGTCATAACATTTCCAAGAGTGCGTTAGACTTTCCATTTCTTGGATTGAATGTCCTCTTGGGAATCACAGGCACCGTTGTCAATGGATTTGTACTTTACATTCTCGTGTCAATGTCGTCGAAAGGGAAATCCCTATTCATTGCCAGTCAACTGATTTGCGATCTCGCATCATCGGTGCTTATCATCATAACATACAGTTGGAAGATGGCTCAGGTTAAACTCTTTGGCACCACGCACAAAGTCCTGTGCCTCCTCCTTGGCAGCGAAGCTTGCATGTGGATTTGCCTCAACGGCTCGGTCACGAATCTAGTTTTCATCTCTGTAGAAAGATTCGTTCTCGTGAAGTTTCCCCTCTGGCACAGAAACCATCAGCGCGAGTGGACTTGGATCACCTGGGGAAGCATCGTTTTTCTCTGGATTGACTCTACTTTGAGGAACATCCCAACGACCTGGGTTTCGACGGATTTTTCTGGCCATAATTGTGGTGCTTTCCTCAAGTGGCCATCGAAACGTGACGGTGATGCTTTTGCGATTTACTACACTCTCGTCGTTTATGCCATTCCAGTCGTCGTCTTCATATTCTCCTACGTCAGTATTATTTTCATAATTCGGAAAAGCATCAAAATCGAACCTGGTCAAACCGACGTCAAAGATGTCAAGGATGACAAAAATCAAATGAAAATTTTGAAGGCCATGATCTTTATCACGATGACATTTGTCATCCTCTGGTTTCCAGCATCCATCTACTTCATCTTGTTGAACATAGGATGCTGTAGTGACTTCAGCCTCGACACCAAAGAATGGCACATCTTTCTATTCTTCGGGATGTCCACCAGTTGCATAAATCCGTTCATTTATGGTTTCAAAAGCGGTTCCATAAAAATGTTTTATGAAAGCTTTAAAAAAATAAACATTGTAAGTCGACACGATTGATCTTAATCTTAATTTCCGAGATTGGCTTTTAAGAACATCATTTTTATAAATTGCAATACCTGCGTCGAACTAAAAAAAATTATTTGAAGTTTTTACATTTTAAATTTCCTATTATTCTGAACAATTGTGAGTTGAGACTCATAAATAGCAAGGCCCTCATCTGGTGGACATCATATAATAATGTTCTTTCCAAGAGGATTAATTTGAACTATTGATGCACCTCTCTTAGAATTTATTTTTTAATTTATGTCTGATTTATGAAAACACATTCGTTAAAGCATGAAGCCTCAATTTTGTGGTTTCAATCATAATTAACATCTCCAGTAATATACAAAAATTTGTTCCTTCATGTGAGACAACATTAAAGTATTTCTTACAAAATAAATCAGTTAAAATAACATAATTAATTCAAACAGTAATTTCCAGAGGTTAGTGAAGCAACTTTGAGGCATGAAAGGGATGCGCGATTCGGTGACCAGACTGTTGCTCAAATGACGATAGCTGACATGACGGTTGTTCATATGGCAGTTGCGCACATAGATTATTGCGCACATGAGTCATGTGAGCAACAGTCTGTGTGTGCAACTGCCATGTGAGCTATCGCCATTTGAGCAAAAGTCAGGGAACCTCGCGATTCTCTTGCGCTTCTGACGAGTTACAAAAACATCTTAAATATTTTTTGTTTTATTAAAGCTTCAATAAATTTGGAGCAAGCTTAATGTGTTTGCATAAAATAACACTAATACACGGAATATGCGTGACATGTAATAAGTAAAAGTGTAATCAAAGCACAACCTTATTACTGGTCGTAAGATTGGCCAGTCTATTACTGAAAGTAAATGTAATGAATGAATACTTTATTTTAAGTTATTGGTTGTTATTTATATTAGAATTAGTTATACAACTCGTAAGTAATTAATCATAAGTACCATTTCAACCTCATCACCCACCACTTCATCACCAGCGTTCTAATATCACCCTAATGCCACCATTATGGGGATTATTATGTCAACACCGATGACAATTACAGGCCAGTCTCAGACAATTAACTCTAGTCCTGATTGCACAACCTAAAAGTTAATCGGCTTCATCTAGATCACCATCTCTCGCCTTCGTATCAATTAGTCCAAGTCTGGTTTTACCAGAGTCTGTAAATAGTCTCGCAATAACCATGAAAATGCGTTTGAGCGAAAATAAATATGAGAGTGAGTTGATACTAAAAGAAAATCTTCAAAACATAAATCACTTGTCAGCTCAAAATAGAACATTTGACGACAAGGGTCGACTTGTCGTTAACATAAAATTACTCACACTACTGCGCATCAAATATTCCTGCTTTTATTCTTGGCTAACTACAATTATCGCTTAATTATTTATCTACTTATAGCTAGGTAATTAATGGGTCTGTTCGTGTAATAGGACTTTCTGTTTATGTCGCAACTGCGTCGTCCCATTTCATTAGATTTTAGACGATAGAAAGCTAAAAATGGTGGACCATATTTAAGTGCAATAAGATGTTAATATCAATACTGATTAATGGATAAAATTAATTTAACCACGTTATTATGTTATTTGCTATTATTTAACCACCAATTATGTTAATAATTAGTATTACTCTATATTTCCTCTTAGAAGGAAATTTCATGTCAGAACAGTAAGTCATTTACGAGTTTATGTTTCACAAAGAAAGTGAAACTTAGGTGGTTGAACCAAGATTGCATCTTCCGACAATATTTACGTTTACAAAGCAGTAACATCGGGTATCATGACCAGCTATGAATCACATCCATTCATAATAAACAGCCGGTTACTTTTTAAAAAACATTCGATACATGTATTCAGATGGAAAACATTGAAAACTTTACTCGGAATTTATCGACTTTAGATTTGAAATAACTTTGTGGAGCGATGTCGAAAAATGGAGGATACTTTACCATTACCATCCGAAACATTATCATCAATATGGTAATATGATAAAGGCTTCAACTGTCAAGAATGTATGCATTCTTCTGATCACCCGCTTCAAGTGATCTGATTTTATAATAATAATTATAATAATTCTTGAAAACATGACTATTACCCAAGAGTAACCATAAATCGTAATCAAAAGCTCAGAAAGTTTTGTCAACAAAGTAATGATGGCGCAATTGCAAAAATATTAAGGTTACAAAAAAACTCGGATAAAATTTGTTCTCATATTTTCGAGACTTTAGCTATTTAAGCCAAATTTGCATATTCTTGGATTTCCTTAGAATTTCCTAAATTCGGAAGTTATCAAAGATGTCTTCATTAACTATTCAGTTTCATGGTGATCACGAACAAACCGAATGTTAGGTTTCAACCCCCTGAACAATCGCAATGAACTCAAAACTTCCCCCACGTCATGATTTGCACATTCTACGTCAGTGCTACTCTTCCGCACATTAATTTTCTTAAAACGTGGTTGCTGAGATTGCTTTGGTAAATAGGTTTCTCTTTCGACATACCCAGCCATTGTTATTGTAAACATGGACCCAAGCAAAACTTTTAAACAGTGGCAAAAATGAACGGCGGAGAATTTTTGGAAAAATCCGAGGATCGAACCCCCGCATCCGCAGCAATCAGCTCTCGATTAGTGTACGCCATGTTTACACCCAGCTCCGAAAGCAGACGCTGTTAAATAATCTCCTAATTTAATTTTATTCTTAAAAGACATCTCCAATTTATTCTCTCCCACTGAATACAAACTTACACGTCCGAAAATAAGAGTAAATATTACAGCTTTAAACATCAACGAGGCCTCTGCATCTAGCGTGAATCTCACGTGAAATTGAAGAGGAGCTCCCTAATTGGTCGAGAGCCTAACTAGGTCGAGGACGGTCGGCACGTGAATTACACTTAGCAACGCGAAATTAGAACGCGTGTTAAATATATGGCCTCAGAGTGTTTGTATAATATGAGTTTGAGTCGGCATTTTCGTGTTTCTAGCTACGTTTCGCAAATTCATTCCTTGAATTTAGATGAATCTCAACAGTTCGAGCGACAGACTTTTGAAACGACTCATGTTAGTTCACCTTCTAATTCCATATTTAGGCTTAGCTTTGTGATCGTTTAGGACTCATAAAGTGATAAGATTTGCACTTTTTTTTTTTGTAAAACTTGCTGACTATCGATGATTTTGATCACAGATCGGCTTTAGCTCTTCAGAATTCACGAGTTTTCTTGAAACTTAACAACCTTGAGAAAAACATGAAAATGGATGAACAACTTATTAAATCCAAGAAACGCTTCTTTTCCATTTGGAGGCGAATTCTCCACAACAGAGTATTAAATAATGGCCGTGAATCTGCCAAAACGGCCAAGAAAGTTTTCTTTGTGGGAGACAACCCGAACTCGGACGACTCGGAATGCGACAAAGAAAATTCCTCCTCGGGCAAACCCAGCGAAGATGATCTGTCGAAGACGTGTTCTTGCGTTATGCCGTCGCATCAATGCCTGCCAACCATCCTCAAAAAATCACAGACCGATCCCACGTACCACCACTCCTCGGAGAGGCATGCCACGTTCAAGGAGGTCGTCAAAGTGCACGAGTACGTGATTCAGGATTCTATTGAAAATGAAGAACACTACACCAGCGAGACCTCTCTGACAGATGACGAGGAACACGTGCCCAGTCGCAAAGGTTTTTACGTCGATAATTATCCCGATCAGGACGGCGACGACGAAGCCTTGCCAGAAGAAGCACCCAGGAGCTTCGACACGAAGAAACTCATCTCCGATGCAGAACGTGCAAACATCTTCAGAAAGTTGGACAGTTCGAGCGACGTCACGGAAGATTCCGACGAAGCCTCGGCCAAGACTCTGCCCGAGAAATCAAAAAACAAAAAACCATCAAAAAGCAAGCCTAAAAAGAAGAAAGTGGTTGTCCAAGAGGAGCTTCAAGACGTGATTTCGTTCGACTTCGGGTGTTAGTCGCGACTCGATCGAACGTTTGACCGCCGACAACGTGTCTACTCCGTCGAGCCGCTTGCCGAAGTTGTTAAACTGTGCCCTGTCGGTCGTAAGGCTACCAATGACTTTGGCTTCACAAAAACTGTTTTGTTTTCTGTTAGAGAAATACCACTATGCATTGTTGTTTGCAAGGATTTGTTTTGTGTAAGGATTAGTTCTCTGCCATGAATCTCAACATTTTACTTTTGTTTGTTTAAGAGAATCTCATTCCTCTCTTGCTCGATACCTTTTACCCTATCGCTGCAGGACTGTCGTTTGTGCTACTATCTAATTGTGATAGATCTGATGGTTTGCTTAAGGTATGACACCTTAGTGAGAGATTGTTTTTTAGAAACAAATAGATGCTTTATAACCTTTTGTTGTTGTTGTTGAGAGAAGAGGGATTTACTTGTTTCTCAGAGTTGTTGTATTCTTTCGTTTGTGTCGGGGTTGACGTATGTGCCGAAACAATGAGCTATTTCAAGTAATTGCATCAATGTTAGTCGAAGGCCAACAATACACAATTTAGACCTGTTTGAAGTCTTTTCGATTTTATTTGGGTATCAGGTTTGGGAGGCTCATACTTCGTGCAATGGTTGTGTTGTGATCGTGGCATCTAGATTAACTTAAGGATTTTCAGAGCATTAATCGATAAAATGGTACACGTTGGACGTGAGGGTGGGGAGCGTGATTAATTTAAGGATTATCATTAAAAATTAGACTTTATTAATTTCTAGGTTCTTTGTGCTGACGTAGGGCAACAAAGTAGAACTTTCCTGTCGGTTAAGCTTAATTACTTCAAAAGAGTTGCTGTTCGCGCCGGTGAGTCACGGGGTGAACGTGCAAGTGCAGACGTGATATGAAGCATCCTGTGTAAACCATGAATCCCGTCCTAATCATCTGATTATAAAATGGACGTTAATAAAGAACTAACTAACTAACTAACCATGAATCGGGAATTGAGTGGCTTAGTCAATTTGATGTGTAATACTTTTTTTTTTGCATTCAATCCGTTGATAGGACGCATAAAAGAAAATCGTTGCGCAATGTAACACGCCATCAAAGCCATTAACCAATACAGTTAAGGACAATGAATATTGCTAATGACAATGGAGGGCTAAATTTTTTTATATCTTATAGATTTTTATACCTTGACGCATTTTATCTTTTTTTTAGCAGTCCACCCATCAGTCGGTTCACCAATGCATAATTAATATTCAGAGAATGACTTGAGAGCTATAAAATATTTGCTCTAAATGTCTTTATAAAAATAAGTTACTTATTATAAATTCCTTTAAAGATACCAGCCATTGAGGTCACCAGCAGTAGTAATAGTAGTTCTAGAATTTTAATAATGTCCTCAGCCTGTTTATCATCTCGTTTCTGAGCTTTTTCTTTAAATCTTGCAATTGCATAATCTTTTATATCAATTTTTTTTACAATTATTCAAATTTATGTAAAATCACATAATTTATGTATATTTACATGTGTAAATAATATTTAACTTTATGCATTTATTCTAAAATTTAAATTTTCGTTAGGTGTCACTAGTCGAGCAATATAACCAAAATTTGTAGATCTGCTCTTATTTATATTTTTCGTTTCTCGTTGCAAAATTTAAATGCAAGTTTAATTAAATTACGAATTTCTGGTTCAATTCCCAGCGTGGCCTACGAACAATCGAGATTTTTCGAAATTTCTATGCGCGAGGATCCTGCTTAAATAGATTAAGTTGTGATAATAAACTCATAACTCAGACATAAATGAATCGTCATTTACAACGGAAATATTTTTCAATTCTTTTGCATTTCAGACACTTTCAACCTGTCTTGAACGTCACTTGGTTTCGTCGCTAGTTGAACTTCATAAAGCGGCTGAGTAAGTTCAACCTCCAAATCTATTTATCACCATGTCTTTTTGTTAAAGTTGTTGTTCTGTCGTGCCAACATTAAAATATCAAACTCTTACGCCGTGATAATCGGTGGAATTAAAGCATTACAAAAAAGCAAAATCGTAAGCGTCTGCTTCGTGGGGCCCTTTTCTCCTTGAGTTTTAATAAAGTTCAAATAGACACGCTAGCCAGTCATCTTTTTCAATAAACTTAATAAGTAAACGGCAACTTATCATCATAACAATCCTCTCAAATGTAGATCTCAAACTTTACCCGATTTGTTTTCCACCCACAAATACTTGCCGGATCGCTAATTCTCCAACCGAGAGTGCAATAATTTAGAGAGCTTTGGAAAACATTCCATGACCCGATCTTTCTCAGAAAGTAACATCGGCCTCCACGATTCGCACGTTAATCAAAATTACCACTCACAACTCAAGAATTCGTGCATCTGGCGCAGCGTAACGTGAAGTTTCAAACCAGGTTTGAGGCTCTATGTTGACCAACAATAAAGTGAAACATCACAATTAAATACAAGACTTGCGGAGATGAAAGAAACGATAAACATCTCGTCCCAACATCCGCCAAGTTTGTCCCGCATGCAGCCGAGGGAGGGTCGGTCCCCGAGTGACGGTGTTCGCATGAAATCCGAAATATCCGCTAACGTTTTTGTGCCATCGAGCCAACAATTCTTCTGGAAAAAGTACAGGTTCGTGGGCGCGATTCTTAAAACAATGTACAAGAAAATGCACTAAACAGCTCGATAATGAACAACGGTCAGCCATTGATTGTGAGAACGAGCTTTGCAACAGTTGATGATGAAACAATATTCACATTTTTAATTCAACCCGAAAGAGCCGACATTCGTGGGTACGACGAGACCACGCACCTATTGCTTGCAGTGGACTTCCGTCCGTCTGCACCGCAAGTCCCGAAGATAACGAGAGCCAAAAAAATGCATACGAAGATTATTAACAAGATCCGATCGGTAGGAGGCTGTACATTTGCAATGATTGTGTCATGGTTAGTAGGGACTGAAATTATCACAAGAACTGTAAAAGATCGTCTCCATTTGTCGACGGCGGTTCTTTCTTCACCGACGGACCGAGATACAGAGAGAGGTCGTCGTCGAACGATTCGGGAAGTGCCTGGAAAATAACAAGCAACTCGGATGTAAAAATATTTATCGGATATAAATTTTAATTTGTAGAATTTGAAAATATCGTCTGACGTGTTGATGTTTCAAATAAATTTGTCAAAAGATTTGCAATAAATGAATGAATGTTAGACAATCTTTAGATCAAAAGACCTCCGAGACCACGGAAATATTTCTTTAGTAGGCTTTGATGGCCGAACATTCATTGAATGCATTATATTTAGTGAAGTTCAAATTACTTGGTGACTGACAGCAGGATTGCAAGAACAAAAACAGGATAAAATCGCCTTTCGGCAACTCACCAGGGCACTCGACGACGTTTCGAACGTGGAACTGTCCTTGACATCTTGACCAGTGAGCGACTCTAAGTTCAAATCGAAGGAAAAGTCGATGTCTTCCTCGGTTTTCAATGCAATCTCTTCGTGCGACTGGTTGTCCACTTTCGACGGAGAATTCGAGTAGCCGGACGAGTTCTTGCCGGCAGCCTTGCCCTTCTTCTGATCCAACATGCTGCCGGACGCGTTGCCGCCGAAGTTGCCGACAGAATTGACGCAAGGATTCGCCCCGACTTCGAGGGGGGTCTTGGGTAGGAGACACTCGCTCGGAGTCTGAGGATGGAGGAGAGCTTCCGGGGAGGTGTGCGGGTTGCCGTCCGACGGCGTTCGAGGGTGAAGGGACTGGCCGTCCAACGGGGTGCAAATGTTGCTCATCTGACTACCCATGGGCGTGGGGGGAAACGACACATGGTCTTGGTGGTTGTTGACGGTGTTGTTGTTGTTGTTGCTGTTGACGTTGTTAGCATTGTTGCTGTTGCTGCTGTTGCTACTGTTCTCACACTTGATGTAGGTGCTTCTCGAGTCGTCCGAGAGGATGCTGTTGCTCAGCTGGGAGAGACACCCGAGGTAGTCCGTGGTGGACGAACCGTGGGGAGCCCCGTTGCCCCCCAAGTATTTGCCCTGCTGCATGGCTGCGTGCTCCTGCTCCTTGCTGCGGAAAGCTCCCGAAGACGAGGACGTCGACGATGCCGGAGTCAAGCAATCTGTCGGAAGCAAACGACACGTCACATTGACATCGGTATTAAGGAGTCTGCCAAATTTCTTTATTTCAAAAATTAAAAAATGCTAAATTCATCTTCGACTAATTAAATTTACACAACTAATTATTAAGCCATTAATTGGGAAATTAATCGCATGAAGATAAAACGATATTATCAGAGAATTTGATAAAAATTTGAACTCCTGAGTAATTGTTACATACGTCACGATGCTATGGCGCGTAAATCACGACATTGCAGTTCAATATCGACCTCAACATCAATTTTTGCATTTTGGCCTTGGGCGAGAATTAGAGGCAGTTTGTGTTTCCAAAGAAAAGGTTTCCCATAAAAAAAAGAAGAATTAAAAGTGGAAAAAATGTAGGAACATCAACAGAAGATGTCAATTAGTTTCATTTGAATTAAAAATAAAACACTCCCAACAATTCTTTTTAATTTAAGAGATTCTGTCTCCAAGTGATAGAGACTCTAAGAAAGTGGGGTTGATGATGATGATGATGATGTTGATGATGATGATGATGATGATGATGTGATGATGATGATGATGATGATGATGATGATGATGATGATGATGATGATAATGATGATGGCAACAGATTATACAATATATTCTGAATAAATATATATTTCTTCCATTTATCCATTTGTTTTCTATTTATGGTACTTAAATCAGAGTACTCGTCAGGCAAGGTAACTTTTGCAACGTTCGACCCGAGTGATGCACTAACGCCACGATAAAATAATGCCGATGTTATCAATAATTCTATTGTTAGCGACCAATGATGAAGGACTGGTTGCCCAGGGCTGTGCTGTGACGTCAGACGACTTGAAACACTCCATCTTGCGCTGGAAAGACATCAGTTACCTCGGACGGCTTCGATGATGTCGTCACGTCACGGTGCTTAATCACACAATTGCGGGAGAACGTTTTCTCTTCCAACACTCTTTCCACACTTTTCACGGTTAACTTCTTGTTCATCGGAGATGCGGATATTGAAACTCAGACCCGGGTTTTTCCATGATCACGTGAGCTCTGTTACTGTTAGGTCGTTTCCGGCAACTCATCGCATTGTCGTATTCATCATCATCATCATCATCATCATCATCATCATCATCATCATCATCATCATCATCATCATAACCACCACCCACTTCGATCAGCGTCTACTTGTACGTTATTTCGGCACTTGTCTGCAATAACTTTTAACGGCTGGCAACAAAATAAAACTACCCAGTCACGCCAAACAGCAAACATAAACTTAAAAAAAAAACAAAAATACAAATAAAAACAAACAAAAAATAAAATTAACGTGAGTTAAGTTTTTCTTTAGTTAAGGAAAAGTTTCGAAAGACCGAGTAGAGAAGGAAGAATTACTTGATGCCGTGGTCTGACCGAGGTAGGGTGATTGTTGGCTGAGCCAGGTCGACATGGTAGGCATGAGCATGGTCTCGAGGATCATGCCCCTCTTCAGTGCCATGTTGTCTGCGTTATGCAAAGGTTTCACTTAAGCATCCAGAAGCTTAAATAGTCAAGCAACAAACCATCCCAACAGATAACCAACCAACCAACTAACTAACTAACTAGCTAACTAATTAACTAATTAACTACTCGGTCAATCTTTCTATAGATTTTCTTCAGCAACCCCCTGCGGTCCCATCCAACAGATGCTACTTCTAAATAGGAAATTCTTATCCATTAACTCCGCTACTGTAGATGGACTGCCAGGAATGGCATTGAGAGTCCATTAGAGAAGGAGATAACTTATTAACATGCCACCTCAGTGCGCATGTCAGGAGCTTCGAAGAAAGTGAGAGGCAGAAGAATCGGAGATGCTACGAATAATAGAACAATAGACCGAATCGAATGGCGGGCTTTTCAATAAACTATTGAACATCAGCTGCTAATACATAATAATAACTAATTATTGAACATCAGCTGCTAATACATAATAATAACTAATTATTGAACATCAGCTGCTAATACGTAATAATAACTGCTAATACATTGTTTTGGACATTAACTGTTAGTTGGCTGTTAAAGCAAAGTTTAAGTTAATCAGCCGGACAGAA
>JAJTWR010000182.1:1025000-1032500 GCA_021613335.1 Whitmania pigra | reverse complement strand
TGACAAATAGTGCGTGTAATCTGACAAGGAAATCAATAGGTCGTCAGTCTCTTAGAGTAGAATAGCAACACAATGGATTGACAGCACAAATACATGAGACCACGAGTAGGATCATAAAATCAGGAGCACAAAACGCAGAGTCATGTATGCGATGATGATGATGATTATGACGATGTAAATATCACTTCATATTAAGAATATAATGACAATGGTATTAATAATTTTTTATTATTATTATTATTATTATTATTGTTATTGTTATTGTTAGTGTTATTATTATTATTTATTATTATTATTATTATTATTATTGTTATTGTTAGTGTTATTATTATTATTATTATTATTATTATTATTATTATTATTATTATTATTATTATTATTATTATTATTATTATTATTATTATTATTATTATTATTATTATTATTATTATTATTATTATTATTATTCTTATTATTATTATTATTATTATTATTATTATTATTATTATTATTATTATTATTATTATTATTGTTATTAGTTATGAATAAAATTATCGATTAAGGATTTTAATTGCTGAATTAACAGCCTCACAACGACGTAGCTAATAATGCAGCAGTTATGATAACTAATTCAACTAATTATTACGTTAAAACATTGTTATTAATACATTACATTAAAACCAACAAACATAACAATTATGACAACTAACACAACCAACAATAATTTAATAATAATTAAGATATAAACTTACACAACAACAACAATTTAATAATAATTATGATAATGACTTACACAATAACAACAATTTCATAATAATTATGATAATAACTTACACAACAACAACAATATTAATAATAATTATGATAATAACTTACACAATAACAACAATATTAATAATAATTATGATAATAACTTACACAACAACAACAATATTAATAATAATTATGATAATAACTTACACAACAACAACAATATTAATAATAATTATGATAATAACTTACACAACAACAACAATATTAATAATAATTATGATAATAACTTACACAACAACAACAATATTAATAATAATTATGATAATAACTTACACAACAACAACAATATTAATAATAATTATGATAATAACTTACACAACAACAAGCGGACACTGCAATCTGGAGCATGTTGTTCTCCAGGCGACAGTAACTTTTGAGTAAGAGTGGCTGGTGTGGAGTGACGTCATCGCCCCTGTCGATGGTGAGGGGGACAGAGTTGAGGGTTATGTTGAGGGTGGTCGGCCAATTGGTCATCATCATGCGGTCCTCGTTGTGGTAGCATTTCAGCTGCAATTCTAAGTCAGGTCTGTGCAGGGAAAGAAGAAATAGGTTTTTTCACTGTGATGACTAAGATGACGACGACGATGGTGATGATGATTACGATGATGGTGGTGGTGATAATGATAATTACAGTTATTGATCAACTGAGTTGACGTAGTGAAAATGGATAATGATAAAAATAATAATAATAATAATAATAAATAAATAAATAAACAATAATGAATTAAATGAAAGTGGTACATAGAAATAAAAGATGATTGTCTCAAATATTTACGTTCCACAATGCACTCCTCATTTGGCCTGCCAATCAGAGAGTTGGTGAAATTCAACAAAGAAATAAAACGCCTGAAATCCTATCAAGCAAATTGCACAACAATTTCATTGCACACACATCATGACTCGACTATGGTAACTGTCATCATTATCATTGACACCACCATCATCGTCATCAACAACAACATCGTAACTTCATTATCACCATCACTGAACACGAAATCCCATATATCTATGGTTACAATCGGTATCATAACTAACACTTTATCATCTGTATCAAACAGTAATTGGCGTCAGAATCAATATCATCATCACACTCTATCATCATCATCATAATCATTACCAACTTTTGCAGATTGCAGCTAGCTTATTAATAAGTCAATTGCAGACCCAATTAACTGCCACTGCTGTGCAGACAGCGAGAGTGATAAACAGTGAGAGGTAGCAAGAAAAATGAAGTAAACTCATTGGATTATAACAACAACAAAAACAATAACAAAAACAAAAACAAAAACAATAATAATAATAATAATATAATAATAATAATAATAATAATAATAATAATAATAATAATAATAATAATAATAATAATAAGAATAATAATAATAATAATAATAATGATAATATTAAACGATAATTTAAACGTTCTAAAATAAGAGAATAAGAACAAATTCCAATATGAGAGTAACAACGTCTGCACAGAAATGCAGAAACATACCCATACTCATGTCATCACCATCATTACTATCACCACAACAACCATCATAATCGTCATAGCCATTATCATAATCATTATCATCACACCAACCATCATCATCGTTATCACAGTCTCAAATCGCTATCACAATAACAATCACCATCATCATCATCATCATCATCACCATCATCATTCGTTTGATGCAACAGGCTGCCATATAATAAAATTGTGAAGGCACAGGACCAATTAGAAAACCTTGAGTTAAGAGTGATAACAGTTATTCACATCATCATCGTTGTCGTCCTCCTCCTCATCATCATCATCACTAAGGAGAGGATTTGAAATAATAATAATAATAATAATAATAATAATAATAATAATAATAGTAATAATAATAATAACAATAATAACTATTACACTATTTCGTTTATGGTATTGCACCAATAATTAATATTATCAATAATCGCTAATTGACTTTAACAACGCATTATTATTGTTATTATTATCAATATAATTAAACTACTAATAATAACAATTATCACCAATAATATTAGTAGTTTTATTATTGAAGAATTTACGAAAGAACTTATTTAATTAATAATTAATAATTAACAATTAATTAATAACAGCAGCAGCTTCTAACAGACTGGAATCGAATCCCAGACAACTTTAGCACTTGGAGAAAGTTCAGCATTGTTCTGCTGCCCTCTTCCTCCTCCTCCTCCTCATTCCACCACCTCAACTTCACCATCTCTCTATCATTCCACCAGCAACATCATCATTATCATCATCATCATCTTTCCATCATTCCAAGTCTTTCCAGGTTGAAGCGCCCTGGAAATGATGACGAATAAGTTCTGTTGATTGTCTCATTCTCAAGTTCTCATTTGAAGCGTCAAAAAGCAGGAAAGTTCGCAAGAAGAGGAGTTGACAGGAAAAGACTTCATTCAACCTCGAGACATCCTTTGACCAGCCTGCTACACTCAGAGCCATCAATGGGAAAATGTTCGAATGTAAAATATGTGCGACTAGAATATTCGTTTGGCTTCCATCCATCACTCTAATTATTCATTCACTCCACTCATTCATTCATACATACATTCATTCACTCATTTAATCAATCAATTTATCAATCAATCGTTCCTCCATCCATCCATCCACGTCTAGCTGAGACACCTGTAATATGGAGCGAATTTCAAGAAGGAAGTTTAAAAGTATGGAATCTCCTTCGAACAAGTACCAACACACAAAGTAAACATACGCCGGCTCATCGCATGCATTAACCTTATCACCATGGTAACGAAGAAACGCTAGTACAGCCAACCAACCAACCAACCAACCAACCAACCAACCAATGAGGCAGCCTAGGTCAGGTCAAGGTGAAAGGTGAGGGGAGTGCATCGGTAATATGCAAGAGATTCAGGTCAGACACTCTCGTGAATGCTAAGAATGAGAGACCAGGAATAAATTGGTAGCCTATATATATATATATAGTAAATACTATCTGCCTCTGCTCGATTGGTTCGATTCCTCTCTTAATTCATCGTCTGCCAATCATGACGATCTTCATCAGCAGTTCACACGGGCATCTGAAGTTATGCTTCGCATTTTTTTTTATAATCGTCTTCTTTATTTTTATAAATATTTTAACCAATTTTATTTTTATAAATATTTTAACCAATAAATCGCTGCGAACGAGAGGCGCCTGCGAATGAAAGGCCATAATGATGTTTTTGTTCTTTATTCCATCCATCCATCTTCGAACGTGGATGACTGAATTAAATGTCTCCACAAATCCACAAATGCGTCCTTGAATAATCGACTGAACTCGGCTACGTCAACATAGCCACCAGTACTATTACCAGTACTATTACCAGTACTATTACCAGTACTGTTACCGGTGCTGTTACCAGTGCTACCGTAAGAACTATTACCAGTACTATCATCAGCACAATAATCAGTACTGCGATCATAACTATGAGCTGAAACCATTAAGTCTAATGCAGACTTCTGCTAATTCCTAAATACTAAATGAAAATAGCTGCGCCCATTCTCATTCCTGCAACCTTGTAAAAAAAAAAGGTCGACGACCATAACGACGATGATTATGTTGTTGTTGATGATGATGATGATGGTGGTGGTGATGATGATGATGGTGATGATGATGATGATGATGATGATGATGATGATGCTGATGATGATGATGATGATGATGATGATGACGATGTTGATGATGATGATGACGATGTTGATGATGATTATGTTGTTGTTGATGATGATGATGTTGTTGATGACGATGTTGATGATGATGATGATGATGATGACGATGTTGATGATGATGATGATGATGATGATTGCAGCCCAGTAAATGGGACGACGACTAACCTTGACATTAAACTCTGATAGACGTGCTCTCTGAGGATGAATATGTGATTGGTCACTGAGAGGTTGTGTTCCAGTCTGAATGGTTCCATAATCTGACCGTCCCTGATGGGAAAGCAGAGTCGAGGCTCTGAGTCACGGTACCTCATCATTCTATTCTCAGCGTCAGGTGAAGGGTAGAATGGAGGAGCACCTGCTGCCCCGGGAGTGGTGGGGGGAGTCGGGTTGCCCGGGAACGGTAGCATCTGGAAGAGAAGGTGGCAACGATGTTGTAGACTTTTTTTTTATACATTGGTTAGTTTATTGTTTAATGCGTTAATTAAGCGTCGGATCAATTAGTTGTCGATAATCTCTTCCTTCTTCTGCACACTGGCGAATGATGATCATATCGATACGATCTCTGAATGCGGTGAAACTCGAAACTGACAAACTTGAACCTCTCGTGCGATGAAAACAGCAAAACTACGAACAACGATCCTTTTCAGTGCCACCGTAGATTTCATTGCCATCATCGTCATCATCATCGTCGTCGTCATCATCGTCGTCGTCGTCGTCATCGTCATCGTCATCGTCATCATCATCATCATCATCATCATCATCATCATCATAATCGCCATCATCATCATCATTATCGTTGTCATCATCATCAGCATTATCATCCATCGCAGGTTGTTTTTAGTCGACAGGGTGATTAAAATTTGCATCGAAAGCAGTTTGCAGTTTTGTAAAAGTTGAGCAGATGGTCAGCTGTGTCAAGTTAATCAATAAAGTGAGGTTTTAGCAGGATCGATCACTCGTATCACGAATATCATCATCATCATCATCACCACCACATTCATCATCATCATCATCCCTACCACTACATTCATAAGCATCATCATCATCGTCGTCCTGGCTGCCTCAATTCGTCATCTGCGGGGCCAGTCGTTCAGAATTAAAATACTCGGTCCTATTCATCATCATCATCATCATCATCATAGCCATTACCACCACTACAATCATCATCATCACCATCGTCGTCGTCATCATGATAATCAGGTCGAACAAAAATGAAAAGTCGTCACAAATGTGATGAATCGGAGGCTGTTGAAAAGAAAAGACAAAGGGACAAGTGCGAAGGATAGCATTGAATTGACATATTAGCAGGAGCCCGGTTGAAAGGCGCTATTGCACGCAGCGACACCGTTCTATGCAAAAAGATTTATCGCCTATAAAATCGGTCTCGGCAGAAATGAGAGACAGGCACAGGTACAGGCACAGGTACAGACAGACGGAAGGACACGGACAAGCAGAGAAACATTGAGAGTTACTTGGTAGCAGTCGGAGCTGCAAGCACGACATCTATCGGACGACAGCTGGATTGTATCGATAATAAGTGATGAATCAAAACCGTCATAATAATATTATAATATTATAATATTCAGTATAACATTAAAATATTATGATATTATATAATAATATCATGATATAAAATTATGTAATATGTTTTATTAATTATTAATAATAATTATTATATAATATATTGTATAAATATAATATTATTGTATAATATTGTACAATAATTATTATTATTATTATCATCATCATCATCAACAACATCAACAACACCAGAACTACAACCATAACGACTATCCACGTACCAACACATCAACACCATTATCATCATCGTCATCATCACTACCATCATGATTATCGTCATCATAGCCACCATGATAATGTGTACAGTGCAGCAGATGGCTTTGCATGTCGTAGTTAGGGTCGGTTTGGACAGAGCGAGTAATGAAGTTACGTCACATTCTCAGTGGGTGGTGAAAGCGTTAAGACTTAAAGATTTGAAATCAATAATCGCTCTACGATCTCTTTGCCTTGTTAAAGGTTCCTCATAAATGTGACATTAGTATGTCGTTGTAATAAGAACTTTCTAAGTGAAGATAATTATGCTATAACTTATTGTCATTGTCATTACCATTAGTAATATTATTACTATTGTTGCTGTTGTCATCATCATCATCATCATCATCACAACTATTGCTATCATCGATATCACAACCCATGGCATAACTCATGACGTCAAATGTGTACAAGCCTGTTGACATGACGACAGCTATTTTTAACTCTTACCGAATTAAGGACAACAACGAGATAAGAAAGTTTAAAATGATAGCAAACCTCATAACTTCTTGGTGCTCCGTTTAAAAAGTGACCCCGTATGGGTGAGTGGCTGGAGGGAAGGTGCTGAGGAGGACAGTTGGGTGGGTACTGCCTCACAGAGGGAGGGTACGAAGTGGGGGATAGGGGGGCCTGACGTGGGGGCCACGGCGAAGTGTTACTGGTCCACATCGGGGTCAGTGGAGTCCTGGGCTGTGAACCCCCCTTGTAATTCATCTGGAGTGAGAATGTAGAGTCGTTTTATTTGAAGACAAAGTACTTTTTTTTATTAATGAATGAACATTACTAATAATGGCGATTATGATGATAATGATGATGTTGTGACGTGTTTATATCGTTAAATAAATAATATACTCGATAAATACACAAAGAATTAGTAATGAATAGAAAATAGAGTAGAAACTAAGATATTATGAGCATTAATATTATAATTAACAATAATTAACAATATTATTATAATTCATCATAAATATCAGTAACATAAATATTTGCAAGTGCGTTCTCTCAATTTTGTTAAAATGAAAAGCAATTATTAATGGTGTTATGATATTATTACATTAATAATAATAATTATACTGTCATTTTGCCAACCTGCTGTTGTTGTTGTTGTTGTTGACCGTTGTATTGCGCTCTCTTGTTCTGCATGTATTGTTGCGGGTTAACGTAGGGAGATACCCTCTGTTGAC
>JAJTWR010000182.1:1010000-1020000 GCA_021613335.1 Whitmania pigra | reverse complement strand
CCGATTGTTAATCCCGCACTCTGGATGCAACCAGTGGAACAAGTTTGAAAAAGGGCGATCTGATGGATGAAAGGATGTATGTGTGGATTTATAAATGTATGAATGAATGGATGGATGGATAAACGGATAGATGGACTAATGAATGGATGGACTAATGAATGGATGGATGGATTAATGGATGGACGGACTTGCGGACTGACGGAAGAATGGAGTTTCTGAATGGCCCAGATGAACATGTGGAGCATGGAATGTTCAGACAGTGAGAGTGCCTGAGTGACATATTGACAAATTCGAGATCTAACCGGGCCAGATATAATTGATGCTTTGCACGGTCAAAGAAGATGGGAAAGGCAAAGATTATCATCGCTCCCAAGCTGGGTCGCGAACCGCCAACCTGTGAGATGCAGCGAATGAAATGCTTCGATAGTTATTTATTCAATGGGAATATCGAAAGCTGATCATGTCCCGTGTTCAAATAAAAAAAAAAACCTCTCGAATAAAAATGCTACTATGTCAACGTGATGTTCAACAGAACCATTCATCATCATAGTCCTCATCGTCGTCGTCGTCGTCGTCGTCATCCTCATCATCATTCAGACTAAATGACGCCATGATGTCGAAAAATGAGGAAGAAGAGGAGGAGAGATAGATCTGTTAAGCGAGAGTGGCAAATGCAATTTAGCTCTATCATTAGCTCGGAGATGAATGTTGCCAGTGTAATGCTCTTATGCTGCAGGAATGTTAAAAGAGAAGAAGTAAAGATGTCAAATCATGTGGAATGTAAAACAACACCTATCAGCATCATCACCACCATCACCATCATCGTCATCACCATCACCGTCATCACTATCATCATCATCATCATCATCATCACCATCATCATCATCATCATCATCGGCTTCGTACTCCTCCTCCTTCTCACCATCACCACAACCATCATCATCATCATCATCACCATCGATATTTCCCTCTGCGCTCAATTCGGAGTACCGCTTATCTTTTAAAGCAGGTTGTTAGCGCACCGATATATCGTCCATCGATATCTATGCACGTATGTACGTATGTATGTGCATACATAGTGTGTACGTGTGCATGTATGTATGTATGTATGTGCACATGTATGTATCGTCGACGTCGAGTCAGTACTCGGACAGGACAGCGATGACGCGGCAGAGGACATGATGATGATGATGATGGAAAAGTTTTCCTCGTGGAGAGTGAATATCAATCAATATGCACCTCCTCGACACGAATTCGCTGCAGCGGGATCTGATGGGTTCGCACCCGAGGGTTGAATGCGCAGACGATGAAAACGATGATGATGACGATGATGAAGATCATTATGGCAGCGATGTCGATCATCGGCTACTAAGATGATGATGATGACAAAGACAATGATGGCAGTGTACCTTGTGTCGGAAGAAGCCGAGAAAGATGTTCCTCATTCTACGAGACAGGAACACCGACGTTGAAATCGAAGCAGTAATTGTTGTAGTTTGTTGTTGTTAATCGGTGGTGAATCAGTCGACACGTGAGGAAGACGAGTATGTGCATGTGTGTGTGTGTCTACGTGTGTGTGCATGTGTGCATGTGTGTTTGCAGAGGTGAGTTAGCAGCTCATACAAGAGAACATCATTGACGATGAAAACCGAGTTTTTGTTTGAAGTCCGCAATGATTCAAAACAAATCGCAGTTTGAGAAACATTACGAACAAGCGGACAGGCATGCGCACCCATGCATCCATGCATCCGTGATTGCATACGTGCATGCATGCATGCATTCGTGAGCGAGTCGACGCGAGTAGGCTCACGCTCACGTGCAAGCCAATGCACATGCACGCATTCGAAGGAAGGAGCTCTGCATGGAACGTCTCACGGACGTGGAATATCGACGTGCGTCGGTGGATGAACACGAGCAATGGAAAAGTTGGAATGAAGAATACAATTTCCAGGAAAAAGTTTGTTTGAGACCGAAGATAAATTAGATTCTGTCAATAATTCATTGGACTGCAGCATTCCAGATTGCACCATCGTTATCATCACAAGCACTATACCTAATACGCTGGTACCATCATCATCATCATCATCACATCACCATCATCACCATCATCATTACCACCATCATCACATCATCATCATCACCACCATCATCACATCATCATCATCACCACCATCATAATCATCATTTTATCACTTTCATCATCAACATCACCATCTCCAACCGGAACCCGACTGGGACATGAAAATAATAATGAAAAGATGATACCCCTTCCAGGCATGATAGTTGGACACACAGACAAACAAGAGAAAAACTGTCGCTCGATTAATAGAGTGATGATGAAATTCAAGCATAAACACTACAGGTAGCCAGGTAAGCGAGTATGATATCGACGAACGAAGGCAATACCGGTAGCTAAATATACACGCCGCGTCGGGAGACCGTAGGGTTGGCAATAATTGTGAGGATATGAGAAATCAATGCCCCACACCGGTTACCTGTAGTAAGTAGGGGAGGTTGTTGGCGTGTGATTACCTGGTTGGATGATCGCTCACCTTTTATAACCGTTAAGTGGCTCAGCTATAACGGGAGCGCGAAATAGGCACGACTACAACAAACGTCTAATATTATCACTCGGTCGGTGTAAACATCGGCGCCACACATTTTCCAACGGGGATTCAATAACAAACATCTTATCGACAATAATAAAAATAAAAAATAAATAATAATAACAATAATAATGATGATGATAATAATAATAATAATAATAATAATAATAATAATAATAATAATAATAATAATATAATAATAATAATAATAATATAATAATAATAATAATAATAATAATAATAATAATAATAATAATAATGAGAATAAGAACAAAAACAACAACGATAATAAACATCTCGATAGGAACTATAATAGGCACCACGAAGAGAGCAACACATCACGAGGGAGAAGAAGGGAGGTGGAAGCTCCGAGTGAGAGGTACCGAGACTGGAGAGATGGATGGATGGATGGATAGAAGGAGTGAGTGAGTGAGTGAAAGAGAGATGGTAGGGAAACGTGAGAGGAGAAATTGAAGAATCTCAATATCCCTCGCCAAGTTCGTCGAGTCGAGGAGACACATCGACTCCGCAGGAGGACAAAAAGCGTTTCATTGGAAACCTAAGCCATCGACCGTAATAACGTGACGACCATTAACATCGATGTCGTCATCGTCATCACCATGGCGATGAGCTCAACCGGTTCGCGGAGCAATGTCATTAATTCACAGCTAGACGAGCCAGTCTCTGAATTTGGAAAATCATTTGAAACTTTCAATTGTCTTGTCGACAGGGGAGGACAATTGTTAATAATTGACAACAACTCCTCTGCTAGGATTTCTCGAGAAGAACAATCGAGGTTGATGGAAGGCAAGGATCCGGCCTTTGTGCCGCCTGGTATCGTCTGTCAGTAGGTCGATTTGATCGCATATTCAGCACCGGGAGCGATTGTCTCCCCTACAGACAATACAACAGAGTAGTAGCAACAGAGCTGGCGAAGGAGGGTGGCCCATACATACAGCTGCAACGGAAAGCCAATAACACCAGAGTCATTTGAGTCACTCTCTCCGCATGGAAACGTGTGCACGTGATCTCCGGGAGACGTGTGCGCGTGTTTTCCACGGAACGAAGTCATCGTCAAATATGAGTGAGCCTTCGCTCATCCATCTCTCACTCGGCGTCATTCAATCGCTTCCAACAACGTCTGCAACAGCAACAAAATGAAATGAATGAATCTCTTTCCAGACATTCTTCTTTCCTTGGCGCGTAAATTGCCAGAAGAAAATTAAGCCATGAGAAATCCCCTTTCCGAGGAAATGAAATTGTCATTTGAAAGCGACTTTCTGCTGCATCTTTTAAACGTCGTCGACGACTGCTAACTACCCATGGAAAACAATGCGACCGAATCAACGCTTTTCGAATGGGAAATTGTTGATGACGTTTTTGGCCAAGAATTGGATCGCCTTGTGAGATGCACATCGCGAACATGATACACGCTTGACGAACTAGATAACGTTGAAACTGTCACTGGCTAATTATAACCAATGATTAATCAATTTACACAATAACAACAACAATTAACAAAAATAACAAATACAACCGCAGTAGTAGTAATAATAATAATAATAATAATAATAGTAGTAGTAGTAGTATTATCAGTGCTAAAATTCAATCATAGGCAGAGCTCGTCAAAAAGTGCCCGGTTAGCTGTCGATTGTGCGCATTTGAGCGAGTCAAGCGAGTGAATAAATAGATTAAAGCAGAGTCTTGCATTAACTTTCAAGACATTGGCTGACAATGGACCACCATTTAGAAATGTGAGCGACAAAAGATGAAGACGTCTGAAGACAATTCAGCCGTTCAACAGCACGACCTGCTCGAGAATTCATGCTGCATTCAAGGACACTTCTCTTGTGTAGAGACAATTCGCACACAGGAGAACATATTAGACACACGAGAAGCATATTAGCGGACACTTCGGGAAAATCAGTGACTCGCTTTCTTGAGAATGAGATTTCAGTTTTTAATTTTCCCAGAATCACTCCTCTTCTCATTTTCTCCTCGGAGCAGTGAATGACTCTGAAATTCTCACGAAATTCCTCTGCAAATTGAGTGCTGATCTTTAACAAAACAGGGAAAGGAGATTGGCAGGTCCTAGATATTCAGAATTGCTAATGACGATCAAACCTGCACAACTCTATCAGTACATACTCGGCAGATGTCGTACAATACACATTACATACGATGTCTATCATGGGAAGACACTTCGCTACAGTCATAATAAGTGATACTACACAGTTTAAGAACCATGTGTATTGTTTAACTGCTTTTCATTCATGTGATATGAGCTGTGGCCATTAGTACACAAGCATGAACTTCCAACAATTTCACAACTTTTAAGCACAGGTTTAAAGGTTTCTTAGTACAGTTTATAATTTTTAATCATCATTACATTTACATGGTCAACACTCTTCATCATTACATTTACATGGTCAACACTCTTCACCACTACATTTGACTTGTATGTGTACCTACATTTGCATAGGATATAAAAAAGTGCAAACACTAATCTTTCACCTATAGGCATGTTAGCACTATCATATCAACTCATCAATGTACCATTGTGGTCTCACAATATATATATCATATATCAATATATATATCAATGTGTTCGTGTTGAGTATCCACTTCATAAAATACTTCATTCGTGCATAATCCTAGGAGACATTGTTAAGCTGACATTGTTAATTATTAATTGTTAATTATTGTTAATGTTATGAGCATAATGTTATGAGTTTTATCTGCTATAAACTCATTTTCAATCAATGATGATCCAAGAAGTTAGATGGAATTACTTTCTCATTTCCATGGAAAGGTTAAAAACTTCCTTTCTAAGAAAGTTGAACAACCAAAACAAAGATGTCCATGTAGATTCCACCCAGAAATCATTTGATAAACATGAGCAGTCATCTTTAGGTATTCACAAGTGAATGGCCATCCAAAAGAATCATGTGTCATGGTTGTTCAAATAACTCAATGTCTCAGTGCATGGTGATAAAGCAGCCATCTCTGATATCACAAGAATGAGTGATGCCTTAAGTGAAAATGTGCTTGTGTCCAGGGTCTAACATTTGCTCTTATCTCATATTAGGCATAACACATTTACCAAATTCAAGCTTAATTGAAATGAAAACAATATTTATCATCTTTGAGAGATGCACTATTAAAGACATGGCAATAACCATCAACAACTGCAAATAATAAAACACTGAAAACACCACGATCCCAAAAATGTAGTAACTAAATAATTAATTGCCAGATGACAAATGTATATCTTTTGCATCTTGCAGAATAATTGAGTAGTACGCACATGCAAAACCCGAGCACAGTCGTAAACATGTTTATGACATTGCAACATTAGGAAGTAGAAGTTTAAAATCGGAAAACATACGGCTCTCGGTTGAGGTTTTCGGGTTCCGTGTTATCAAACCGATCTCGACGAGTGCCAATCACCAAGCCAATTTCGAAAATAAACGCCAACAGTCGTCGAAACAAAGAAAAAAATCAAACGCCAATAGAAAAACATACGAGCGAAAGTTCAAAATTAAAAAATACAATGAAAACAATCAAAGACAACTCACCTAATACGAACCTAATTGGCACCGGCTCAAAGGTGAGTGTAAATAAGTGACAATTAATTTATTTGTTTACGAACGATGAGAAGACCAATAAAAGCGACTGCTCTTTAAACGCATCCGATTGTTGTTTCTTTCTTGACTTGCGCCCGTCGATTAAAAGTGGCTTCGATAAGAAATCCTAATTTCAAAATTCACACAGCAGCACGACACCGAATAAAGCTGAGAAGTTTACTTGTAAACAAGATGAGGTGTCTACGTTATACCATGCATTCGTGCTCATGATACGAGTAACGACGCTTTCCTATTCGCAGATTTATATCGCATTCATTTGCAAATAACTTTTTCGAAATAACGAGAGTTTTGCTTTTTCTCCGTCTTTCCTTTTCTCTCTATCTCTTCAGCACTCGAGCGCAAATCGGACTCTAACAAGTGATTATTAAAATTAATTAGTTTAAAACTACTCTAAGTTTTAATTAGCCGATTCTTTCTCTAGTCCCTTTTTTTTTCTTGAAAACTATCTCGTAATCTCGTCGATCAATATCAAATATGACGACAACGAACGTGATGTCTGAGTTGGTGTTGTCTGTTTGAATGTTCCATTATGTTTCGTTGCAAGCAATTTGCACGCACCTGACCTGAACAACAAATAAACTATTTGGATCGTACCATTTCAAGGGGAGTACAAGATTCTTGACGATTGAACGCTCACTCCTCTCGCCCGTTCTCTCCCATCTTCGACGTCTATCTCACTCTCTTTCTCTAGAATGAGCTCGCCCGAGAAAAGCAGGCTGATTAGCGCCAATCCATTGTTAACTCGCTCTGCTTTGCAAGTGAGTGAGTGAGTGAGTGAGTGAGTGAGTGAGCGAGTGGGGATTATACCTGGGCGTCATTTAAAGAATCCATTGTTGACGAGTGAAGTCTGTATTGCCACCGTTGACGTACAACTGTCATCGAATCTGCCAAGAGACAGGGCACTTCTTGAAACCAGTCACGGTATCAACATCCACCGGTTGAAATGCTCTTGATTGATTGATTGATCGTTTGATAGACGTTACATGCGTGTTAACACCGACTCCAAAACAAGAAGCATTCACGGTTGGAAAGATATTGAATGAATGAGAGAGGAACATTTAATAAGGAGAGATAGAGTGAGCTTGGATTGATGTGGTTTCGACGTGATAATGATGATGATGATTGTAGTGATGATTATTGTAATGATGGTTATGGCGTCGATGATGATGGTGTTGATGATTGCAGTTGTCATGGTAATCAATGGTAATCGTTGTCGAGTGAGTCTGTGAACATCTCTTTCCAAGGAGAGTGAATGAACATTGAATTCTCGAAATCCCAGTTAACGTCTGCTGTTGTTGTTGTTATTGTTATTGTTGTTGTTGCCGGTGCGTTACGAACGAAAGTTGTTTTGTTTTTTTAAGGTTGTTTTTGATCGACCACTGATTCGTTGACAAGTATTCCCACACACTGCTTGTCGTTCTCGACAGACGCCATCTTGTTGTCGACATTTTTAAGATTTCAATTGTTTCACATCATTAACATCTTCTGATCTTCTGCCAGATTAATAAACTTTCAATTATTTTTCTAAATCAAATGAATTCAAATTCTTATTTTCTGAGATTTGTTATTTGTTGATCTCAGTCTAAGGAATGAAACCATGATGTAGTGACGGAATATTTCAATATAAAAGTATTATATTGAAGATTATTATTATTATTACTATTTTATTATTATTATTATTATTATTATTATTATTATTATTTATTATTATTATTATTATTATTATTAGTATTATTATTATTATTATTATTATTATTATTATTATTATTATATTATTATTATTATTATTATTATTATTATTATTATTATATTATTATTATTATTATTATTATTATTATTATTATTATTATATTATTATTATTATTATTATTATTATTATTATTATTATTATTATTATTATTATTATTAGTATTAGTATTAGTATTAGTATTAGTATTAGTATTAGTATTATTATTATTATTATTATTATATTATTATTATTATTTTTTTTTTTTTTTTTTTATTGGTATTACTAATAGCATTAATAACAAAAACAACACTAACAATAACGACTGCACAGCGAAGGCACAAAGTGATAGCAATCGTAAAAATAGAAAAGCGAATTATTCATTAGTTCGGTATTACACGCCGCTGAAAACCAAATCGAAACCAAAAATATTGAGCAATAAAAGTCTTCATAAACACCAGTAATTTAATTTAACAGTTACATTAACCGTTATTAATACGTGATCAAATTTTAATATATTATAATATTAATAATTATAATCATTGCTGGTATTATTGTTGTTGTTAATAGTTGCTGTAAAAATGAATTCCCTAATTGACATTGGAACGACATTATAATGGAAATATTATTAATTAACTATATAAAATCACGGGAGATATCGGTGATGGTGACGACGACGACGACGATAATGATTGTGATGATGATGATGATGCTGATGACGTCGACGTTGGCGATAATGAAGTCGATGAAAATGAAAATGATTCATTATCATGTATATCATACTCAGAGTTCCTGGTTAATTTTTTGCGTTTTGAACGAAGAGTACCCGCTCACTTGCAACTACTTTAAATGACCTACTTGAAACTATGATTAATAATAATAATAATAATAATAATAATTAATAATAATAATAATAATAATAATAATAATAATAATAATAATAATAATAATAATAATAATAATATAATAATAATAATAATAATAATAATAATAATAATAATAATAATATATTATTGTAATTAATTAATATTATAGATAATTAATATTGTTATTATTAGTTTTATTACTATTATTATGTACTGCATAATGTAGGGTTAGCAGTTAAAGAAGTGATTAAGATATTGAAATGAAAGTAGTATTAACAACGTCACGGAGGAGTGAATGTCATGGTTATAAATCAATCGGTAGCTCTACGCTGTTAAAGTCTGACATTGACTTTGCAAGTCATAATTTTTAAGCTGACATTGCTTGTTGGAAAGTGGACCAGTGATTTAATGCACTTGAAAGTTGAGAATTGAGACGAAGAGCAGATGAATTTTCAAGTCGATTTTCGTCCTCTTTTGATTCGATTTGTTTCTTTATTCATTTTATTTCAATATCGTGGAAAGCGATAATAATAATTTAATTATACATATTTTAATATCATTATCGTGGATGATATTGTTACTATGTAATGATATTATCTTTATAATTATACATATTTTAATATCATTATCATTCTGTTCATGTCAAGGTGAAGACATTTTTCATTTGTACGCTCCAACATGGCATGATGGACTTTCATTTACTTGCATTTAATTGCTCTCGCTAATGATGACAAAAGTCAATAGCAACATTTAATAATAGCTTGTTATTAATATTATTATTAATATTATTATTAGTATTATTTTCTATTAACTGCTGATATCAGTTAAGCAGTGATTCAAAATCATAGCCTATCGACTTTTAAACACACACAACATACAGCACATCCACCCAGAGGGCTATAAAACCTGATTGGTTAAATGCCTAATACTATTGCAGAAGTCACTCGAACCAAATCCCAATTAACCTAACAAGCGATGACGACGACGACGACGACGATGTTGACGATATGAGGATAAGCTAATTAAAGCCATCGCCTGCATTTAACCAAACCTGGTCACGGGTCGCGGTAGGTGTCGAAGCCGAAGCATCTCGACTTGTAACCAGACGACCGGAAAAGGGACACACTTGGATGGGTAACAACTGCATGGATTCAT
>JAJTWR010000182.1:972500-1002500 GCA_021613335.1 Whitmania pigra | reverse complement strand
TCAAAAGATTTCTCTTCCTCGTCGAAATTCATTGGCACTTTTCATTCGTTCTTTGTTTCCGCGGAGTTCACTTTTATTCACCTGAGAAAGAATATTGTTATAAACAAAGAGGCAGGAAGGCGATGCCCGGTAATATCTCTCTCAGCGAACTCCAGGAATTTGATTACCAATCTGTGTGATCATTGGCCGGCATTTTAAGAGGCGAACATTTCACGGTAGTACGTTACTTTTAGCAAGAGGTCGAGATATGAGTAGTCGCACAAATATTCATATTTGTGTTCGATTATTGACTCGCATATTTATTTACGTGTTTCATTAGAGACATAAATGCCTTGAAAGGTTATTTAAGTTCATTGCTCAAAGATAATTACTGCGTTACACAATAGAATTCACGGAAAGGAGGTGTTTGAGCTCGGAAAGAGCAGACGACATCTGCCCGAGTGTTGTCTGTTGTGCCAACTCATTGTGCTCGGATTTGAGTTCCGTGGTCTCGCGTATCCAATCACAGGCCAGGATCTCCGAAGAAAGCCACGATTTAAATCGTCATAATAACCAACAGCTAGTTTGATCGCCTTAGCTGCCTTCCATATCATTATCATCATCGTATTCGTCCGAAAAATCATCATAAGTTTTATCACCATCGTCCTCAGTAGCATCATCGTCATCATCATCATCATCATATTTATTCGCAATACCATCATCATCACTACCATCATCACAATCATCCGCAACACCATTACCATCATCATCACCATGACGATCATCAATCACCAGCTTGCGATTCGTTTCATTCATTTTCATGCTCAACGTCCATGCAGTTCGCCTGAAAAACATATTTATTCACTTTTATTGCTTTCATCTGAAATAATAATAATAATAACATCAATAATAATAGTAATGATAATAATAATCGATAATAATAGTATTAACAATAATAACAGACAATAACAGAGGTAATTCAAGTAAAACGCTAATCAGTAATAAAGTAATCGTCTTATTGAAATCAGTCATAATAACAATAATAAATATTATAATTGTAATTAAAACAGAGAATACAAAATAAATCAATACGAGTAATATTCACAATGACATTTAAAATTCCGGCAGAAGCAAATCTATAAGGCGCATCATCATCGGTAGCACGAAGACAAATATGGCTTCCATGTTGTTTACATTCGAGTCATCCATCGCTGTCCTCAGTGACGTTCAATCTTGGGAGACGTTTTTGTCCTATTTTATTCTGCGCAGTAGATGAGACGAAGATACTTTTTTTTTTACCGCTCCACGCATTGAAACGACCGACTGCCCAGCAGAATGTCGTCTGCTGTTTTTTTTTATTGAAACGCATTTCTGTTTCCTTTTTTTATTTCTTCTATTTCTCTTCCATCAACAACATTATTTATTTAATTGAAGTTCAAATAGCTTGGTAAATCTACATAAACCCTGAATATTCTAAAGCTGACATTTATGTAGCGCTTAAATCGGGCAGATACAAAATGATAACTTGGTAGGCCGCTAAGCACACCGTTGTTAATTCAATCCAATCTAACCATTCAGACATGAATTACGTCTGTTATTTAAAGGGGTTTTCTCAACAAACGAAGCATTTTCTTGAGGGGACATCTTTAATTATTCAGAACAGCAGACCTGCGCAGCGATGACCCAATCATTCATTGGGTTTTCTCCGAAGTTTTCGAGACAAGATGGAGGATGCAGGCAATTGCGTGATGGTGGTGGATTGATAAAAAAATTTCAACGGGATGATCTAGAGCCGGTCGTGTCGCGGGTGGTACTGGAAAAATTGAGAAAAATTTGAAGGATGGAACGAGCATCGAGGAAAGCCAGCGCGTAATAATCCGCATTCATCATTCCAAAGCACAGGACCAGCAACTCCACGCCTGAAGATTTAGCTTCCTTTGATTTGATGTTTCAGAGGAAAACTTTTCATTTAATAACATCGATATGCTAATCAACATTCAAGCAATCTATTATAATTGTTGCGAAGTTATTATCGAAAGCAAGGTAAGCATACAATAAAATCTTCTTCACAAGGATGCAACAATTTCCGACAAAAGAATCAAATTGAAGTTCAAGTCGCCTCGGAAACAATTGAATGACAATTGACAACAAACAGTGACTCGAATTATTGAAATTATAATAAAATTACATCAAAATCTTGAATCGTTATTTTCAACCCAAGTCCTTGCTGACTGCAGGTAAATTTCATGACGATCTGTTGGTTTCATCAATTCTCCTTCTTGTGGGTCTCATTGTAGGGTGGTGGTCGGGTCTCCCCAGGTGGGGGAGGAGACATGTAGAGGTTCTGGGGTTGTGAAGGATCGTAGAATGCCTGTCCTCCGTATCCAAATGCTTCTGCCTCCTTAGCAGCTGCATGGAAATGAATAATTCAGATCAATAACCCAATGATTTGGAAATTACAAACATGAATACCTTTTAAATAGTAAACCACAGATGTTTAACTAATTATAAATTGCATTAGTAGATGTAAATATGCAAACATGTTTATTTCGTCAAGATAACAAGAAATTTAAAGAACTCAACACTTGATCGCCATTTATATGTAGCAAGAAATAAATTATGCCATATTTGAGTTTAAGAAATGATCACAAAAGATCTAGGATGGTGACTGCAAGTAATTTCAGCAACTTTATTTTAAATATGGTTTAAAACATCATCTGGTCACCAAATTGTTAATTTTTCTCCACCAACAAAAATCAAAAATGCTCACCTGCAGCTGAACTTTGATTGGCATTGTGCATTGGTTGTCCAGTTGCACCATAAGGATTGTAAAGGGGTCCTCCATATGGATTTTGAATTGGAGCTCCAACCGGTGGACCATATGGGGGCTGCATGCCATAAGGAGGTAAGCCGCCCTGTCCATTGTAGGGGGGTTGGCCAGTTGGTCCATTGTAGGGGGGTTGCCCACCCACAGCACCATTATGAGGCTGAGGTCCAGGGCCTGTTGAGGATTAAGTGCAAAAATAATGGCTTGCAATATATGCCACACAAAGGTTTGGCATCATCATGTATTGCCAACATGGCAGTGACTTTTTTAACTTCAATTTTATCTGCTTTTGTGAAAGTCCAAACCTTTCTCAAATTTAAGATCAAGTCCCTATACTTGACTATTTATAATACTCCTTTTTTTTTACACATTTCATTAATTTGAAATATTCGCTGTTGTTGTCAACTTTCATAACAACTTCTAATTTGTTTATTCCACAGGGCATTAGAAAATCATTTGAAAACAAAGTAACTAAGTATGGCTTAACCATAAGTTGATCGAACAATATTGTGGTGGAACAATCTTAAACGTATGGAAAATTAAATAATCATCGTGGAATCACAATGTCATTCAAGTGTAAAATCTTAATAGCACCATTTCCTCTTCTTGCAACAAATGCCCTCAAGTCTGAGGAATATAATTTGTGTTCGGCCAATTTTTTGGCCATCTCATATGTCCGTAATCACCCCTCCATTACTGTGGGCTGTGACCATGCAACGAATTATAGCTTGTGTTGTTACAAGCAGGAGAACAACAACCTGACCTGTTGTGCAACAACGTGTTTACCTGCTTGATAAGGAGGAGGTTGGAAAGGATGAGCCTGTGCACCTGGAACACCGGGGTTGGTGAAAGGGTACGGTGCTAGGGTAGGATCGACACCGGGGTATGGCGGAGGGACGTCGTACATGAAGACGGTGCCAGCTAAAGCAGTTCAGAATATTTAATATTTTAAGCATTCTAAGCATTAACATCATCCTAACCAAAGCATTTTTATTTATAGCAAATATTAATAGAGCATATTTATAAATATGCAACCATAAAAAAACTGCAACCAGAATAGTGGTTACAGTCTTTTGTTCAGAACAACTTTTATTGAACATCAACAAGTGGTCTTATGTTTGCATTGTTGTTGACTAATTGGAAGTTTGAAAGTGCTTTAATTTTCTTTGAGTACTAGTAGAGTAGAATATATTTTGCTAACCAATAAAATTGTTGAACAAATTTAAAGATGTGGAAGAAATTTATTACAGACATTCAAATGTATAAAGATGCAAAATCAGATATGGAGAGGACTGCAAAGCACAAGACATACTAAATCATCATATTGTAGCCTAAAATTAAAGAAGTATTCAATTCTTTTGAAGAACAAATATTTGATGAGGCTTATTTGGTTTTGAATCATTCAATGCTGTGACTGTGATGGTGTGGACCATAATTCATAATGCATTATAACAATAATAACAATCATAACAATAGAAATTAATGCTAACACTACGCTTCCTTCAATAATGCCCAAGAAACCATTATGATTTTAAAATAATTATAACCTTAACAAACTGCAGTTTACATTCCAACAAATTTAGAACAAACCTGGTGGAGCATTCGGGAATGTTTCAAAAGGTACGAATCCATAAACAGGCCCAGTGGGAGGGGCATAAGCAGGAGGAGGAGCCTGGTAGTAGGGAGCGGTCGGGGGTATGTAGGGTGGCGGCTGTGGAGGTGCATACCTGGATGCTACAACAATTATCATCGTCATTAATAATTACAGAAAAAAAGACATTGCCATTGACTTGAAGTCGATAATGTCCAATGGAAATTATGACAATTCAGGTGAATTGTAATTGTAGTTTGTACAGCACCATAAGCACAGCATCAGAGGTGTCTCTTGTAACCATTTATATTGAGCTTCTTCCCAAGGACACTTGTGGCAGTGCAGGCAGGGTTTCAAACACGACACATTACGACCGTTGTCATTACCGCCCTGTGAAGGAGCTTAACCCATTCGGCAAACCTGCACGCCCAAATGGCGCACGATGACGTTTAACAATTCTTAATACTATTGCTGATGATAGCATTTATGGATTTTAAGATTTAAAAACTGTCAATCATCTGACTCATACCCAACTTTCCAGCTTGCAAAAGAGCCTTTCCAAATTCTATGGCCCCTCCCTTGTTGAACCACATCTTGAACTTTGCCTCTCCTTGCCAGTTCCCTGCAGGAATTTAAGGAATTCTATAAATTATTTTTGGAATTTTATGACAAAAACTTTGTTTACTTTTGCAAAGATTCAAGCAGCAAAGACAGTAAAACAACAAGAATTTTACATTTTCTGGCAGTAACAGAGCACTACAAGTAATTAATTAATTCCTGAAGAACAAATAGAGTTCTGTTTCATCATATCTTAAAGAATGAGCAACGTTTGAGGACATTTTCCAAAACAGTTATTTGACATTATACATACCTCCTTGCTCAGCTTTCAACTTTCCACTGATGTAGTTGGCACCAAAGACAGGCTGCTCCAACTCCAGACCCTTGAGAGTGTGAAATGGCATACTCAGTGAAAGTAACTTGTCTTTGACATCTTTGTTCACAAAGACCACCTGAAAATAGGTAAGCAATTGGAATAAGTAAATTATGAATTAGTAAGTGATTACTTAAACTATTTTGGAAGTCAAGGAAAAAATTGTCTAGCAGCATTACTCTGTGAGTTGTGAGATAAATCTTTCCTGTTTTTTTCCCTTTGAAATGGTGATCATCACTCTTGTCAAAGCCCATCTCTACCCCATCATAGAAAATAAGTATTCTGAAAAAGTAATTTAAGTCATTAGCGCACCATCATATATTAATACATATTCTTTTTATTTATGATTATTTAATTTTGACAATCTATTTGTGTCCAAGGAGAAAAAATGTGCAACCAAGCAGCTGGGAATGATCATGATGAATAGCTATTTAATAACTATTTAATAATTCACCTTTCCGTATTAAAAAGAACAACACCATCTTTCCCCGCATGGGATGTATTCAACGACATTTTCAATGCTGCGAAATATCAGATGACCGAACGTATTATCAAAACATTACAATCCCAGTGATCTTGTCGAAAGCGCTCAAAAACTTACATTAAATAAAATACTTTAAAATTGTAATAATTAATAATGAAAATTAAATAAAATACAAACTATCCTATTCATTTCATAAGTCTATAAAAAACGAGAAACAATGACGAAAGGTGCGTAATTTTTCTTAAACAAAAACGTTTTTATGAACAAAACGAGTGTTTGTATGTCAATGGTATTAAAGTTTGCTGATTATCAGAACGGAGTAGATGTGTCATTATATTATCTTGCATGTTAATGCACAACAGTAAAGCAATATAATTTTAAATCTTCAATATTATAAGCAAATCCTTGTTCAAACAGTTATTATTATTTTGCTATACATGGCCTTATAATCTACTTTAAGTAAATATCGACATGAAGGCCATTCTTGCAGATTTTTTATTGTGTATTACCGTATTTATAATAGTAGTTATTAAATTTTGAAAAAGTCAGGTTATAATAAAATAAAAATATGTTTTCTTCAAATATCTCATTTAAAGTAAGGTAAAGCATGACTTTCTACTTTGTTCTTCTTAATTAATCAATCTCATAATCTAATAAAATTTGAGATATTTTCACCGAATTTCTGTCGGATCTAAAAATGAATGATGGTGTGAATTAAGGCCAACATTTTCACAGGCTTTCAAAATAGTTCACATTAAAGTTACAAAAATTAAATTATAATTATATTTAATCAAGTTTATATTCTTCAGAGAAGTTCTCCAGAAAACTTACAAATTGAGACTGTTAAGCTTACGATTGATCCTGATCAATTAAATTTTACGTAATTATAATATAATTCCCTCTCATTCTGCTTAATGAGTTGACTGCAGATCGTATTCTTTTTTTTAAAACATCTTTATGCCTCCGATGTTGAAGTTATTAAATCCCATTCCAAATTACTTACGTTGATTAATAAAGTACTTCATCAACTGAGAGATTATTCATTCTTCCATTACCTAGTCACGCATTCCTTAATAATTTCCTTTCCCAAGCTCCACCATCAATCATCGGACCTTCGCTCCGTCTGACCCACTTTAATGGCTCCCTAAGGACTAGGTTTTTCAGTTCTTTGTCAGTCGACTATTTATTAAGATATGAAGATTATTTTTTATGAGAAGTTTGATGTCGATTTTTAAATGTAAAAATGTTTAATGTAAAAATAAACAAAATATTTGCTCAGCTCATTTATGGCCTTGCCAGGCAAAAGCTCTTAAAATTTAAATTTGCATATTGCGAAACACCGCCTCATTACTTAAACACCACAAGTCGCCTGCTCCTCGTTCGATCTCACTCCTAATTTCTTGTGTTTGGTCCCCGCGAAGCGATAAGTTTCATGTTTTACGAGATTTTTTGCGATGGCGCCTAATTAATTAAGTCTACTCACAAACTTGCGAAATCATATTCAAAGCAGAAGTGATGAGGCTAATAGTGTTTCTTCACTTCAACAATAAAAATGCTCACCCTGCCAAATTGGAATTTATTCATTTATTTCACAAAGGAAGGAAGGAAGGAAGGAAGGTTGGCGAATGATGACATCACGTCGAGGATAAGTGTAAGTAGTCAGGTTCATTTATTGAAACAACTCAGGAACAACCAACATCGATTTAGAATGTACAGTGAAATATCTTACAATAAGAGTCGACTACAAATGACACAAACTCTCTTAAAACATGTCTACAAAAGGTGGAATGTCACAATATTTATTCACTGTTTTTCAAATAAAAACAACTCATTTGCTACAAAATGAAAAAAACAATGCGATCCGTCAGAAACTCGCAACCTCTCGTCGGAGAACCTCGCAACCCAGAAAGAGATGATCTTCGTCGTAATAGATTCAAAAAAATAATTTAAAGCGTGTCGAGTGCCGGCCGATTCTGCCAATGGTAATACTGCACGTCGTGACTGCTGAATGGTTAAAGAATGGTTAGCTCTCCAAGCACGGTTCATAAAAATCTTAGATGTTGCTTCGTAACTATCGATAGCCATCAAAAGTTGGACTTGTGGAAGATTCCTACTCTGTCATCTCAGGAGGACTTCTGGTTCTGATCGATGAGTTCATTCCATCTCAAGAGGACTTCTGGTTAGGGTCGATGAGCTCATTCCATCTCCTCTCAAAGAAATCCTGCATGGAATGTCCCGCTCGTCCGACCGTGGAATCGTCCTCGTTGAACATCTCGCAGTTGTTGAAGACGAGCCTCGCGTCGCACGCAAATTCCTCTCGGGTTTTGTAGCTTTTGGTCATAAAAATTAAATTCATTAAGTGATTGATTGACTGAGTGGGTGAAAGGAATCAACTTCTTTTTTTTTATAGAAGAGGAGGATGTGAAAAAATTTGAAGAAAATGAAGATGATGATGATGATGAAAATTAAGAAAGACAATCAGAGTTGAAAACTTTAGTCTGAAATGAACTTTCTGAAAACTTTCTACAAACTACCGACAAATTTCAAAGTCTTCATTGTTTGAATTTTATGATTGAAACAAAACTTGTGAAAAATATTTGATTTGAATATTAACATAAACCCACAAAAATTGCAAAAAATTAAAAATACACGAGAAAGTGTATTTACTTACTAGCTGATTTTGAGTCTTTTAGAGATGGTTTGGAAGTCAATGGGGCACCTGATGATCTTGCGATATGTGGGGAACTGCTTCGAACTCACAGGGGTGAGGAACGGCCAAGCATCCTGGTGCTTCTTCATTTCTGATAGAATCGTGCTGTGAATGCGACATTACGTCTGCTGTCAGGCATCATCATCACTGTCATCTTAATCGTCATCATCATCACCGTCATCATCGCACCATCATCGTTAACTCGACTTTTAATTTCACGAGTTTGCACAAGGCATTTTAATCAACCAATGAAATGATCCTAGTGGTGATCCCATTCATCGAGCCACCGAGCCCACTCAATGCGACCGGATTGCAACTCACTGGCAGACGGAAAGGTTGGTTTCAGAGGATTCTCCTCCGTTGGTCGTCTGCTCGTTGAGATCCACGGAATTTGAACTCCTGAGGGCCTTCTCCGCCTGGAGTCGTTTCTTCAAGTCGATCTTCAACTTTTCGCATTTCGGTTGCGGGGTTTCAACCGGCTGCTGTATTATCAGATAAAATTTCAACCGGTCAATGTAACAGTAGATAAAATTTGCAAATTTGGCAACAGAGTACCTTCAAAATGTTTCATATGGGGTGCCACAAACATACAATGTCATTTGTTTGCCAAGCAGTGAGAGTTTATGTATTTAACATCCAATCCATAAATAGATGAAAAGTTACAGGATGAGAGCACATTTTAATGGTAACAAATGGTCGTTTAATGAACCACTTATCAGAAAATCAGCGAGGGACTTAAAATATCAACTCCCAAAACATCATGCAGCACGACAGTCCAAGCCAAGGATCGAACATGACACCAGTGCTCAGGACATATATTTCATCTGCTTGCATGTTTTCCATGAAAGTTACTTACCCACAGAGAATATAACTAAAGAAAAAATAAATTTCAAAATTATAAAATTCAAACCTGCAGAGAAGCATTTGATTTGACTCTCTCTGCATCCTCATTGGTCGAAGCAGTTTCTCCGTTGACCTCCTTATCGACCTGTGTCGCTTCCAAACATTCTCTGCCGCTGGAAACGGAGGTCTGCGGACAAGGTGCACACGAGGAAGAGGAAGACACCGGAGATGATGACGATAACGATGGGGAAAACCCAATTTTATTGTTAGAATGTTTTTTCTTGTGCCTCAGCTGAAAGATAATGAATTATTCATTAGATGTTGATATTCGACCGAGTCATTAAAGCAATTACGTATTCATTGCAAGATTAAGCAAAATAACGGGTGATTTAAAAAGAATATCAGCTAGTCACATGACCAATGAAATTCTTTTTTTCACAACAAAACAAACCTTCTCTGACAGACAAGTGTTGCAACACCATTTCTTGGGTGCCCTGAAAAACATCAAAATTAGTTGACAAGTTGACTAACCTTCTAAATGCATTACATTACATTGGTATGCATTACGTAGCTTTACATTATATTGGCATGCATTACGTAGCATTACATTACATTGGCATTACACCGATTACAATGCATTCATTTAACATCAGCTGTCGAGCTCTAAAACGAGGTAGTTATTACAAAATCCACATGCAAAAGCACAAGCAACAAAAAAACAAACACACCTGCTCAGTGGGGGGTCGAGACATAACGAGTGCGTCCTCCTCTTGCACGTCTCGCAAACAATCAACCTGCCACCATGCTTGCCACAGGTGATGCAACAGGTGTCCCCAGAAGCCTGGAAAATGAATGCTCATGTCGCTGCATTTTTACTTTTGAATTCGAACATTATCATCCCAAATTCTCTTTGCAGTTTAAAATGACTTTGAACAGAAGCCATGAATAATTACTGATTAATTAGAAGCCAAGGTATGTGCCTGCTAACTTGCTAACAAATCGACAGGTTGCAATGCTAATTAGATAATGATGATGATGTCGATAGTGATGATGATGGTTGCATTCTTACTGACCTTTGAGATGCACTCGTAACAAAACCAATCACCTTCTGGTATGCTCTGAAGTTTTGGCTGAATTGGGTGGTGTGATGTAAAAGTTAATAATTAATAAAAGTTAATAATATAATAAATAATATTTACCATTGAATAATTACAGATCTATAAATGATGATTGATTTGCATACAACCAAAATGATAATGTTACTTCAATTAACAAACATAATAATAATATAAATATAATATTAAAGACATTTAAAAAAAAATAATATATATTTAAAGTAGTTGCATCTACTGAAGCATGTAAGAAAGCGAAGGTGATGCGACAACCTTGATGCAGTAAGTGTGGTAACCTCTGTCGCACATGTCGCACAGCAACAACTCGGCCTCGTTGTCGTCGCAACAACAAATCTGACACGACTGCAACAAAAAGTTCCAAACAACATCAACAATAACAACAACAACAACAACAACAACAACAATCTAGAATAGTTAGTTTGGATGACTCCTAAGGAATTTTATGCATGTTTATCTGTGCACAACCGATCATAGATCAAATCCTCGCACATTTTGAAAAATAACAACCAACCACTTTCATGATGGACTTCTCCCATGCTATGCACTTGTTGAGCTGATTCAAGTATAGGGACAGCTGAGACGTTGACATGGCAGAAGTGACGGCCGATCTCCACGACAACAGCTCCTTGGTTGCCGTCTCCTCGTCGCCGTCGCTGTCATCGTCCGAGGAATGCCTGTTGCTCGTCAACGACGCGAGGTTCAAGTGGTTGCTGGAGAAGATGGAAAGCATTTTGGTGCAGGTGCATAACGAGATGCTAACGAGTCGTTCGTGAACCATCGATCTTGGAAGTAATTACTTTTAAGAGGAAAATTATGAAAATAGAATAATCATCGAAGACTCTTGCAACTTTTGTGCCAATTAAATATTTTAATTAAATATTTAAAATATCATTTCAATTAAAATCTTGTCAGTTCTAAACATTATGAATGTTTCCATTTATTACTGAAGGTATTACTGAATATTATGAATTCAGGATAAGAACATTTATAACATGTGCTTGACATCCTACTAATCAATCAATCAATCAATCAAATCAAATAGCAAGAAACAATAAGAAAAAAAAGTAATAATAATCATTTGGTGTTAAATAAAAAATTATACTAATACAATAATTATACTAATAATCGTCTAATAGTAAATACTTCTTGAACCTCCTTCCAAGAGGTGGTTTGAGGTATCTCCTCTCGATGTTGTGTTCGAGGTGGAGGAGTTTGTCTCTGGCGACGTCGAGGATGTACCTCTCGTCGGCCTTCAGATCCTTCTCGTAACTCGCGACCAGGTTCTCGGAGGCGTCCTGAGACGACCTCGGTGACATCCTCCAGCCCTGGTTAGGTTTAATATAAGGACATATTTAAGTTGATTTAATGTAATAATAAGTTTATGTTGATTTAATAAATTATACTATATATTACATTACAAAAATAATCACTTAACAAATATAAGTAGATTAAACCAAGTTTATTAGCGACATTTGAATATAAATCCAGTTACTTCAATCCAGTCATTTACATAATGGATATTAATAAACCATCAAAAAATTATTACTATTATTATTATTAAACAAGTAATAATGTAATTATTAATATTACTAACAACAACAACAACATACATTCACCTGGAGACTAGCATTGCAGACTTTCTCTTCGAGACTTTCCACTTCGGCGAGCACTTCCAGTTCGATCTTCCTGTGAAGTACGAGGTTCCACGAGTCGCATTTGTCCGGTTGTGGTGCTCGGGTCGAGTTTTCCGAGATTTCCTCGCCAGATTCCGAGGCTTCGATTTTCATGACTTCGTGGGAGAGCAACGAGTGCGGGTTTACGAATTGTTTACATAACGATTTAGTTAATATGTTTAGCAATTAACTGTCATTTACACAGTTATTTACAAGTTATTTAACATATTTAGAAATAACTTTCAGATGAACAACAAATGTAGCGTTAAGTAATTAATTAAATAATTAATTTACAAATTGACAAATACAATAATAAAACGAATAACATTGAATAATAAATTAAAGCTAAAATAATTGTCAACTAAGATGATTCCTAAGTGAATCACTGTTTCCTCACTGTTTCGTTTTGGCTTGAAACTGGTCTGACAGATGAAGTTGAAATTCTTTTCGAGCAGTTTCTGCAGGTTCTTCTCTCGGATTCCTCGGACGTTCAGCGCCACGATGAGGGACTTCAACTGCTCGGAATCGGAAATCCTCCACCAACCCCTCTGCTTGTCTGTTGATTTGAGGGTGATGAAGATATTGGAAATGTGCATTTTATATTCAAATTATGAATTATACATCCAGTAATATATTTATTGAATGTTACATAAACATGACTGACTTATTATAAATACTTTATATAATAAATAATTATTCACAAAAATAGTATAATATAGTAATTATTGTGTTCAGTTGTTTAAAGATGCACTAATGGCAGCTGAAAGTAATCTTAACAGAATCCAGAGACCCTATTGAACGATAACTGTTTAGACAAATAAATAAATAAAAAAATTGATTATTTAAATGTGCAACTAAATAGATAACATAAATGAATAAGTTAATTAATTAGACAAGTAAAAACCTAGAAGTAACATTGTAATAATATTCTAAATAATCATTCCCTAACCAAGAGGAACGGCCGGAGGTACTTGTTTGTCTGCAGAATCTTCAGCTCTCGTCTCCCAATCTCCGCAGGAAGGATCATCATCATAATTCGTGCGAGGGTTGATCGGGGTGGAAGACCTGCTATTGGCTGTCGGAGTCGACGAGAAGGACCTGTCCAGCTGTGGTTGCATTTTTGGTTAGCATGCGATTTGAACGTTAAGCGGAGGTTGATGATTATTTTATAACGTTTGGTAATGTTTTGTGATGTTTAACGATTTTTTGTTAGGCTTGGTAATATTTTATTACGTTTGTTGATATTTCATAATGTTTTTTAATATTTCATAATTTGTTAATATTTAAAAACATTTACTACCGAACAATTTAATCATCTCAATGAATTTGCCACTGCATTGCCATTGGCAAATCTGATAACAAGGACTTTGGAGTGTTTACAAATACAAGCATTGTGAATTATGCAAGCTTCATGAATAGTACATGCATCATGTACCATATACATGTCATGTGTTATGCTTGAATCATGCCTAATGCATGTGGATAAAAACTGAATAATGAAATTGAAATTTCATATATTAATTTAATATTATTATCGAAAAGTAAATCAAATTTAAACCGTAAGAAGATGTGTTTTGTATAAAATAGTGAATCAATTTTCATTAATAAACATTGCAATTGATAAATAAACAGACAACGATCACAATGGTACTAATAATAACGACGATGATGATGATGCCTATGCTAATAATTAGTTAGTTATCAACAGCCACTTAAATTTGGAGTCCATCCACCTATTTGTTTATGAAAGGTACTAGTTGCCTAGTAACCGATAACAAGCCCTAACATCCTGCACAATGGCTTCTCATTGGTTGTTCGGTTAATCAAATGTTTGAGAACAACAACACAAAACCCAGCAACAATCCAATGACAACCAAGGTGAAAACCCATCCGTACCTTATAAAAAGAGTGCTATAAATAGAATGCATCCACTAGGAGTTAAGTTTACTTTTGTCTTCACTTTCACCAGGACATGTTGTTTTTACAACAAGTTATGGTAACTTTAGAATGAGATGAGGACCTTAGAATGACCTTAACATACTAAGGTATGATGATGATGATGATGACGGTGATGATGATGAGAAACAATGATGTTGTTTATAGATGATATTTCCATTAATACCTCGAGATGTGTTAGATGCTCTAACAGCAGCATTCTCAATTTAATTTATACTTAATTAATAATATTTAACTTAATTATTTATACTTATTCTTAATGCTGATGCTCGTAATTCATTATCAGTTCCATAATAATTTACTTGCTGGCTGTTGTGTTGGATTTGTTGTGAGTATTGAGTCTTGTATTTCAAACTTCTGGCTAGATTATTGCTAATTACGTCAAACGACACCGGACATATTGTTATTAACATTGTCATCATGTATTTACCACACATGTCGCATAACATCAACAACAACAAAAGAAATATGAAAATCAAAATCACCAGTGTTCTCGAGTCTTGATTGTAGAGATCTTTCAAGAGCGAGGCGTGCTGTGCAGAATGAGGCGCGCATCCAGACTGCCGGGCAAAGAGACTGAACCAGGATCCCCTGTCGATGGAGTAGGCGAGTTTTTTCTTGAGAATTTCAAACTCGTCCTTCTCCTTCTTTGATCCGTCTGCATCCCGAGCATCCTTGAGGAGCGAGGAGTGCCTCATCTTGTCAGAAGGAAGCAGTTTGTCTCCGAGTCGGCGATGCTGGATTTCGCTTTTAATCGAGTTGTTTTGCATCAGCTGCTCATCCTCGTTGTCGCTGGAAGCCAGGAACTTGGAGATGAGATCGACTTCAGAATATTTCGCCTTCGAATCGAACTTGTCGGAGAATGTTTTGTCGGCATGTGCCGAGTCGTTGTAAGGGGAGCTTGCGTAATCTTCCATCATGCTGTTCATGACCGTCCGCGTGATGATGTCTTCCAGGTTCGTGATCGTGGACTCGGACATGTCGCCCATGTCGTCGTAACCCTGTTTCTGGAGAGGCTTCGTGTCGATGATTTTGTCGGGATCAGTTCCGTTGGTCCTCGGAACTTCCTCGACTTTGGGAGAAAGTTTGACTTCGGTCGTGGACGACTTGACGTCGGGAGCATCGGTCGAGTCGTTCATTTTGGAGCAGCAACTGATGGGCGTGGGGGGATTGGAAGCGTTGTTTGTCTCGCTTGAGTGATTCTCTGCAGTCAATGGCTCGAGCACCGGAGGAGCGAGTTCGGGGGGCTGAGGGAGCATGTCGGCAACGTCCGTGGTCAGATCAGCTTCCTCGGGCTCCCCCGATTCCATACCCTCGACGTACACGCCCCCGCACTTCGGCAAAACCCAATAGAGTCGCCTATATCGATCCTGTCCCAAAGGGACTATGCTCAGCTTGTACGAGAGGGACAAAACCTTGTCTTGAAGGTTGCTATATTGCTAAGGAAGGAATTTATTTGTAATTTATTTTATAAACCTAACTTATTTATTTACAATAATATTTGAGCAATGTTTTTAAAACTCGTTGAAGAACAACAACACATCATTACTTTTGTGAGTTTTTCAATTTTTGACTCTAATTCTTCGGGAGAGATCATTTGGTCTTCCTGCAAATAATAATCATTCAAATATTTTATCAATAACATTATTCCATTAAATTATTTGTTACTTGATTAAACTAATTACCAATTTCGCAAAACAAAAACACAAGTAAAAAGTATAAAGCGTTTTTCAAAATACAACAAATGAAAAGGACAAATGCATAAATGTGACAAATAATATAATAATGTAATAACCATAATAATCAGAAACCAATAGATGATGACGTTAGAAATTCAACAAATTCATCTATGAATGCCATTGCTCTTATTAATGATAACATTTTGGATATTTTTAATAATATTATTATTATTATTATTCTGGTTGTTGTTATTGATTTTGTTTCTCAACAAGCAAACCCTTAACAGGCCAGTATATACGTCACATTGAGCACAAATGCAATAGGCAATATAGGTAATACAGGTAATATAGGTAATATAGGCAATATAGATAATATAGGTAATATGGGTAATATAGGTAATATAGGTACGATAGGTAATATAGGCAATATGGGTAATATGGGTAATATGGGTAAAATATGGGTTAGATCAAGTCACAAATAGGTGAGGCAATCTTTTCGGCAATTCTTCAGTTAAATACATCAATTAATCAACAATTAATTCCATCGATTAATTAATTTTAAACTTAAAATTTAGCACAGAACGTAGAAAATGACGAAAAAAACCCAAAGGTAATACAAATAAAAACCTATACAAAATACAAATACAAATCACCACCCAACAAAACCAACAAACGTTCACCTACCTCCACTTCGGAGTCATGGTTTTGCAGAGCCTCGTCGTTGCTGTCGGCCATGCTTTGGTCGTCGTCGGTGTCCTTCTTGTTGATGTCCGTGGTCAGTGTGGTTGTGTTGCTGTCTTCGTTCGTCTGACTTCGGACAACCAGGGACCTCCTCAGGCGCTTGGCTTGCATCATCCTGAACCTACAATAATAATAATAATAATAATAATAATAATAATAATAATAATAATAATAATAATAATAATAATGATGATGATGATGATGATGATGATGATGATGATGAAGAAGATGATGATGTCATTTGGTTTGCACCATCCTGAATCTACAATTTGCTGCTTTGTTTGAGTTTATTTGAATGTTGATGTTGTTGATGTTGTTTACATTACAGAGTGTTTAGTGCTTTGATGTGGTAATCAACTCAACTCAACTGCCATTAAGTAAAACAACTGAAATCCACATTATAACATAAATACAACAATATGAATGATAATAATAATAATAATAATAATAATAATAATAATAATAATAATAACAATAACAATAATAATAAATACCATAACATTTAATTATCGATTGATCCATCAATTTTGTGAATAGATTTCATTAAAACTCCTCCACAAGTGCAACTGACTTTCTGAGCTTTCCCTCGATCAGCCACTTGTCCTTCTTCAAGTTGCTGATGACATCAATGCACTTCTCGACCTCACTGGAGAAAGATGATGAACATCATCACCACCACCAACACCATCACAATACATCAACAACAATACATTCGTCATAGTCATCGTCATCATCATCATCGTCGTCGTCGTCGTCATCATCGTCATCGCCATCATCATCATCACCATCACCACCATCATCATCATCATCATCAACATCATCATTGAAGTCCAATCAAGGTGTTATCGACTTTGAATTAAAAAGGAAGGTATAACCATATCTAAATCAATGATTGCCAGACACAACTTCAAAGCAGCCACCAGTCATCATCATCATCATCATCACCATCGCAAAGAGGATCGTCATCACCACCAACTTCGTAATGGCTTTGCTTGTCAAGAGTTCGTGGCAAATGTAGAGAAGGATGGCTGTCTTTTGAGTCGAATTGAGAGCACAATAAGGTTTCGTCCTCAGCCACTCTGCCATCTGAGCGATCCGAGGTGAAATGTTTAAGTACCCATTAAATTAAATTAAATACTCCAACCATCTCAAATAAATTAATAATTAAATAGAAATTACGACTAATTAATATTCACGTACGAGGGCTTCCTCACCTCGTCATCTTTTCCATTACGAGCCCTGATGAAGACCCTCAGCAGTTCGGAGAGGTTCTGTTTGTTCATTTCGATGTCGCAGATCTTCTGTCCGGAAACAATGACCGCCTGCAAATTGCACTCGATTTCATGAGTTAATAATTACTATAAGATATTAATAAACATTAATGAATAATAATAATCATCATTATATTATGTATTAAGTAATTCTTGAGTCAATTACAATAAACTAAACTCTTAAAATATTTTTTTGCAAGTTAAATAAAACAGTAACATTATATTAAGGTAATAACAAGGACACAGTGTTTTAGGTTATGTAATGGATTTAATATATGTTTCTTGTGATATTGAAAAGTTGAGTCATTTGAAAGTCATTTGATCTGATTTCAATTGTTTCCGAAATAAAGCAAAGTTCTGTTGTTCTTTAGGGTCGAGTCTCATGCAAAAGACCCAACAGATCTAATGGATTTACCAAGGTAATGATGTAATAGTAATAATTAAAAGTAATTATGCAATAGACAACACTAAAGATATAACAAACAACAGTAATTAATTAGCAACTAGGATGAACCTCTCTCGAGTTTGGAAATCCCGGATCATCAAATGCCAATTTGAGGATGTGGATGATGAAGTTGGAGAAGGAATCAGATGACGACTCGTTCACGAGGCCGTCGTGGAGGACCGACATGGTTGGTAGCATGTCGTTCTCTGATTAATTAATCATTAAGTAAGTAATTAGATTATTGTTATAATAATTATAAATCCCTGATTAACTTAGATTAATTAATTAGATTAAGATTAACTTAGATTAATTATTTAGATATAAATCAGTTCTTGAACCAATTGTAGATCCACTGATTGAGTTGAAAATAATATCAATAAACACAATGACAATGATGATGATAATAATAATGATAACAACAACAACAATAATAAAAAAATAATAATGATAACAAGATATCAAGATCTAGTTTTTAGAAAATGCATCTCTAGTTAAACAAGTGTGCAAAGACTTTTGAGAAAATCAACTGACCAAATAAAATACAATTCGTCGGATATAAGTAATTATAAAAGCATAACTAACGACAACAAATTAAAAATTAAATTAGCATTCAGAGACATAATATTATCCATCGAACTGACCGAGTTTCAAACTCTGAGAGAAGTTGTGTGCAAACTCGAGCACCATGAGGCAGTCCGCGAACGCTTTTCCTGGCAACTTTAATCCGGGGATGCGATCCAATTCCGGAAGAGGCTGGAAACAATAATTGGAATACAAATATCAATAATTTCAATCAATCGGAACACAAATATCAACAATTTCGATCAATCAGAATACAAATATCAACAATTTTAATCAATTGGAATCAACAAATATCAACAACTCTTGTACTTTAAACAAATGAATGAACGTGCTAAAGCCTAAACTCTGCTGGTTGATTATTAATGATCATTTGGAAGACGAAAACATCATAAAATTAAAAGTTGATCCTAGCATCCTGTTGTTGCAAGGAAATCTGCTGCTTGGAAGAAAATTGATTTTAATCTTCAATTAAGTTAATCTTCAACTAATTAATTATTTGCCATCTTTCGAGTGCTTAATAAATCCCAAATAATTCCAAGGAATCCCAGGACACGACGAATGCATCTGAGCGATTCACAGTTCAGTGGAAAAATAATAAACGAACAAAACAAATCGATTACAAGTGGCTAATATCGATTGTGACCCGGATATTATAACAATTACATTGTTATTTGATTATGACAACATGTGATTTCCATTTAAAAGCACTTCCAATGAAACAGCAAAGGAAGGTACAAATATGTGACTGAATAAGTACATTTTTATCACATAATTATCACTTGTGACAGCATCTAATTATTCGTTTGAATGATAATTAATTATCGATTTGAATAACAGTTAATTATTCATTTCAACCTTTGAATCCTGCAGTAAACCATCCTCCATTGGTTTCTTCAGTTCTCTTGCCAAATACAACTCCATTCTTCTCTGCTCCTATGGGAGACAAAAATAATTAATATAATAGTATAATTAAAATTATTTGTTATGGTTCCAAAAGCACTTTCATAACATAATAAATTTTAATTAATTCAAATTTTAACCTTATCGTTGAATTAATTTTTAACATTTAACATTAAATTACTAAATCTTCAATTAACAAGTCAAAGAAGTTTCACCATTTTCTTTTCCCTGTCAAGTTTCTTTGCACATCTCTTCTCCTCTCTCATTCGCTCCTTCTCCTTTGAATGAATGAATAATTTCATAAATTATGTTAATCAAGTACACCACATGCAATAAGCCACCAGCTAAGTTGCTTTTGAAAGCCATTTTGATTTTGAGGCTTTAAAAATTCACTGTGTTTTAATGCTTCTTCAAATAAAAAGATATTTTTCTGTTTTTTTTTGTAAAAAATAGCGAAAATGAAATCTATCTGGAAGTACAAACCTCCTCCTTTTTGCGAGCGTCGATGGCCTTCACGAGTAAAAGGTAATGCCTTCTTCTTTCCCTCTCCTGTTCAATCAATTCAACCAACCATTTCAATCAATTAATCAATCAATCAATTAAATCCTTACAACCAAGCATTTCAATCAATAAAAACCATTCAATCAATCAAAGATGACAAGAATAAATAATGGAAAAAATGTTTTTAGCATTGGTTCATCGGTTGTAAAAGATGGTTAGCTAATTTAAAAAAATGCTGAACAGATAAAATTTAAAAAAAAAAACAAATCAAACACAATAACAAATAATTAACAAAGTAAAACTTAAACAGAACAATTTGATTTGCTGATTCCTGTCAAAAAAATAAACAAACATAAACTTGTAAAAGATTTTCAGAAAATAAATTTGGATGAAAAGAAAGATTTGCACTTCAAAAGCAACTTTCTCGAGCGGACTTGATTCCCCGTTTCAGACGCTTCTTCATTTATTTTCATTTGTAAAAATAATCACTAAAATCACAAAATAATCACTCCTCACGAGAAGAATATTCTACCTTTTACTTTCCACTTTTTGAAGTCAAGACTCCAAAAACACTGAAAACCTGCGATCGTTCAAACGCTAAAAGCCGCTGCTGAAAGATGATAAAGCAGAAAAAGATGAAATTGCCACACACGCAGAATCAGGCGTTGGCAATAAAAAAGAATAAATCAAAGGAAACAAATCGCAGACTTCTGGCAACAACAAATTCAAAAGGAGAAGGAAAACATAAAACTGAAAGTTAAGACAAATCTCCTACTAACTAGAAGCACTTCCTTCGTTCGGGAGGAATTAATTTATTTTTTTAAAACGAGACGTGCAAACAAAACACGTCCTCAAAAAAATTTTAAAACAAAGGACAAAAATCAGAGCCTAAAGTCCGGAAGCATAAAAAAAGTCCGAACGGAGAAATTCCCAGAAGAGATCAGCGACACCTACCAGACCGAAGCCCTGCCTGTGAGGGTCGAAGGAATCGTGCTTCTGGGCAGATTGGAGCAGGTACGAGTAGTACTGGAGGTCGCCAGAGCCAAGCATCAGCATCATGTTTTGCTGTTTCAATGCAAAACATCACGACAGATGCTCATTTAAAGTCACAAATAAGAGCAGATGATGGTTCTGAAGCTGGTGATGATTATGATGATGATGATGATGATGATGGTGATGATTATGATGATGATGATGATGCTGATGATATTAGAGTTGATGACTATTAACATACAGTCACATGTGTTACAGCAAAAAGTAGGAACCCAATTCTTTAGGAGACTCTCATCTATATCTCATAAGCATTTAATAACTTCAAAATCGCTAATTGAATTTAATTAATCAACAAAATCTTAAGACGTTCAAAAGACATAATGAAACTCAATTAAAAAAACTATAAAAATCTATAAAAAAATTAACAGTTCATTTAAAATTCATTGCATAGCAATTCAATCTCGAATCATGCACAATTCACCACCTGGTCCTTGGAAAACATCTGCTGCTTCCTCTCCTTGTCGTCATGAAACGACTGCATTTTAGTCGCATCACGTTGTTGTTGTTGTGACTTGGGCTGCTGGCTCCTGTCTGACAGTTGTTGCTGTTGTTGTTGTTGCTTCTTAAGGGCTTCCTTCATTTTGCTCATTTCATCTGCTGACGAAAGCAGGTGCGACGTGATTATGCGCACAATTCGGAGAAAATGTTGTCATGGTTACAACTAGTCTATTTGGCGCTTCATCGTACGCCATAAAAAAATTATAAAATTAATTATTATGGCTATTTGTTAACAACGGGTAATGCATAATCATTTGTGTAAATTTCAAGATTCAAACATTCCTAGGTAATAAGGAATTCATAAAAATTGTCAAGTCAATATCCAGCATTAATTCAAATTGTTCATTCTCCTCTACAATCATCATCATCATCAGTGACAATCAACAAACCTCTCATTTGCCTCATCATCGGTGGTTCTTTGTCCTGAGTATCATCGATGATCTTATCCTCAAAAGATTTCAAACCCAGATAACCTGAGATTAATCGAAAATAACATGGATCAATAGCCTGATAATCATCATAACTTTCATCATGATAACCTACTTATTATAATAATTTATTATTTAAAATTATTTTTTTGTTGGTAGAACTATTTAGTTAAATTATTTCTGATGTCGATAAATTCCTTTTTTTAGTTTAAATCTTCTATCAAAGCACTGCATGAAGCTACTACTTGATGACTACAGAAATTTTAAATGTCAGAACAAACAGAATTCATAAGCTTGCTGCTATTCAACCCTCCGATTGAAACAATTTTCCTATCTACTGACCCAATAAATAATATATAATAATTAATTAATTAACTAATAAATAAATCAATAAACAACAAACTAAGAACTGAAATCATTTTCTTAGCGTTTCCCACTTTAATATTTCATCTTTAAAGGTTAAAAAAGTGACCAGACCTTGTTGCTCGGACTTTTTGTCGTCGAAGTTTTCCCCTCGGAAGTGAAAGTCTTGGAAGTGCTGCTGCCTCTGAAGGAGCATCTGTTGGCAGGCGGACTTCATCCTCTTCTTCTCGGACGATCTCTTCCTCCGAGCCTCGAAGAGTGAAAACTTTTCGGCGACTTCTCTCTCGTTCAACGAGACCAACTCGCTCTGCCCTTTCTAGAAGGTTTATTAAGTAGGTATTAATAGTAGGTATTTATATTTAAGGTGCCATAAACATCAGACACCTTTAGACTAATAAAGTTCAACAATATGTAATTTAATATAGCTCTATCTCCTAAAGGTGCTTCGTGTCAGTGCAAGTTTGTTTAAGCTGCGTTGCAAAAGGGACAGGTAAAGAGTGATGCTTTCACCGCTCATTGCAAGATTTCAAACCTCTGAACTAACTTGTTAGCCATCTTAATATTGCATACCATTTTAATTTTGGCTTTATTTTTATTGTTTGATCTGCTGTTTCCTAAAAGGGATGTTCACATGTTCACATGTTCATATGTTCTTATATCATGCTATAGAATTGAGAACAGTAACAAAATAAGCTATGAATGCAAAAATAAAAATAATTTGCCAATCCGTTGCTTTGGTGCTTGTTATTGTGATGATTGTTTGAATAAAATTGCTCAAAAATTCATGAATGTATATTATTATTAAGCTAAATTGTGTTAGTAATTGATGAAGTCGACAGGAATGATGATGATGATGATGGTGATGACAGTGCAGTGAATAACAAGAGCAGCAAGCGATTGATGAATAATAGTCGTTGGTTAGAACTCGACGACATCAATGACTGAAACTGCAAAGCAAGGATTCACAATAATTGTTGGAAAAGTGCAAACAAAAAGTTAATTTGGCATAAAATGCAAATTTACCCACACTGCTAACGCATTTCTGGAGATTAATATGAAATTACTTGTTAAAAAATTACATTAAATAATTTATTTATCTCCAACCTCGTTGGTTCTTTGTTCAAAGAATTTTCCCAGGTTCAAGTTGGCGTTGAATGAGAAATTTTTCCTGGTCAGCTCTTCGTTCTGCGTTGTTTGCAGAAACTGGGAACAAAAACAAACATAAAGAGAGTTTTTCAAATTTTGAATAATAATAGAAAATTAGAGTGCTTAAAATTTAAATAATAATAATAATAATAAATAAAAATATAGTAAATTTGCAAATTGCAACAAGTTTGTCATGAACATGTTTTGATGTGAATAGGAATAAATAAAATCCAACAAATAATTCTGGCAATAATTTCTCTTGCACAATTAAATTTCATTTTAGAAAATAGAATGTGGCAGGTTTAGAATGTAATTATGCATAATTACAAACGTACAAAACATGCCTCGTGCCATTGTATCTGATGTCTTAACATCAAATCTATTTTGACAGCAAGAACCCAGAAATGGTATCTTAACAAGAATAATAATAATAATAATAAATAATAATAATAATAATAATAAAAATAATAATAATAATAATAATAATAATAACAAAATTAAGAAATAATTTAAAACCAATTTATGGAAAATGTTATAATAAGCATTAGCATAAATTCCTTCACCTTCTCAACGTCATCAAAAGTTAAGACCCTTAGTCCACTGGGGGTTTCATAAGCAACCTGACCAATGATTTTCTTGCTCGTCAAACCCGTTATTCGTGTCTCTCTCTGCCATCTTTGTTTGGCAAAACAAATATTTGTTTTTTGGTTCGTTTACTTTTGCATTTATTAAATTATGAAAAATAATCCTAATTTCTTGAACTATTATTTAGCAGTGATATTATGATGAGTAGTTTGGTATGGTAGTTTAAAGAAATACTAAGTAACAACAATTAAAAATATCTCTTATCAATTAAATATTATATATATAATATTATTATATATTAAAATATATATACATATGTATAATATCACACACCCCTTCTCCAGGGGAATTCCCAACAGTTTCTCATCAGGACTTTCCCTTTTTCTTTTTCTGGAATCTAAATTCATAACGAAAAAAATGAAATTAATGAATATTCAATGAACAGCAATTTGAATGTAGCAACCAAAAAGTTAAGCATGATAAACAATTCCTAATTAATGCTTGATAAACAACTGAACAATGATGACATAGTTTTGGCCAATAAGATTCAACCTTGGTTCTTAAGTAGGTCTCCAAAAGACCAATCGTCACTCCCGTCATCGGACGACTCCGTGTCGGAGCTCATGTCATTGTGACCTGATTAATAAAACGTGATACTGAAATTAGAGGACGTGACATAAATAAATAAATCATCCTAAGACTAAATCATCATGTCATGTTCAATTCATTTGTTTTTAATTTCTTTTAAACTCTCGCTCGTGAAACTCACGCATCGAAGAGCTTAAGTCGAAGTTGAACAAATCGGAAAACATCGAAGACTGTCGGTCAAAAGACTTTTGTTCTTTGGATGTCTGTTCCTGACCCGAAGAGCCGGAGTGGGACATTTTTGGGTGTTGTCTCTGATTCACGAGGGAGAACTGATCCAGGTACGACCGACTCCCCTGCTTGAAGACCCCATCGGAGAGAGAAGCTTGAAGAGCGTGCTGATCCTGCAAGATTAATTATTCGAACAATTAAAATGAACATCAAAGAATTTTAGGTCTTGAAAGACTCATTGTTTCTCTGTTTTACTTTTAGGAAATGAAAAGAAAGGGTTACTTTTAGGTTTTCGTTGGCCATCATGCTCGAGATGAACATGGACCTGTTGCCCCTGCCCTTTCCGGTTTGCTCCCCTCTTTTCCTGCCCCTGCGGCCACCCTTTCGGTCGCCCTCCTTCAAAGAGGTCGCCTCCCCGGAAAAGGAAGACGAGTAAAACATGTTCTCGTACATGTGCGGGAGAAGTGCAGCGGCCATGTTGAACGAGAGGGGGTCGCCAAAAGAAGAATTTCCTTTGGAAAACATTTGGTGGCTCTGGGCGAGTGCGGACAAGATGTTCGAAGCCTCCGGCTGGGTTTGTCTGACCGAAGAGGAGTACGACTTGAGAGGGTTGGGACTGGGTGCCTCCATCCTCGGCTTCTTGATCGACAAGTCGATGGCCCCGTCCTGCGAGTAATTGACCGTTTCCGAACTCGATTCTCTGGCGTCCGAGAGCTTGCCGAAAGATCTGGTTAGAGGAGATTCTGACTGGAAATAATTGGAAACATGAGGACTAGAAGATTCTGTTGTCATGGTTGCTTTGAAGTCGTTCGAGTTCTGAAAAGAAAGTTCGAGTCTGCATTTTAAGAGCTGTTTCATTTCTGGTACAGAAATCATAATTTAAAATTTGATATTTTTAACAATAAGTAAGTGTAATCTAAGCAGTAGTTAATTTGCTTGGTGCCACGAAATATTTAGTTATAAATAATATGCAATGAAATGATTACTTTTTTCAATGCAAACAGTCAATAGTACTTAAAACAACCTTCATCATATTCTTGAGCTTCTTGTTTTTATCGGACAAATCCTGTCTGGACTTAAAGGCGCCCAAATGGAGTTTGTGATCGTTTATGCTCAGAGTCCTGGCAGCTGTGCCGGGCATGGAAAAACTGTGCTTGGAAACGATGACTGAAGATCCATCCCTTCTGCCGAGCTCGGACGAATCGCTTTTGGTTTTGCCCCCGAAATAGGAAGAACCGGGAAAATCCGAACTGGACTGGTAGAGACCCTGAGATGCCCTAGAGGAGGAAGAGTTCTTAGAAGAAGAGGAGGAGTTCAGTCTCTGCCCATCCAATCCGAGGCCGCCGGGTGGTTTGAGACCCGACGAGCCGAGGAAGAGATTATTGAAAGGTGGAACGTAGTCGCTCAGAGATCCGAACACCGAAGCGGCCGGGAATGGCAGGCCCGGGAAGGACACGGGCCCGAAAGGAAAAAAGAACGGAGAACCAGAATAAACGGAAGCATCGCCTGAAAGAGACGGCTTTTTGAGCAGGTGCTCGTGCGGAGTGGTCGACTGTTTGACGGGCGTCGAAGACTCGCTGGGGTTCCTCGGCGACACGACGGCGCTCGACTCGCTGTCTGTCCTCGTGCGCGTCGACCTCGAACTGCCGGCCCTCGATTCTTTCTGCCCTCCTTTATGGAGATTCGAGTCCTTCGAGGGAGCGGGCGAACTGTCGTTCGACGACTGCTTCGTTCCGTTGAACAATCCGTCCGGAGTGGAATGAAGAGACTTGTGGTGAGAAACGCTGGGACTGGGCGTGGACGAGATCCTGGCCGACTGAGAGAATGGAGCGAGGAATGGATTTGCACCGTACAGGCTGCTCATTCCTTTGGAATGAAAGCAAAACGTCAGACGACTTGCCACCAATTCAAAGCATTCATCTTGTCACATCATTCAACCAGTCACCCATCTCTGATATTTATGGTGAGGATCACCACGCTAATAACCTGGATAAAGTTCAGACATATTCTCTGCAAATTTCTTTGCCTGTTCCGATGCCATCTTCCACCAATCAGCGCCATCTGTCGAAATCGTTTATTATTCAAATTACTTTTCCACCCAAAGAATGTTTTCCATAGATATAAGGAAAAGTTTGATACCCGACGGCAAGACGTTCTCTCCCGGAGTTGCCATCCCAGGAAACGGAAAGAATGGAAACATGGGATTCGGTCCGAGCATTGGAAAGGGATTCGAGAGTCCCATGGAAGGATAACCTGGCAAATGATGATGAATTCCAAATTTATTGCATGAAACTCACTAAGGAATTAAAAGCAAACAATCCAGACACTTTAAAACACGTATTTAAACAAATAATCTACCCATGATGCCTGAAAAGTCAAAGGAGTTCTGAGATGAATTCTTTTTACTTTTGGATTCCTTGTCTTTTGATTCCATTTCATTAGTTTGTATGGTCTCACTAAAGTTACCCAAATTTCATATTTGCCTACTGAAATTGAAAACATAAAACTTATTAGTCGCATAAAAAGACAATCTACTGAAAACATCTCATTGCTGAAACAAGCAAATCATTCGAATAGAGCACACTAAAAAGTCTCGGTATTTAATGAGCTCAATTGATGGTAGCATCGACAAAAGAGCACTCTATGTTTACATTATAATTTGCACATACGAAACACGAGCAGGCTCGTCGGAGATTGGACTTAGCAAATATTAAAGCTTAAGACGTATAACAGACGAAAATGCATAGCCATTATCGACGCGCCAGTCCCAACATTAGCAAATATTTTTCAATCGTTATTTACCAATGCTGCAGTTTAGAATTTTTTTAACAACAGGATAGTTTCGGCATGCCGGATGGCTGATGTGAAATGCACTTCACATAGCTGGCTGGCTCGAAAGTAAGACGATTACATTATTAACACAGATACGAATGTAGTGCTGTGCGATTGAGAAGGTGCAGCCGGTTCTGTGTTCGTGCATCTCACAAAAACATTCAAACATTAGCGAGCACCCTTCGCTTCGGTTTGGGTTGAGGTGGGCGCGTTCGTGAAATGACTGGCACGGACAAAAAAAGTGACGAGAAACCAGCAACAATAACAATCAATAAAAAGACAATATCCGAGCGTGCAGTGCAGGAAAAAGGAAATGTACATTAATATGGAGCGCAAACCGACCGGGCGTCAGAAGAGAGAGAGAACGAGCAGATTTTAAAACATACACAGAAGAAACATCAGTTGAGCGTACGAGCAGAAAGTGAGAAAGCCTGTGTCTTAGCAGATGCACTCTCAGATCTGCGTGTGTCTTCAAGCATATCAGAATAAGATGTATCGCCGATTCTATACGAAACGTACGCGGATGGGAAGCGATCTCTCTCGGTTTCTTCATTAGTGCCGCACCAAAATTTAGGGAAAACAGACTCAGGATCACAGAAAACTCCCGGGTTTGGTCTGTGATGCAGAAATCAAATAAAACACGTTGGAGGCTGACTTAAAGTGCGAGTTGAAAAGAGACGTGCGTTTTATCCTGAGCAAAAAAATCTTGAGTCACGCTCTGAAATTTAATTGAATTCCGCAGAAAAATTAGTCGATAATTTAAAAGTAATTAATTTTAGCACGCAGTCCGCATATGCCGCTCGGCCTTACGAAGTTTTGAGGCAACGAAACGAAGAGTAGGTAATGTAGATGATGTGGATAGACAGATGTCGGGTAATTAAAGAAATGTAATCTCTAGTCGACCCACTCTCTCCTGTCAATAGAACAGAGAAACGGCGGATCGCACACAAGATTCGAGCGAGGAGTTTTAATAAATCCATTGTGTTCGCGTCTCCAACAAACATCGACTGAATGCTGAATGGCCAATTCTCCAGCGCAGTAATAATACACAGCAGAACTAATCATCACCGGCTCTCAAAGAGCAGGTGTGATCCTAGGAGAAAACGAATAAGAGAGAGAGAGGAAACTTTCAAGTGATCTTCTTGAGAAACATTCTTCTTCTTCGTGAGGGGAAATGTGCTTTTTGTGTGTGTGTGTCTGTGTGCGTGTGTGTCCAGAAGTGCTCGAGTCTGACTGAGGCCGCTAGTTACTCGAAGCAGTCATCGAATTAATGAGAACAGCACAAGAAAGAACCAGCAAGAGGAGGAAGTTCGGATTGCAGTCAAATGAACAAATTGAGTGCAGGTGCAAACAGTCTCTCCCTTTCGAGAACAATGACTGACAACTGAAGACCAATTTGGAGCGTGTCTTTTAGTAAGACGTGGAGTATTAAATGCAATTATCGTTGAAACTGTTGTTACTATTACTGACTTTATCTTCCATTCGGAGATTTATTTTTATTTTTATTTTTCTAAATCCAACTTCTAAAACTTCTAGAACGCAGTAAAAGTAAAAGTAATCGGTGTTCCTCTACGCAGCGATAATCTCGAAACATGAGTGATTGTGGTGCTCAACGTGGAGGAACCATTGATTCCATTTCTCCGAGTACTCATTAACCTCACATGAGCAAGGAAATGATGGAAATTCTCGGGAAAAAAATACTCCGTTCTATATCTGAGGCAGGTCGTGACAAAGAAGAGTACACGGACTTGATTGTGCAGCGAAGGAAATAAATTTAATGCCACCGTCTGGGATACGGAAAAGCAAGCGGGTCATGTGGACGTACTAAACAGGTTTGGAACAGAATCAACAGATTGTTTTAGACACACGAATAAGTAAGATTCGATCAACTCTTCGTCCGACATGGAGGCTCCATTTTGAAGCAATTAAAAGTTAAATTAACGAGGAGGAGGGAATAAAATCTCCTACAAACGCTTCTCTTCCAGGCAACGAGGAGAGATCCATCCGCGGTGAGAGTCACATCCATTTCATTG
>JAJTWR010000182.1:960000-967500 GCA_021613335.1 Whitmania pigra | reverse complement strand
TAACAACAACAACAACAACAAAAAGAATTCCTTCTTCAATCGTTGGAAACTGCTGGGCTGGCGAGCACTTGGAGATGTTAATGTATTAACGCAGTGGTTGTCTGAAATATGTCTTCAGAGGTTTGCGTGGCAATCAATCGCCATCTTGTTGTATTTTGCTGCTGCTCCTGCCTACGATTCACACGCGCACATCCATCACGTACGTCGTCCTTCGGATCCTGAGAGTGATTTCGTTGGAAAATTCAAAAGTGGATGGATCCAGAATAAACTCTTCCATCCATTGGCTGATTGTCGTTCTTATTCTCTCGTCCAATGTATTCCATCCATCCATCCATCCATCCATCCATCCATCCATCCATCCATCCATCCATCCATCCATCCATCCATCCATCCATCCATCCATCCATCCATCCATCCATCCATCCATCCATCCATCCATCCATCCATCCATCCATCCATCCATCCATCCATCCATCCATCCATCCATCCATCCATCCATCCATCCATCCATCCATCCATCCATCCATCCATATCCATCCATCCATCCATCCATCCATCCATCCATCCATCCATCCATCCATCCATCCATCCATCCATCCATCCATCCATCCATCCATCCATCCATCCATCCATCCATCCATCCATCCATCCATCCATCCATCCATCCATCCATCCATCCATCCATCCATCCATCCATCCATCCATCCATCCATCCATCCATCCATCCATCCATCCATCCATCCATCCATCCATCCATCCATCCATCCATCCATCCATCCATCCATCCATCCATCCATCCATCCATCCATCCATCCATCCATCCATCCATCCATCCATCCATCCATCCATCCATCCATCCATCCATCCATCCATCCATCCATCCATCCATCCATCCATCCATCCATCCATCCATCCATCCATCCATCCATCCATCCATCCATCCATCCATCCAATTCCATTCCATTCCTTGTTTGGAAACAGTCATCTAATTTCTTCTACGAATGGATTCTCAAAGATACTTTGGATGATCCCATCCAACCTGAGGCGAGAGAAGTGGGTTTAGAGGCGAACAATCCACAGGTGGAAATTATGCTCCGCCGGTGCAGGGGTCGGCAGTTTGACACCGGGAGTCACACCCCCACCCGCGTGCCGCCGGAACGGAGTCTCAGAAATTTCCAATTTCCACGGAATAGAGAAGAAGGCATTTCCACGACTCCGAGATGAAATACATTCCAGGTCGTTGTAAGAGCGAAGACCTTCATAAATTGGACGAAGAAGCAATCATCATCAGCACTCTGCTGCCACGCATTCCCCTCGACCGACTGTGGGGAGAGAAGAACAATTGATTAAACGTCCGATCTTCTCAACACGCCAAGCTCTGTCGTCTGCCCGTTCTTCCGTTCATCGGTCGACCCCTGCTTTCCAGGCAGGTTTGAAATCAATCCTCATCTTCCTCCTCCTCCTCCTCATCTTCCTCATCTTCCTCATCATCCTCTTCCTCTTCCATCCTGCGATGGCTGCGTTGTGATGTCACAACTGCTGTGGTGTTCTCGTTCCGTCGAGGAGAGTGATTATACACCACACGGAGATGCGATCCCGTTGAAGATGATGATGATGATGATGATGATGATGATGATGATGGTGGGGGTGGTAGTGATTATGATGTCGATGATGATGACGACGACGATGATGATGAAAATAATTGAAGTGATGACGTGATGATGGATGGTGATGAGGCTGATATTATTGTCATTACTGACGATGAGGAGTTGGACTGATAAAAACAACGATGGAGACAGCGATGATGACAACGACGATGATAATGATGATGACGATGATGATGATAATGACAAAGATGATGATGACCAAGATTCACCCGTGACTCGACAGATGTCACGTAAAATTTCACAGCACGCGTGCACACATAATTACGAAGGCTGCGATGAATTTCCAGTTTGGGTTAAAACAATATAGCATCATAACAGCTGTTCAAAGGTGCTGGCGAGAACGATTTTATGATTTTGGTGATTGTGACGACGATGATGATGATGATGATGGTGATAATAATAATAATAATAATAATAATAATAATAATAATAATAATAATAATAATAATAATAATAATAATAATAATAATAATAATAATAATAATAAATAATAATAATATAATAATAATAAGAATAATAATAATAATAATAATAATAATAATAATAATAATAATAGTAATAATAATAATAATAATAACAATTAATTTAATAATAATTAATTTATAAAGCGTCATGTGCATAGCTTCAGAGGCGCCTTGTGTCTTTTTGATAATGATGATTGTGATGATGAAGATGACGACGATGATACTGGTGTTGATGATGATAGCGTTGGCGGTGACATTGACGATGACGTCACGGAGAAATTCTCAGTAGAGGCACCTATGGCTGGCTGACTTATTTCCTCAGGGACTAAAAAGGATAAGACGGAGGATCCTTCCATGTGCTTCCATGCATAAACAGAATCTCATCATAATTCACTCATAATTCATAATCAGAATGAATTCATACTCCTCAATTTTTCGTCAATTCACAACGATGCATGATCATCATTAGCATCATCATCATCATCATCGTCGTCATCGTCGTCACGGCCATGCATTTCCAGCGCCCACAAATGCATAATTTATAATGACTGTATTAATGATAATAATAAATATTATTGTCGTCGACGTTGTTGTTTATATCTCAAAATACCCTGGTGAATTGTTTTAAAAATTTTATTACAAAACCCACACAGAATAATTGCTGGTTAAGAGGTACAAAATATCTAGACAACAACAATAATAAAAGTACTACTACTAATCATAATATAAATAATAATAACATACTAATAATAATAAGTAGTAAAGGATAACAATCACGAATAAAGAGTGAGCGAATAATAAAAATAGTAGATCAGTAGATAATTTAATAATGAAAAATATAAAATGCTTGTTGCACTGTTGGTTTCAAATGCATAATGTTTTGTGGGTATTTCCTTTATTAATTTGCATTTCAAGTACGGAGGAGAATTGAAAATATAGAGATTACACGGGGGTCCGCAAACTCGTAAGTTAACTAATAATTAGAACTGAATAACTGAAGTTAATTGTTTAAGGGATTTGAGATACTTAAAAAGACGCAAATGGATACTTGGGCTTCTGGAGTGACTGGAATCTTGTTTCGTTGTGCTATAATGTTTTGACTTGATTGTGACTGTGTTTAGTTGAAATAAATAAATATCAAATAGAATTAAATTAATCGCCATATTGCGAGTATTTCTGAAACTTAATTTCATCTTCCACGGAATTAATGAGTGCTTCTCAAAACTAGAAACTCGCAAAGCTATTAAAATGTACATTTTTTAATAAATGGGTTGTAATTAGTGTAATTACCTTTCTAAGTTCTAAATTATATAATATTTTTGGCTTGCTTAAAAAATAACTGGTGTAATAAATTTATATATTTGAAAATAGCTTTTTTAAGAAAATTTAGTTAATATGGTTTAATTATCATAGGTTTGTTAATTAATTTAATATTATTATTATTGCTATACTTATTAATGCGGTTTAATTTTATAGCAAAAATGAGATTTCAACAAACGTAATAAAAAAATTTAAATTTATAAATAAAAATATGCTTATGATGATATATAAATATATACAAATATATATATATATATCATGAATTTATACTGACATCTGTGGAGAGATTCGGAAACCTTGCCATTAATGTTTTGGTTTGTAACTTTCAGAAATAATTTATTATTCAGTCGAATTTCTTTTATTTATTGAATGTTGTAAAAATGGGTAATATTTGTAATTTGAACAATAATTTTGAGTAAACTGCTCCAAGGTCCATAAGTTGCATTGAAAAGAATGATAATGAATCCAAACATGAACATAATCTACTATTATTACTATAATGTAATGGTCTGTATTCCAATAATGTAATACTATATTATTCCTATAATATAATGGCCTGTGTTCTAATAATGTACTACTGTAATATTACTATAATATAATGGACTTCGTTCCAAACGTGACCATTTCAAGGCTGGAGTTAATTTTTCTTGGGAAGGAAAGCTTTTAAGGAAATGTGAAAACATGTCGTAATCAGTGTTTATTAATGATGAAAGTGAGCTGAACTGTGACCTATAAAATAAATAATTTTAATATTTGTGGAAATGTGTAATTTAATTCAATAATAATAATATAACAACGTCGGTTGACGAAGCGGCCCGACTGTGGCCAAACGAGAAAAGTAAACAAATTTACGAATCGAAGATCATGAAAGCCTAAATTGAACCATAAAACGTGGCTTATAGAAATAGAAATTAAAAGAAAAAAATCTTTAAATTGTTGTAAATTTATTTCACTTTGGTACACAAACTCATGTGCTCAGTATTTAAATCGTACGATCTTTTTAGCCATTTTTATTTCGAGAGCAATGAAAAAGAAAGTGGGGGTCGTACGTAAATGATGACATGCATTTAGGCGATTAGGATTTCAAACTTTCGTCATGCTATGGAGAATGGAAAGGGGTACTAAAAAAATGTGACGTTTCATCAATTAAAAACTTAAAAATATTTCGTCATTTTTAGAAATAATAGAGATTTTAAAAAAATAACTAAAAATTTCGTTTAATCTCGCTAGATGCTAGCGTACAACTATACGTACAAATTTTAATCTTTGTTCATCGTGTTAATAATTAGAGATGCTATGTTAATTTTAATTCTCTAATATATTTATTGAAAACTTATTGTTATGTCTTTCATTTTTTGAGGAGCGCTCAAATCATTGTGACGTCATAATGGTATGGCGGTACAAGTTTTTAAAACTAAACATGGCGATGGGGATGTGGGAATAAAAAATAAAAATAGACCAAAATTCTAACTTTATTTGTGGATAACCCCTAAGAAATATTTTATTTAACAAAAAAATAATTCTGTTCCGGACATACTCAAGATAAAAATAGAAATAAAGCTTTAAAAGTTAAAACGGAAAAATAATTTAACTTGTTTTAGATGACTAATTCAAGATAATAATATTAATAACTACAACATTAGTTAGAGCCTCAAATCAACATATTTAAAATCAACGTAATGCAGCTTAATTTAAGCAGACGAATATCAGGACTTAAATAAATGTTAGTCGCTAGGTCGTTTTAATATTTATAATTTATTTTTAAGATGTCACAAAAGTGCTATTACAGCTAATATAAAAGGCTAGTAATTAATAATGAAGGTCTGCAAAACACACAATTTAATTTTAATTTTAAAATATTGCATAAAATAGATATAAAATATTTCTAAAAATGTTTTAATTAAAAAAACATAACTTATCATTTTATGAATCGATCTTGTCGATTGTTATTCATTATGATTGCATTACGATGACTGTAATGTTACTCCACTCTAATTAAAATATTATAACTGGTTGATCAAATACTAGTTAATAAATGATAAAACAATGTATTTTTTCAATACAAAATGCAAAAAATAAGTTTAAAAAATAGGAATGAATAATAATAATAATAATAATAATAATAATAATAATAATAATAATAATAATAATAATATAATAATAATAATAATAATAATAATAATAATAATAATAATAATAATAATAATAATAATAATAATAATAATAATAATAATATAATAATATAATAATAATAATAATAATAATAATAATAATAATAATAATAATAATAATAATAATAATATAATAATAATGATAATAATAATAATAATAATAATAATAATAAATAATAATAATAATAATAATAATAATAATAATAATAATAATAATAATAATAATAATAATAATAATAATAGTAATAATAATAATAATAATAATAATAATAATATTAATAATACTTTAAAGGACTTTTAACCTAATAGGTGAGGAAATGCTGTTCATAATAATCACCAAATGTGTCACCAATAAAATCAGGTCACCACGAGGTCACAGTTCGACCCAACCATCACAAAGTCGTCTCAAAGACTTGAATGATAAACTCCCCATACTCCTCACCCACAAGCGCGATTAGAAATTTATTGGAATATTGAGAATTAATATTATCGAGATTTTAAATTAATAATTATTCTTAAGATAGGAGCTAACCTTTGATGCTGAGCCTCAGTAATCACGAAAGGGCAACTCATGATTACATCAATTGGAGGCGGATGTGGTGACCAATTTATTGTCTGGTGACCTCGTTATAATGAAGGTTGACTGCCTTTACGTTATTATTATTATTATTATTATTATTATTATTATTATTATTATTATTATTATTATTATTATTATTATTATTATTATTATTATTATTATTATTATTATTATTATTATTATTATTATTTGAAAAAATAACAAGAATTATGCAAGCAACAACATATAACGATAAATATGGTTATTATAAGAATGGAAATGAAGAATATAAGAATATTATAACAATAAATATAAATAGTATAAGAATATGGATATTTAATGAATATTATTTTATTGTGTAATAATAAATGTGCTCATTACATCAATAAATATGGTCAGTAAGGGTATAAATTATCTGCTTAAGCCATCCTTATGTCTTTCTTTTGCAAATGGCTTCGAATAAATCATCATCATCCAGTTTAGGCGGAACTCACGCATGTTACTGCTAATCCTAAATAAATAAATATATTTATAAATATATTTAAATAAATGTATTGCGTATTTAATTGTATTTTACATTTTCAATGACATTAATTATTGTTATTTTTATGTAATTACAATATTGTCACACTTTTATTTGCAATCAGTCATAATATGCTTATTTAGAATTAGTGAATTATTATTATTAATCATCTGTTGTTAATATTATTGTTGTTCATTACCATCCATCCATCCTCAGGAACCGATAATCAGCAAAGACTGAAATATTAAAACCATGTGGATGGAGATTGTTAGTTGCTCACGAGAGTGGAAAATTATGTTTGAATGAATGAATGAATGAATGAATGAATGAATGAATGAATGAATGAATGAATGAATGAATGAATGAATGAATGAATGAATGAATGAATGAATGAATGAATGAATGAATGAATGAATGAATGAATGAATGAATGAATGAATGAATGAATGAATGAATGAATGAATGAATGAATGAATGAATGAATGAATGAATGAATGAATGAATGAATGAATGAATGAATGAATGAATGAATGAATGAATGATGAATGAATGAATGAATGAATGATGAATGAATGAATGAATGAATGAATGAATGAATGAATGAATGAATGAATGAATGAATGAATGAATGAATGAATGAATGAATGAATGAATGAATGAATGAATGAATGAATGAATGAATGAATGATGAATGAATGACTGAATGAATGAATGAATGAATGAATGAATGAATGAATGAATGAATGAATGAATGAATGAATGAATGAATGATGAATGAATGAATGAATGAATGAAT
>JAJTWR010000182.1:797500-950000 GCA_021613335.1 Whitmania pigra | reverse complement strand
AAGTGCTCCTAAGATGTTCCTCTAAAACGAGGATAATCAAGAAGCACGTGACTCGCATTCCACAAACAACCGCTTCGTAAAATCATTCAATTCTACTTATAAATTATAAAGTAGTAATTAACAAATATTAATTATTAATGATCTTGATGAGAGGAATGAAGGTTCTGAGAAGGTGTTCAGTTTGTGAACCTGAATATAATATTTAATATTTAATATTTACTAATTAATATTTAATATTTAATGGCTCGATAACTCTCTCTCTCTTTCTCTCTGCTTTCCATCACTATCTCCAATGTTTTTGTTAATTGCAAGCATCCGATATCAGATATCGAGTCATGATTGAGGACCGAGAGATGATAACGATTTTAAATGATTTTACTTTTTGAAACTCAACTGCATTTATCTGCATTTATATGTATTTATTTGCATTTATTTGCGTTTATTCGCACTTAACGGCACTCCTCACGTGTTAATGTCCACTTTGTTCGCCAACAGAAAAAATAATAAATTTTTAAAAATAGTTTTGAAACATTTTCTGAAAATGATTGGATGCGAAAATCTGACGTCAGAGTGAAACTCCTAATTATGTTAATTCAATCGACGTGCAACCTTTCGTAAAACTTAAATTAACATTTTAAATCTTATTTGTGTTAATAAGCTGAAAAGGTTTTCTTGTATTTTTCACTGATTTAAAGTTTAAAATCTTTCATAATCTCCATCCATCTCACTAACACTGACATCTCCAATTCCACATTCTTGACGCCAGCGCCGTTTTCGACGTTAATGGCGCTTCGTGGGACTCAATAACGTGTCTTTGGATTGGATGCTTTCCTGGAAATATTATTTGAATAATAATAATAATAATAATAATAATAATAATAATAATAATAATAATAATAATAATAATAATAATAATAATAATAATAATAATAATAATAATAATAATAATATTAATAATAATAATAATAATATTAATAAAAACAATAACAATAATTTCAGTAGTGATAACATTTATTTTAAATATTATGAAATAACATTTCCTGAAAAGCTATAACCAGCTGTGACGGCATTATAAGGCAATAAACTGTACCACACCCACGTTATTTGATTTTACACGCACATGCATAACACTACATACTCGTACATTCGGATGGAAATTCTGACGGGGATTCCTTCTTGCCTTTCAGATTCTCTCTTCTTCGTTCCTCTGTTTCTTTACGTTTCTCTGTGCGTTTAAATGTGCTTCTCTAGGTCTCTGTGTGCCTAAATATGTTTTCGTATTTCTCTTTGACTCTAAGTTTGTCTCCCTATGCTTCAGTGAGCTTAAATACTCCTCCTTAGGACTTCTAGTGTCCTTATTTGTCGCTCAATGTCATTGACTTGAGGCAGTTTGTTTGACTGATAAGTCTGACTTATGATGCCTCACATACCAATGACGTTACAAGCGTATGTGATAAAATTACTAGATAAGTGCCTTTGGATGATGCTATATTTTCTATTGTTTAACAATAATAATAACAATAATAATAATAATAACAATAATAATCGTAGTTGTATTTCCTCTTGCCAGTAATAATAATTATTTAAAGTAGTTTTTATATATTATTATTTATTTATTTATAGCAGGTGTGTTTTCTCTCGTTACATAATAAATGTACTACCTTGAAAAGGTTTTCATTTATCTGAATATCTGTGTCAGTGTTTCGCCCACCAAAACGATTGCCTAGCGAGGAAAGATTAATATGACCCCAGAAGCCATCTTATGTGCGTGTGTTTGTACTCAAACATGGATGGAAACTCCACCACCAGAGTTATCCAGTTTCAGTTTCGAATTTCATAAGCGCATTTCGTGTCTTCAGAAACTCCTCCGAGCAGTAATCCGTCTTTCTAACGCTTCCTTTTTCACATTTCTCATTATCGTCTGCTTATATTTATCGTTGGATTTTGTGTTAAAATGAAGATAACAATATCATAAAAGAAGATAAAATAAGACTAGTTAAGTGTCGCATTTTATTGGTTACAATATTTTTATCGATCAACAACTTCCTAATTTAGCGAGGAATTAGAAAGCATTTTTCAGATTAATTCCACAAGTGCTCCTAAGATGTTCCTCTAAAACGAGGATAATTAAGAAGCACGTGACTCGCATTCCACAAACAACCGCTTCGTAAAATCATTCAATTCTACTTATAAATTATAAAGTAGTAATTAACAAATATTAATTATTAATGAGTCGAGAGGGATTAAAAAGGGACAAGTGAACATGAGCTCGTTGGAGTTAGAAATTTATGTTGGTGATCCTGCTGAGAGGAATGAAGGTTATGAGAAGGTGTTCAGTTTGTGAACCTGAATATAATATTTAATATTTAATATTAATATTTAATATTTAATACTTAATATTTAATATTTAATATTTAATATTTAATATTTAATATTTAATACTTAATATTTAATAGTTACTACTTAATATTTAATATTTAATGGCTCGATAACTTTCTCTCTTTCTCTCTGCTTTCCATCACTATCTCCAATGTTTTTGTTAATTGCAAGCATCCGATATCAGATATCGAGTCATGATTGAGGACCGAGAGATGATAACGATTTTAAATGATTTTACTTTTTGAAACTCAACTGCATTTATCTGCATTTATATGCATTTATTTGCATTTATTTGCGTTTATTCGCACTTATTCGCACTTAACGGCACTCCTCACGTGTTAATGTCCATTTTGTTCGCCAACAGAAAAAATAATAAATTTTTAAAAATAGTTTTTAAACATTTTCTGAAAATGATTGGATGCGAAAATCTGACGTCACAGTGAAACTCCTAATTATGTTAATTCAATCGACGTGCAACCTTTCGTAAAACTTAAATTAACATTTTAAATCTTATTTGTGTTAATAAGCTGAAAAGATTTTCTTGTATTTTTCTTTGATTTAAATTTTCAAAATCTTTCATAATCTCCATCCATCTCACTAACACTGACATCTCCAATTCCACATTTCTTGACGCCAGCGCCGTTTTTGACGTTAATGGCGCATCGTGGGACTCAATAACGTGTCTTTGGATTGGATGCTTTCCTCGAAATATTATTTGAATAATAATAATAATAATAATAAATAATAATAATAATAATAATAATAATATAATAATAATAATAATAATAATAATAACAACAACAACAATAACAACAACAACAATAACAACAACATTAACAAAAAACATTCATAATTAGAAAAAATATTATTATTTGAATAATAACAATGACAAAAAATCATTAATAATTAATAATTCAACAGGATTTATTAATCATATTATTGTCAATTAAGTATATCTAAATAATAAATGGATATTCGTATTACTACTGACACATTAACAGATGTTAATATTAAGGAGTATTTTATTTAATTTGTATATAATTTAGTATTAAATTATTATAATAATTATATAAACATGTTGGATGATTACCAATTGAGTTTGTTTGAGTAACATAACAACATATGGTGATTTTTAATCTTGCCATCTTTCAAATAATCAATGTTCAATCGAACATCGTGATGCATTGGAATTGGTTGGACGTCTTCAAGGTTTGGTGAATGCAATGTATTTTTGTTGCATTGTATTTGTTGAAATGTATTTGTTGCAATGTATTTGTTGTAATATATTCGTTGTAATTTATTTGTTTTGGTTCGATGAAATTTAAAGCACAAACATTGTTTAGCGTGACAATTGAGCGAGTAAATATTGCTATCTTGAAATATGTTATTATACTGTGCTTATTTTGAAATTTATTTATTGATTTTTATTTCTCTATTCTTTTTTATTTAATTTCCTGCAAAATATTTTCCGCTTCATTCGTTCCATCCTGCGTGAATTATATCGAAATTTTAGAAAGCGTCAACAACAACAACAACAACAACAACAACGACAACAAGAAAGACATTCTGCTTCTAAAAATAAGATTAACACGACATCAAAAGTTGAACTTAAGAAGGACAATCGCGTGCATCGAATGCGAGCGAAAAAGGCTTGAAAAGAGGAGGAGGTGACGATTCAAAAGTTTACCTCAAAACGTTTCGTTGGCGCGCAATTTCGAGTCTCTCGTCTTAACTCAACTGAAATAAAATAATTTTCAATTAATTATAATAATAATAATAATAATAATAATAATTTTTTTGATTGATCGATTCGTTGGAAATGTGCAAACATTGAATTCATTAAACGCGGTCGTCGTGAGCATCGATACGTTGGTTGATCGTCAATCTCTCGATCTATCAATGCTTTTAAATGTAGGTTCTGAACGGCTTACAATGGACGGACTTAACTGAGATTTCTGGATTCGAAGGAAGGAGTGAAGGAGTCAAAAAATGAAGCATCATCATCATCATCAACATCAACATAGTCATCGTCATCATCATCATCATCAGGACTGGAAAGTTTTACTGATCGTTGTCATTTCACTTTTCCCGTTTGTTCTGACGGATTCTAAAGATCTGAGATTTATCTCTTATGCAGGTCAGTCTTCTCAAACATTTAGACAGTTTTGTAATTTATTGTAAAGATTTTAATTTGGTGATTAGTCTTGTCCTTTTTATTTCCAAACTCTGGCATTTGAAATTTCTAGTTTGTTACCTTGGTTTATTTGAACACTTTAAAAATAATTTGACTGGAAATAAGCTTTAATTATAAAATTGCAAATAAAATTTGTCCAAATAAGTGCACATTAATTACTGTACATCGTCAAAAGTTACGAACATGCCGATGTGAATTAATTTGAATGCCCTATAAAACAAGGAAGTGATTGGTTCTCACAAGTAACCAATCAGTGCGAAGCCATGATTAATTCAATCGCCATCAATAAGATGCTAATCTCTACACGACCCAGTTGCATAATTAAACAGTTGAGAGACGAATTGCTGGCGACCTGACATGAATTCAATTGAGCCATTTGCATAATGAACTTTCCAATTTGCTCTGGGTCACAAAGGTTCTGGGAAAAACTCTGGGCGTTTTTCTGGAAATCCCAGACCTCAAAAATAGCTCGGAAAGAGGATGTTAATCTTGAGCGTCTGAGAGGCCATTGATTGCATTGATTGGTCAAGCTGTGAGTTGAATTTCAAGTGGTTTTGGCATAAAAACCCCAAAAAACCGACAACAACGTTTTCATTTTTTAGATTTTCAAATACTTGCTTTGGAGTTAATTTTGGAATTTTGTTTACTTGTTTAAATGAAGCGACTTTAATTAGAATTTTTAGAAAACTTCTTTTTATTGATCTCACTGATTTCCTGCACTCAATCCAGTTGCGGTTCGTGTAACTTTGAAATCCTGTTACGTTCGTTATCCCGTTCATCCTTCACTTTTATCTCAAAGCGGTCGATATTACACCAGGTTTGACTAACAAAAGTGAGAGTGAATTTAATTAAAATGTAATAATATTACTCTATCATATAATATTAAGTAAAATGTTATAATGTCTAGATTATTATAATGGTTAATACAACAATACATAAACTTATACCAATCACAAATACTAAGGCAAATCACAAATACTAAGGCAAATCACAAACATCGCCACCTTCTTCTTAAGACTGCACGGACGTTTGCGGGAACGTCGGCATCGTAAAAATTGCATGCCGTTATCAACGGAGCCAAAGCGGAGCAGAACAAAGCCGGTAAAAATATTCCCTCTTCATTCCACCGGCTGATTTATGGCACAGGTATCTCCCCTTAATTCTACCCATCTTATCCAAACCTTTTCTACCCCTGCCTCACCCACTATTACCTCCACCCATTCTTTTATTCCACTTCCTAAACTGCAGAATGTCTGCCATCAACAGCCTCTGCTCTCGTAATTATACTCTGTCAATCTGTTTTCAACATCAATTCCTGATGAACTTCTTCTTCGTATTTTTTCTCTTCTTCACCTCCATCTTGTCTTCACCTCCATCTTGTCTTCGCTCCATCTTTTCTTCGCCTCGATCTTCTTCTGTGGTTCTATCATTTTGTTTCTCACCATCTTACGAATCATTGCACATTCTATCAATGTGTTTATTTTGAGAATTTCAGAGAATATTCTTTAAAAAGTGTAAAATTCAAAACTCTCAGGCAATTGAAAGTTGATTGACACAATTGCAATTTTAATGCCGTGAATTTAATGTTTTGTAAATGCCTCCTAATACTTCTTGTGATTCGTGGATTTATTTAAAAAAAAGCAATCAAAATACAAATTGATTTAAGAACAATTAAATTACAAATTGATTTAAGAACAATTAAATTACAAATTGATTTAAGAACAGTTAAATTACAAATTGATTTAAGAACAATTAAATTACAAATTGATTTAAAAGCAATTAAATTACAAATTGATTTAAAAGCAATTAAATTACAAATTGATTTAAGAACAATTAAATTACAAATTGATTTAAACGAACATTTGTTGTGGAGATGCTTTGCAGACCTTTTCAAGACATGTTGTGTGACCTTCCAACAAGGAAGTTGGATTTTTGAAGCTAAAATTAACGCAATAAGTAAATTATTTACAAACATTAAAACAACTTCAATTTATGATTCCTAAAATTAACGTTTTCCTAAAATAACTCAAAGCTTACAGTTTATAATATAATAATAATAATAATAATAATAATAATAATAATAATAATAATAATAATAATAATAATAATAATAATAATAATAATAATAATAATAATAATAATAATAATAATAATATATAATAATAATAATAATAATAATAATATAATAATAATAATAATAATAATAATAATAATAATAATAATAATAATAATAATAATAATAACAATAATAATAATAATAATAATAATAAATTTTTATATTTATTTATTGTCACCGAATCGATCGTCATTTTTCACGGTATTCCAGCTCATCCATTATTCATTGGAACAAACTTAGACAAAAGCATACGCAAAATAATAAATGATATAACATTAATAATAATAAAAAGAAGATTACAGTTAATAATAATATTAAGAATAATAATGATTATAATAATAATAATAATAATAATAATATTAATGATGATGATGATGATGTTGATGATGACGACGACGACGATGATGATGATGATGATGACATAAATAATAATAATAAAAGTAAGAATAGCAGCTTTACAATTTGATAATTACACATTATGTACTAATTACAGAACAAGCAGGAGTAATAATAATTCAGAATAGGCCAAGCAACATACAACAGCAGTTTATAAATAACTGTGAACATTTTTAAACGTAGGTTAAATTTTTTTTTTTGAAATTCAGCACCGAAAGAAAACACTGAGGAAAAGGATTCTTAAGTTATTTTATTGCCTACCTGAAAGATGGATGCTGGTTGTTGCTGCAACATATGCTTCTTTGTGTGCGTCTGTCTTCTCCCTTGTATTGCCAAATGTCCCACTGTTTGCACGTGGAATTGTGTCTGAGACTCAATTTTGTATCTTATTATGTGATACTCACTTGTGATAATATGCGGGGTCATTATAATTGAGATTGTATCTGAAATTTAACATCGTTTATGAACATTGCATGTGTTTAAATTGGTAACGTCAAAAAGTGTGACCTTGTCCTTATGGGTGACATGTAACCTTTTGTATCAGTTTTTCTTTCTCTATGTGCTTAGCTTATCTGATTAAGAAGCTGAAGGTTTATTTTACAGCAGGCACTTAAATGCGATGCTCATGTGAGTGATGAGGACGTTTGCAACTTTAGTTTCTTCACTGGATGATGATGATGATGATGATGACGATGATGATGATGGAGTCTTGTTTTGTGCTGTTTGTGTTGCAGATCAGTGGCTGTTGATGTTTTGTCTGCCTCGAGTCGTTGTGAAGAGTTGTCTAGTGTTTCGAGTTTTTCGTTTTAAACAATTTTTCAGGAGATAATTTGAAGAGATTAGAGAAGTTTCTGAAATGAAAAAAAAAACAAAACTTTCTCAGCGAAAGTTCTTTGTTTCTTTGATTCAATCACTCAATCACTCAATTGCCACTTCAATCAGTCAATCATTCAGTTAGCGCATTGCGCCATTTTAAAATTTAATCGCGTTTAATATTACATGCTCAACAATGAAGCAAGCTTAGAATTTCAGCCAAGAATATTTACTTTCAATGCTTACTCATCCTCCAAGATCTCGGATGTGACGAGACAAAGAAAGATAACAATGCAATCCTTTTGAGGCCAACTCATAAATAACTTCGCTTGAAAATCTCATTCAGCCTAAAGACTCCTGACAAATGCTGACACTGATAATGTGATAATGATAATGACTTCCTGACTTTAACACGGCGATGATGATAATGATTTCCTGACTTTAACGTATCCTGATTCACCTTTACGCTTCGATTGGTACGTAGGCGTTCGTGTGATCAAGTCGATGACATTGAAAAAGGTCGGTTCAAAGGTCAAAAGACTTTTGCTCGTTCGAGAAAGTTTCTCGTTTGCTTCTTGATTTGTGTGTGAAAATTCATCGGCAGACGACTTTTGTTTCCGGGCCTCTTTTGGCGCCAAATGCGCCCCGTGAATTTCACTGATGTTCCAATTGGTTCCATTTAAATGGTATCTTCATTTAGGTATGGAAATTCCAACTTGAAATTGGTTTTGCTTTTGAAGTTAACTCCGTTCTTCTCTTCTCTCCATCAGGATTAAAATTATTTTGAATGTTTTTATGTTATTTATGTTACTATTAATTAGTTATAATTATATTGAATGTTCTTGTATTACTTATGTTATTCTTATAGTGAATGTATGTTACATTATATTGAATTCATATTATATTTATGTTGTATACATATTATATTCATGTTATATTTATAATACATTTATAATGTATTTATATTATAATGCCTATTAACTTCAATTGCAATCGTCACGTGATTCGACGATTGAATTTAAAAGTTGAGCGAAACAATTTTTACGATTATCATGGACTGGATGCAATTCATTTTCATAATATGATGATGACGATGATGATGATGGTGATGATGATGGTGATGATGATGGTGATGATGATGGTGGTGATGATGATGATGATGAACAAAAGCAACTCCAATGACCAGTACAAAAGTGTTAAAGAAATAAATGTTCATCTTAGGAGATGCAAACAAAAACCCCCGCGCAATAAAAGTGTTGTTGTTGTTGAAATGTGTTTTGCGTCATCATCTTCATCGTCATCATCAACATCATCGTCATCATCAACATCATCATCTTTTCCACCACAGCTTTCCACCTGAGCAACTCCTCGACATTGTTCCACCACAACAACATCGACAACTACCAACAGTTAGTCTTCGACAACAACAACAACAGGATCATCGTCGGAGCGCGGTAGAAATTTGTTTTTAAACTTTTTATTTCCATTTTCTTCCAATTTGTAAATAATTTCCTAAAAATTGAAAACCGGAAATGCATCAACGGCTTAATGGATTATCGGAAGAAACAACTCCGGGTAATTTATCACGCTCCGACGGATGGAGTGGTGAGTGAAAGAAAAGTGAGAGGAGTGAAAAAGAGTGAGAAGAAGTGAAAAGAGTGAAAAGACGTGAAGTGACAAAAGAGGAGTGAAGGAATGCAGCTTCGTTGTGAATTGCGTCGTTTCCATGCTTTACTTGACTCCGCGTCATTCTAAGTCTTGTTTCAGGGACCACCTTGTCACGTTCCACATCGACAGTTTCGAGAAACTCCAGGTGATTCCATGGTTGGCTAGAGATGAACAGGTAGTCATGTGCACGATGACTGGGCTTTCTGAGGTTATTTTCGATTTTGTTTCGTTATGATTTATGACCGGCCGATGATGAAAACTGCCTAGGAAATACAATTATTATTGTCATTGTTAATTGGATTATATATATAATATTATTAATAATAATTAATGTTTTTAAATGTAAATAATTTTATTATTAATTATTATTTGTAATATTACTAAGATTATTATTATTATTATTATTATTGTTTTTGTTATTAATAGCTCCTTTGAAAATCAAGCCAGCATCACATTATCGCCATGTTTAATCACACCTAAACCTGATGACCTCACATACCAGGTGTAACCGTTTCCATCGTCTGCAAATTTTCCACGTTATTTTGCTTCGTATTCTATTTTTAAGACAACAGGAAAATACCAGACGAAATCAGTCTTTTTGAGCTGCAGGGGTTTTCAACACTATCATTTAAGTTAACTCATTAATATTTATGATATGATAATGATGTACTGAATGAATAACCTATTAACCAATTAACTAATACAATTAAGCATTATTAATTAAGATCATCAACTTATAATATTAATGATAATAGTAATAATAATAATAATAAAAAGTAATAGTTACGATATATCCTTCATATAGTCCAAATAGATGATAAATAATACTGTTACGATTAGGCTGTGCAACGGTATCATATGAATTAAAGGAGTATCTTTGAGATATCTGATCATAATTTTTCATCACTTTTAAAAATACATTTTATTCATTATTAATGGTTTTTAAAGTGCAGTAGAATTTACATTCATTAAACTAAGTAATTTTGTTATTTAAAAAATTTAAGAACATAAAATTAATAAAAAGCCAGAAATTTGCACACAAAACGTACTTTGTCAATTGTTTTGCTATCAAAAGATTCATAGGTTTAATTATTAATTATTAAATGTTAATCATTAATTACTAAATTTGTTTTAGTAATTTCTAAAGTTTCAATGTAACCATATTAACTTGAATCCCTAACTGAATGACAAAACATTACGAACACTAACAACATCAGGAATTGTTGCAACTGCCACTCACCTCAACCTGTCAAAATTATGGCGGGAAAGGGTTATCCAAAAATACGTAGCCCTCCCCCAAAATCAGCGCTTCATAAATTCACTCTTCTTCCGAATGCCTCTAACGATCTGCAATCGGCGTACATCAGGGGAAATTTACTTCCCATCTGAGCATCATTATCATAATCGACGGGTATGATCTCGTCTGTTGGAAAGCAAAGGTGCCATTTATCGCTCGGATTGGGTCTGTTGGGTCGAAAACGTCTGGATTTGGAAGGAATTGTAAAGATTTGTAAGGAATTGTAAAGATTTGGAAGGAATTGCAAAGAGTTGGAAGGAATTGTAAAGATTTGGAAGGAATTGTAAAGATTTAGGAGGAATTGTAAAGATTTAGGAGGAATTGTAAAGATTTAGGAGGAATTATAAAGATTTGGAAGGTGCCGAAATAATTCAATGCGATTAACGTATTTCCTTTTCACTTGCAACATCACAAGCGAGGAAAGCTCGAGAGATTTGAGCATTTTTTTAAAAGAATTTATTTGACAATTTATTTTTGTTTAGCGTGTTTTGTGGGGATTTTTAGGTGAATTCAAATTTAAAGTTAAAAAACAATTTTTTTCGAAGTATTTGCATGGTAGTGGTGAATGGAAGCAACATAAAATAGTTGATCTTTGAAGTCATCATCAACAATAACAATAACAATAACAATAATAATGTCAACAACATTAACAAACATTAATATTAACAGCATCAATAAATATTAAGAGCAACAATTACACAAATAATGTTGTTGTTGTATGTGGTCTGTCGGAGTTGTTATTGTTGGTGTAGTTTATGTTGTCGATGATGTATCTGTTGTGTTGATGTTGTCGTTGATATATCTGGTGTGTTGATGTTGTTGATATTGTTGTAAGTCGGGGTTGTTATTGTTGGTATTGCATCTGTTGGGTTCATCTTGTCCTTGTTGTTGAAGTTTGTGAGATGCGAGAGTCAAATGTTCGCCCCTTTGAAATTGTTGTTTGATATTTTTGTTTCAAAATAAAAAACTTAAATGAATTTGAAAAACTTCAGAGAATAAAAAAGCCGAGATGAATACTTTTTATTTGCCTATGAATTAACATTTTGCAATTTATTTTTTGTTTTAAATTAACAATTAAAGACAGATAATTAATTATTGAAATGTCTAAACTTTTTAACATGAATAAAACCTAAAATAAAATAAACACAAGCGAAAAGCGATTCTAAAGCTTGTGACGTCATCCCGAACGATGAATTCAATCGATACATTGAGGCGCATTTTTTGGCAGCAACATTTCAATAAGAGTAAAATGTGATAACAAAATAAACAACAACTAATTATTGTAATTATATATTAAAATAATAATTATTAACAATTTTATTATTAACAAATTATTACAAATTAATAAATATTATAAATTATTATAATAGATTACATGTTACTGCGATACAGTATGATACTATTATAATATTGTTGTAGCGATGATATAATAATATTAATGATATTATAATGTAATATTAATAATATAATTGTAATTATTATTTCTTCCAGTCAGAATGTCACAACTTCATCAAAGTCCTGCTCATCCAAGGCGAAAACCTTTACGTTTGTGGAACCTATGCTGGCAAACCTGTCTGTCAAACGCGATCGGTGTGTTCCTCATGTAGAATGTTGCAGAAAGTTGTTGAATGTTGTACAATGTTGTGGGATGTTGTATAATGTTGTGGAATATTGTAGAATGTTGTGGAATGTTGTGGAATGTTGTGGAACGTTGTAGAATGTTGTAGAATATTGCGTAAAGATAAATAGAAAAATAATTCTAAGAATAACAAACCGACTGACACTTGGTACATCGGTTCCAACAATCAACAATCTCGTCGAAGCTTCATATTTTTACGAGGATTAACGAACTAAATATATCATATTTATTAAATACTTGTAGACTAAATACATTTAATGACCCATTGTACAATTAATAAAATAAAATAAAATAAAATGTCCTCCATCAATTCCAGCTGTTAAATTTGGATCTCGTCCTCAAGCAACAATCACAATCTGCCCTTTGCCCCTACCGTCCGAACAGCAACAACTCGTACGTTTTGAGCAGAGATACAGGGTCCCTGTACACGGGACTCTCGATGGGGCACCATGGACGAGAGCACCTCATTGTCAAGGCATTCACTCCATACTCAACCCTCATCAGAACACAAAAGTCCTCTCTCTGGCTCGACGGTTGGTTGATGATGATGGGGGTCGGTTGCCAGGGAGACGACGACAATGATGATGATGATGATGATGATGGCTGGTTGCTAGAGCGACGATGGTTCTAGTGTTTGTGATAGAATATTGTGCTAAGACAATGACATCAGATTAATTATTTGTTAGTTTCGATAGGATTTTTAGAGTTGAATAATCAGCATAATTAGGAAGACTAACTGCAGCAATTGTTTTGTGTATATCATGCGTGGATGGTTTGCGAGCATTCGGACGGCAGTGAAAGAATAATTTACGATTCCTTGTTAGCATCTCACAAACTCATTAACTCGATAACCAGGCCTCATTAACTCTTGGGTGCTTAAGGATGGTACAAATGTACCCCAAAGTTTCTTTTTTTGAAATCCTAGAATCACTTTTTGAAAATTTGTTATGAATTGTTGTGAGAATTATCTTTGTATAACAGGTGTGTGATAATATCATGCAAATATTTTTTCATAAGGTTGAAAAGCCTCTTTTGCACGAAAGTTCAAAAGACGTGAGGTGCATTTCCATTTAGGCAATAAAGTTATGCTCACATTCATAAACATTAATTTTTTGTAGCAATTACAATATTACATATGACACATCATGTAACATATACAAGGGTCTGAATCAATTCTGACTAGGTGTCGTTGTCGAATGGAAAATGGAAATATTTGTTCATCCTGGCATCGAGGCTCACAGGATTTGTGATGTGCATCCAGCAAGTTTTATTTCAAAAGGGACCATACCAGGTTGTATCGAGCACACAATGAATTTGGAAGCTATTCAGAAAGCAAAGAGAAACCGACTCAGTCTGTACGTCTTGTGGCTGGATCTAGTGAACACGTACGGGTCAGTGACATACCAGCTCTTAGGGAAAACATTGGAGGCCCATCACGTGCCACATCCGTCAGGAATACTTTAGCGAGTTCAGGATGCCGTTTTTCACCAAGACGTACACTACAAGTTGGGTTCCTCTGGAAATTGGTGTAGTTATGGGGTGCACGATTTCTCCTTCCCTGTTCGAACTGTCAGTAAAGATCCTACTGAAGGCAATCAGGTCCAATATTCTAGAAGCGCACATTAGTAAAGATATGTACATGTCTCATTCAAAAAAGGCATTCATGGATGACACCAGCATGAACACCAGCTTTTTCAAAATACCATAGCAAGTTGGACGGTCTTCTATGAAGAAGCCAATGAGAGCTTTCGGAGTAGCAGAAGCTACTCTAGACCAGGTAGCAGTGACCACCGTAAAAAGGCTAATGAGAGCCTCTCATAGCCGGCGACAATTGTTGGGTCTTGAAGGAAAAATTCGACAGGGATTTGGCTGGTCACTGGATGCGCCCCCTGAAAACGTCAGGAGAACCAAAGGACGAAAACTTTGAAGAAACTCTTCTGATGATCTCTGTCGGAGTTCCAGGGATTATTAAGAAATAACATGTTATTACAGCATATAACATAAATAATATAAGGTGTAGGATGTTATTACAGCATATAACATAAATAATATAAAGTGTAGGATACTGTTATGACCGTAGAAAACAATAAAAATGAACGATTTTGTGCTCTTAGTGTTGAGAAACATTGATGTCTGTCTGATTATATTTGAAACACAACCCTTCTGTAAAGCATTGTTCATCACAGCATGTTTGATAAGAATTGCTGTGTAACGATGTGGAATAAATGTTCTATGAAAACTATGCTATTATATTTTCTCAACCTGTGCAGAGTGAGATGTAAATTAGTTTTATTAAAAACCTTTGGGTTGACTCTCACTAACAATAAATGTTTTGGAGTGCACTTGTACCCACGTCAGTTAAAACTGGATGTTTTTTTTACCTTAGGCATCCAAGGGTTAAGAAGCGCAATTAATAAACTATTATTTAGTTGCATATTTAATCGTGAGATAAATATTTAAATAATTTCTTGAAACAAAAATAATAATAACCAATAATAAATAAGAATTAATGAAAAATTAAAAATAAATAAATGCATAAGTTCAATAGATACCGAAATAAATATATATACATAATTTAAATAAGTAAAGTTATTAAATAAATAAATAAATAAATAAATAAATAATGTGCTCAAATTTCCCACGACACCTCTGTCCAAGCCAGAGGCATGTTTCACTTTCCTATTTTATGCAGACGAGAAATGTTCTTTTGGCGCCAAAATAGCAGACGCCGCTACAGCTGGAAAAATTATTTTTGTGTGTTTTTCTTAAATTTTGCAAATTTTATGAATATCATTATAATTATTTTGCAAAGGCTTACTACTTGAGAATATAAATTGTATATAATATGATAAAAAATTATTATTAGTTAACATTTAAATATTTATGAAAATGGTTATTATTTACGAAATATTAGAGAAAAAAGAAGTTATAAGTGAATTAATTCATCATTCATCACCTGTCTATCAAGTAAAATGATTTACAAGTCACAAAAAAGTGCTAAAATATGTCGAGTTGAATAATTTCGTTTTAAAGAAGATTAAAAACAAAAACAAGAATTCCATTTAATGCTAAACAATATTTTCATTATTAATAACTTCATTTAATGCCAAACAATATTTTCATTATTATTAACTTCATCTCAGAAAGAAATTCTGAAATAAAAACAACTTTAATAACATTTATTACTGCAGATCCTCAGTTTGTGGCTATGTTCGATGTGGATTCGTACATTTACATTTTCTTCCGAGAGGTGGCAGTAGAACACATTCCTTGGGGCAAAGTAAATCTTGTGCCATTTTTTCCTTCTTAGAGCTTGCAATGATGATGATGATGATGATGATGATGACGACGATGATGACGTTTCATTTTCTGTCAATTCCATTTTCTAAAATTGTATTAATTCCTTTCACGTGCCTTTCAAAATTAAATTTTATTTTTTCTTCTTAAATCGTTAATTCACGTTTTAATTGAATGTCGCGGAGTTTTTCCAAGAATTCAGGTAATAATTTAAACCAACTTACTTATGAAATTATTGTCATTAATATGGCTGATGGACTTGGTCAAAGTTGACATAATTATTAATAACAATAATAATAATAAAAAACGGTATTAGTTAATTATTATTTAGTTATTTATTATTACCGATAGCTCTAACAATAACGACATTGCATAAACAACAGTGACGGCAATAATAGCAACAACAATAACAATAACAAACAAACAGTAGCAACAACAACGGAACGATCATGATTTAGAAAAAATGAAAGTTTTCTTTTCCTAGGTTTATGCAACTGTTGAGCTGTAAATACCTTCGAAGAAATACTTTTTTTTTTTAAACAAGCACCTGTCTTTCCATGTCTCGCATTTCCATCAACCTCATACGCCTCAAAAAAAATATGATTTCAAGTCCACCTTTAAATTCACCATTCACTTACATTCGCCATTATGACCACCAGCGTTGAGATGCAACAGTTAACTATTTAATCTTTTTTTTAATTTAATAACTATTTAATTTGTTATTTAATCATCTACTAATTAAACAAGAGATACGAAATATGACGGCCATAATAACATTAACAATTAATATTGGCAACAATGATGATAAGAAAAATGTATAAAAATGCCGACCCAAATATTCCTAACAAGGCACAGGTTGCATTGAGCATTCAACCTTGAACAATCAACAACCAACCAAGATTTAACATCCTCAGTTTGTAGCTCATCATAACGATAACGCAACAAAAAACTAAACATTAACAATCGATATTATTATTAATATGAAAATTAATTATTATTAATAACATTAAGGTTATTGTCATTGAATTATGTTAATTATTTTTTAATAACGTTAAGATGATTGCGATCAAGTTACGTACTTACGATCGCAGCCTAAAGCCACAAGATGACGTCATCAGTCGCGAGTGTTGCCATGGTGATGGAGTGCCACATCCGCTAGAGATACTTCTTTCTTCTGCCTTCAGCGTCACAACCATCATCATCATCATCATCATCATCATCTCATCATCATCATCATCATCATCATCATCATCATCATCATCATCATCATCATCATCATCATCATCATCATCATCATCATCATCATCATCATCATCATCATCACCATCATCATCATCATCATCATCATCATCGTCGACGTCGTCGCCGTCGCCGTCGTCGTCGTCGTCACAACTATCAAAATCATCATCGTCGTCGTCATCATCACAACCATAATCATCAACACCATCACCACCAACGTTCAAGCACATAATCGCCCCCTACACCATACCCAATTACCGCGAAAGAATACATATTTCGCTTTCAAATTTTTTTCTTATAAGGCTATAACAACGATCATCACCATTATTATCCCCTTCATCATCATAATTATTATCATCATCGTCGTCGTCATCGTCATCATCATCGTCATCGTCGTCATCGTCATCATCATCATCATCATCGTCATCATCATCATCACCATCATCATCATCGTCGTCGTCGTCGTCGTCGTCATCATCATCATCATCATCATCATCATCATCATCATCATCATCATCATCATCATATCATCATCATCATCATCCATCATCATCATCATCATCATCATCATCATCATCATCGTCGACGTCGTCGCCGTCGTCGTCGTCGTCACAACTATCAAAATCATCATCGTCGTCGTCATCATCACAACCATAATCATCAACACCATCACCACCAACGTTCAAGCACATAATCGCCCCCTACACCATACCCAATTACCGCGAAAGAATACATATTTCGCTTTCAAATTTTTTTCTTATAAGGCTATAACAACGATCATCACCATTATTATCCCCTTCATCATCATAATTATTATCATCATCGTCGTCGTCATCGTCATCATCATCGTCATCGTCGTCATCGTCATCATCATCATCATCATCGTCATCATCATCATCATCATCACCATCATCATCATCGTCGTCGTCGTCGTCGTCGTCATCATCATCATCATCATCATCATCATCATCATCATCATCATCATCATCATCATCATCATCATCATCATCATCATCATCATCATCATCATCATCATCATCATCATCATCATCATCATCATCATCACAGCCTTCCACCATGGATGAGGAAAAATTAGTTTTCCGCTCAGGAACGTGAAGATTGGATGTTATTCTCAGATGAAGTATAAACAGCCTCAAACGTTGAAATAACCTTAGGAAGCTGACCAATGGCAGACGTGATATACAGGTCAATGACCTTCACCTCGCCATTCGAGGCCACGAGCCCTGAGCATTACTGCTGACATTACAAAGACAACATGCCATCGCAACATTAAAAATAATTGTGGCTGCATCAGTGTTGTTGTAGTAGTAGTAATACCGTGTTTACTAGAAAATAAGTTTTGGCTAATATCATCAGCTGGCATTTATGGTCGTATCATTGGTGTATTGTAAAATAATAAATAAATATGTTGAATTATAAGCTAAGAATTAATAAAGTTTTGGTGAAATATTAATAAAATAAAGTACCGATAATGAAATTTGTAATTACTGTAAGTATTTGTATGTGAAATACAAGCAGATACTGCAAACATACAATCAATTAGAACTCATTTTCATAGGGTTGTTTATGAATCTTAATTCAGTGAATCGTATGTGCAACAAATTTACATTAATAGTTATCTCGACAAGTTAAGTGCAAAAAAAACCTCTTCTATCGAATACAAGAAAGGAATCGTGGAAAAGGCACTGGATGGAATCTTACAACTTTTTGTAATGAAAACAAGTTGGATATCCGAATGAATCGCAAGTGCAAACAGAGTTTGATGACCTCAGTTAACAGGTGGATGGAAGAGCTAATAAGTGCAAATTTGGATCAGAAATTCTGTGAAGCCTTACCTTAGAGAGGTTGTGAGTTGGGTTATGGATTCGGGGTGTAAAAAAAGATGATGATAATTTTTGTTATTATTATTTTTTTGAATGTGTGAGTTTATGTAATTATAATATGATTAGATATATATTACATTAAAATAATAAATGTTAATTAAGTGAGTCTCCATAGCATAGCGATGTGTACCACTTCTAATCACCACATTGTATTCTTGGAGTAATTTACGGATGAATTCCTTCACATTCCATAGTGAAATTCACTGGCATTGTTAATAGTTTTGTTCCCAGCCTTCTTAGGTGATATTTATATTTGGAGTAACCCAATTGCACACCAATTGGGTTAAGAATTTTGAACGAGTCATCATCATCGTCGTCGTCTTAATCATCATCATCGTCGTCGTCTTAATCATCATCATCATCATCATCATCATCATCATCATCATCATCACATCAATCATCATCATCATCATCATCATCATCATCATCATCACATCATCATCATCATCATCATCATCATCATCATCATCATCATCATCAGCATCATCATCATCATCATCATCATCAGCATCATCATCATCATCATCAGATCATCATCATCAGCATCATCATCATCATCATCATCATCATCATCATCATCATCATCATCATCATCATCAGCATCATCATCATCAGCATCATCATCATCATCATCATCATCATCATCAAGCATCATCATCATCAGCATCATCATCATCAGCAGCATCAGCATCATCATCATCATCATCATCAGCATCATCATCATCATCATCATCATCATCATCATCATCATCATCATCATCATCATCATCATCATCATCATCAGCATCATCATCATCATCTCATCATCATCATCATCATCATCATCATCAATCATCATCATCATCATCATCATCATCATCATCATCATCATCATCATCATCATCATCATCATCATCATCATCATCATCATCATCATCATCATCATCATCATCATCATCATCATCATCATCATCATCATCATCATCATCATCATCCTCATCATCATCAACAACAACAACAACAACAACAACAACAACAACATTATTATTTCGAAGAGGATGAAGATTAACACTATTTCAATTATTCTTATTGCAGATTATCATTATTATCATGACCCACGGTTTATTTCATTATCATCATCATCATCATTGCTGTTATTACTATATTTATTGATATTTATTATTATTACACTGATATTTATTGTTTTAAATATTTTTTATTAAAATCATTGATTACGGCACTCTACAATTGCACATATTATTATTGTTATTGTCTGTCCTTAATATTAAAAATAATAGATTATTAACTTAGCCACAACAGCAACAATAATAATAATAATAATAATAATAATAATAATAATAGCAATGATAATAATAATAATAAAAACAATATCAATAATATTATTAATTCATTATCATTATCATTATTATTGTTGTTGTTGTTATTGTTGTGTGGAAGAGAAAAGGAATCACAATCAAAAAGGTGAAATCTCCAACAGCTTATCAGAAGTCAATATCTTCTCAACATTGTCTTCCTCAAGAATATTAATTATTGTAATAACAATTATATTATTAATTAATATTGATAATTGTGTATTAATTTTATAAATTATAATTAATAATTATTATTCCGAGTAAAGGAAAATCTCTAGCAACCCATTCCTGCCCAAAATGAAATCTCGTTTTGTTAATCAAATAATGCCTACTAAACATACTAATATTCTTTTTGGTCTCGATAAAAATGGCTTTATAAGAGCGTACTATTATTTATTTAAGTTCATTATTATAATCTATCGTAAAATTATTTATTTATTAATTAATATTATCACATATCGTAAAACTATGTATTTATTAATTAATATTATCACATATCGTAAAACTATTTATTTATTACTTAATATTATTAATCACATCGGATCCCTGATCTCATTAGAACTCTGACTGGCAAAACCAGTGAAGTGGAATATAAGTTTGGCAATATAGTTCAGTAATGGTGTTTCCGTCTCAAATAATTTCTAAAACAATCCAGCAAGCTCTTACCAAATCATTTGTTTCTTAGGCAATAAATAAACCAGAAGTGAAAGCACATAAACAATTTTACATTACATTAATTAAATTTTATATTAAATTCTCAAAAGGTTAACTTTCAGTTTCACATATAAGACAAAACCCCCTAACGGGTCAAAAAATAAACAAAAAAAATCAGGTAGCTGAGTGCTAGTCAATCGTGTCAAAATATAAAGTATGCTTGGCACCTTTCTTTATGAAGGTGTTTGATATCTAATTATAGTAATTATTATCTAATTACAATATTTATTATCGAATTGGGCTTGTTTTATAAATTGTATTATAATTTTAAGTATAAAGTATTATAATTTTAATTTTTAATAAAAAAAAATTTAATTTTCTAAATTATTTTCATTGTCATCCAACAGCTGACAACGTACACAAAACAACTCTTTATAAAAGTGCGATGTACTTTTAGCATTAAACCATCACCGATTTAATCAGTACTTATTACTCACATGCGGTACTCATTGTACTTAATTCTTTTCGCTTGGGAAGCAGCCTAAAACTTACAAATATTTTTTAAAATAAGTTTTTTTTTCTGATCCTTTGTTGTGTTGACGAGTGCATGAGAAACAACATTCACTGTTGTTTGCATTGTTTTCCAACAAATTCACTTCATAATAACTTCAGCTGTTCATTCTCTGATTTTTAGTTAAGGCTATCAATCATTCACTCATTCATTCATTCATTCGTTCGTTAGCTCGTTAATTAATTAATTAATTCATTCATTCCTTCACTCATTCATTCCATGCTTCTGTGGTTTCATTTGAGCCAAAATCTGGAAAATATGAATTACTACGCTTGAACACCTGCCAGAAGTGACTTAAAAAATGCAAATCGCATTTAAATAGTTATTTGTTAATATTTATCGTTAATAATTAATTAATAATTATTTATAATACAGTATTATGTTTACTGTATTAAACAAATAAATGTTTTTCTTGTTATTGCAGCTTATTATATTATTTAATTATTATTTTGCAGCTCATCGTGTCAAGAGTAGCAAGAATATGCAAGGTCGGTGCTTTTGTTTAAGAAAAAAAGTATTTGACATTTGTTATATAAAAATTTATAAAAAATATTATTTTATAAATTATAACAAATATTACGCTCGATAAAAATAGCTGTTAAAAAATGGAAATTCAGTTCTAAAAATTAAAAATAAATATAAATCGATTGAAAATCACGAAAAAAATTAAAAAGTAAATAACGAGACATGCCCAAGAACATGTGAATGTTCATCAAAATCTTCACAACGAACATATATTTTCAAGTTGTGAATTTGGCGCCAAGTAAATTAAAGGCCATCCTTCGTTTATTCTGCTCTTCATTCTCCGAACAAACATGATAACAGAGTCGTTAATTTAAATATTTATAATTATAGAATGATATTCAAGATGTTGATAATAATAATGATTATAATAATAATAATAATAATAATAATCTTAAAACAATTTAATTATATAAGGTTGATAATCAAATTTTTATATTTATTATATATTACAGACCAGATTAACTGAACATTAACAATAACAATGATACATTGAATAAAACAGTAACGCATCATAATAATTATTTTTATTATTATTTTAATAATAATATTTACTATTACTATTAATACAATAATAACTATATTAATTATAATAATTATAATAATTAATGCCTTGTGAAAGCAAACGTAAATGTGATTGTGCGGTGCAAATATGTAGGCAATGCAAGGTCTTGCAGCCTGTAATTAAGCAAGGGTTTATTGAAGACACAAATTTTTAAGCCTACCAACCTGGACGCATATTGGCCGAGTTTTTATGTTTTATCAGTCGCTTAGGAATAAATTAAGGAGAATAAATATAATAATAATAATAATAATAATAATAATAATAATAATATAATAATAATAATAATAATAATGTAACAAATATTAAATATTAAAATATTGCTATTATTAGACCTCAGTACAGTCCAATGGCTGTTATTTAGAAGTTAAAGCTCATAACCCAGCCGATCATATTACTATTTATACACTCAATACTTAGTTAACCGAACAATCAATCAATCAATCAATGAATCAATCAAATTCACCAAATAACTTCTTTCCTCGTTCACAGGGTGATAGTGGGAATAAGATCAAGGAATTCCAGAGCTTCATCAAAGCTCGCCTCAACTGTTCAAGACCAGGGGAGTATCCTTTCTATTACGACGAACTTCAAAGCATCCATTACGACCAGGAAAGGAAGGTCTTCATTGGAGCTTTCACAACCTCTCCGTGAGTTTCTCCATCCATCAATTTATCTATTAATAGCTTGGAATTTTGCGCAAGGTAGTTGTTTTAGAGCAATTTGTCACACTCTGTTCTCAAGTCCCTACTTTTAACGTACGATTCCTCATTGAATTTCTGTTTATTACCTGTTCCTTCATTACACCTGTTATGCATGTTCAATTAATAATTTAATAATAATATTAATAATAAGAAATTAAATCAATTTATTGAAATAATACTTCGAAGAACTTAATCTATTAGAACTCATGATTAGAAACAATTGGCTCTTGTTTTTATTATGAACTTTCATTCCTCCGAATGTTCTTCAGACCATCACAGCGTTGCCTGGCAACGAAAGTTCAATTCAGACCGCTCTTGGATCGGATCCAAGGAAAAACCTCTTTCGTGACCTGACCCACTTAAGGGTCACTGAAGTCAAATTTAGCCAATAGGAGGAGTAGAAATAAATGTTTCGGTTAAAATTGAAAACAGCAAATGTGGATTCAATTGAGTTGCTTTTCGAAGCTGAGGTTGAAAAATTAAAGAAAGGTTGACGATCATTAAATAAAGGTCTTCAAATGGAATGAAAGAATGAAATGAAGAAGGAATAAACGATAAAACTGTTGCAAAGTAATTCTTCTCAAAACGATTCCTTTTCCACGGTCCCTTTGATGGTTTTGTAACTGTACATTTTAAAATAGTTTGAACAACAAATGCCTAAAAAGTAACAGAATAACATATAATAATAACATTACTAATATTAGTACTACTACTAATAATAATATTAATAATAATAATCATCATCATCATCATCATAAAAATATAAATAATAAGAACAGCGACATTGACAGTCGTAAATTTATTAACTGCAATAACAAAAAAAAAAGATTGAGGAGTATTATAAATTTATTCTGTTTTTAAAGTTGATAATAACAACATCGACGATGACGACGAAGATGATGATGATGATGATGATAATGATGATGATGATGATAATGATGATGATGATGATAATGATGATGATGATAATGATGATGATTTAGAATTAGCACCTGACTATCCGTTCAGAGGCGAACATTCTATTACGGTTTCATTGGCAATCAAAAATAAAAAATAAAATTAAAAAAAACTACGAAACATCGGTCGAAGTAATTTGTTTTTAATTTTTTTGATGCAAACATTCCAGATTGAAATATTTTTTGTCAGGTGATTGATTTTAATTTCAATCCTTGGTTTGTTCAATTCGCGCTTTTTTTATCAATCATTTTATGCGATTGCATATCATCATCATCAACATTATCGTCATCGTTGTCGTCATCATCATCATCATCATCATTATCGTCATGGTTGTCGTCATCATCATCATAATCAATGTCATCACATCAGTTATTTTCTCCTCTTTAATCTGCTTCGTATTATAGGAATTAAAAAATAAAATAAATTAAAGAACTACTGCAAAAAATATTTAAGCAATTAATTTTTTATAAATAAAAAAATAAGCAAACTATTTATTTTGTAAAAAGTAAAAATTGTAAAGAAATTAAATTCGCAAAAAAACGTTAAATCTTTGGAGGATGAAGGCCCATTTCGATGATTCATTCGATGATGATGATGATGATGCCAAGAAATGGTACACACGTACCGTGTTCAAAACCTGTCACGCACCTTCCTTTCGCACTTGGATAAGTTTAATGAAGGCTACGTGACTTGAAATTAATTTCAATTTTTAACTCGTTAACGAGTTGTCTTGTCGTTATCATCATTTAATCAATAATCATTATAATAATATAGTGTTAATGTTACAAATTTTGAAGTTAATATAAATTTAAGACGTACATTAATTTATATTTTTCGTTTAAGTAATTCATACTGCGTTTTATCACTTGTAACACATTGTCGTCGTCAACACAAAGCATCATTATCACCACAAAGCATCATTATCACCATGACAACCTTTAGAAATGCCCTACCTGGATCAGCCGTGTGTCAGTTCCACCTGGATGACATCAACTTGACCTTCAGGAAGAGGTTCAAGGTCTATCAACCTTCGTGCAATTGCTGGAGAAGTGGTTATGTCAATGAACAACCTCAGGTATTTTTGACTTCTGTTTAATTGTTCCAATAAAATCGTATTATTTTTTATTTGTTGCACAAATGGAGAAAATATCGAAAATTGTTTTAAAATTCTGAAGAAAATGCCTTGCAGTCTAGAAGCTCATTTCTGTAACTTGAAGATCTTGTTTCCGGACATTTAATCAAGCAAATAAATGATAAACTAAATTAAACTACGTTTTAAAAATACTAATCTCTAATTAATAAATTAATAATCAAGAAAACGAAATGCATAATTAATTAAGTAATTGGTTTAAACACCAAACATACATGCTAATCAGTTTTTATTTAAAATAACCACCTCAGTGCACACCTGATAACCTCAACATCAATGGTGTATCTCTTCACGAACTAATCGATGGAGCTGCCCAACCCACCCAACTCACCCCACTCATCGAAGCACCAATGGAAAGGTGATTAATTAATTAATTAATTAATTATTTCATTCCAATGCGAATGGTCTTGTGGTGCTTCTGGTTTAATGCGCTAATAAACTTTAATCAACTGACGAAATGATTGTGTTTTAATTATAACATTGTCAATAATATAATTAATCACTTAATAACATAATTAATAATACGATTAAGTTATCCTTTATTCATAACTAATTATCATTACCATTATCACCTTTGACTTACTGTTTAAGCCTGAAATTATTGCCATACCTAGGTCATAGTAAAACAGCATTTTATTATTACCTCTAATTAAGTAGTTTAATGAAACCAGTTACATGAATTAATTAAACAATTAAATTTTAAATAATCGAAATTTTCAATAAAAACATTTTGTAATAATTGGCTCCTTCAAGGTTCACTCACATAGTGGCCATGCAAACAGCTGTCAAGTTCAAAGGTCAAGAAAGGTCTGTGAACTTGTTGTACGTGAGTACATTGGAAGGTCACATCAAGAGGTACGTGATCCTGCCTGAGCAGACCTTGACCTCCTGCCTCATTGAAACAATAGAATTACTGCCCCCCAATTCTGGACAACTCATAAAGTTTCTCAACCTTAACCCCGTCACGGTTCGACGATTTAAGCACATGTTTGGGTTTTTATAGTTCTCAATCACATTGAAAAATTTGAATTATTATTCTATTTGTTTATAAGTACTAATTTAAATATATTTATTATAACGGCTTATTTTATTTCATTTTAATTAATAATATATAGATATTTCTTATTTCCAGGGTTTATTAATCGTGGGCACCACTGAAAGAGTTTATCAAGTGTCAAAAGAAAGATGCCACAGATTCAATACGAAGACGTTAGTGAACAGTAATTATAACAACAATAATGATAATAATAATAATGGTAAAAATAATAATAACTATAATAAATAAAGATGAATATTGCATAGACAACAATTTTTAAAATAAATAATTATAATTACATTCAATTATGATTAAATTAACGTATTTGTTGATTGATACTTTGAGCTGCTAAAAATATAACCTGCAATAATGATCAACCAGGTTGTGTGAGTCAGTACAGGATCCCTATTGCGAATGGTCGACATCGGAACAAAGGTGCATCCATTCAGACCTGCCCTCCATAAATTCCTGTCCTGTTGTCGAGAATTTGAGTGCGTTTCATTGTGCATTTGTTATTTATTAATTAATTCATCAGTTATTGATTGATTTAATTCATTATAATGCAATTAATCGCTTGATTAATTCATTACAACGCAACTAATCGTTTGATTGATTGGTGTAATTTAATATAATGCAATTAATAGATTGATTGATTATTTTAACGCAAGTATAACGCAATTAATCAATCAACCTTTTTTTCAACTGCAACCATCCAAACATCTTCCGCTTCCATTGCGGAAGATAAATTACTTTCCTTCAACTTCTTTCTTCATTTTTGCAAACGTGTCCTGCATCAGATTTTGTCTTTTTGTCAATAATAATAATAATAATAATAATAATAATAATAATAATAATAATAATAACGATGATAATAACAATAATAATAATAATAACCAGAATAATAGTAATAATAATAACAATAACCCTAATAATAATAATAATAACCAGAATAATAATAATAATAATAATAATAATAATAATAATAATATAATAATAATAATAATAATAATAATAACAATAATGGTAATAATAGCAACTACAACAACAACAATAATAATAGCTTTAATCTGATTTGTTTAGACACAACTGGTTGTCCAGTCTTTTGATTGATTCCAATTATCAGATGATGAGAAAGGTTAAATAACTCCACACTGCAATTCCCAATTTTCATTTAAAAATTGCTAACTATTTCTAATTATTAAATTTAACTTGAAGAAATAATTGTATCAATTAAAGAGCAATTTGTAAAAATAAAAGTGTCGCCTACAATTCCCAGTTAAGTTAATCAACCTGGTTGTAAAAAAAAATCCCATTCTAAAAATACTGAGTACATTCGAGCAGAGATTTTTGTTGGAGTTTAAATAAGTGTATGGATGAATATCTGTAAATAGACATACAAATGTAATTTTTGATCAAGAAATCATAACATTAAGTAATATTTAAAATAATAATAATAATAATAACAATATTATTGTATAATATTTAAAATAGAAATAACATATAACATAATAATAATAATAATAATAATAATAACATGAATAATAATAAGCGCACATTATGCGACATTTTATCGTCAAAAATAAAGTACTTTTGGAAAATAAGATTACACTTTTATAGCGGATTCATTGATCTCACAGACCTCTCGAACATAAATTACTGATGAAAATTATGCTTAATTGATTTGTTAAACCATAGAAATTCAGTGAATTCATTTGCATCGACAAATTTATTTTTATATATAAACATGTAAATACGCTATTTAAAAGCAATTAATAATAACAGAACAACATTAACAGAAGAGACAATGATAATAATAAAAATATTAATAGTATCAATAACAATAACAACAATAATAATAATTCTTATAAGTTTTAATAAATCAACACAATAATTCTTCGACCCTGGAATATCTCTTCCCATCTCTCACTAACACCCCAACCATAAATGGCAACCCAGGCCCCTCAGGTCTCGCTAAGTTGGAAAGGTGCGAAAACTTTTGGCGGCAAAGTCCTCCAAATATGTCAGTACGAAGCTCTCGTTTGGAGTGAAGTATCTGAACATCTCGACCATGAATTCCATCCATTTCCTTTCTATTGCTATTTTACGACTCTCGAACTTTTTTTGAAATCTCCAAAAATTAGATATTTCAACACGTCATTTCTGCAGTTTGACTGGTAGAAAGTGCTTCCAGATTAATTTTGTCCAACACAGGCATACTATTATATTATATATATTATATATATTATATATATTATACTATTATATTAATACGGTTGCATGTTCAGCAGACGTAAAGGTAGGAAAGATCGACTTGAAAAGGAACTTTTCAGAGCAATGCATATTCACTGACTTTCCAGCCAATTACTGTTGAGTTTAATGAATGAATAAAATAATAATAATAACAACAACAACAAAAACAACAACAACAACAACTATGTATTTCCTTCTGAACTGAGCGAAGAAAAAAAAAATAAAGATGGATCTTTTGGCCTCCTGTCAAAGAGGAGTTAATATTTCAACCACTCCTTAGTCACCCTTAGTAACCTTGACAACCGTTGCCATGAGCACCACATGTCTCCTTGGTCTCCCCACAGGGGCGTTTTGTTCCACAAAGTTCTGCAATCGTTTAGTCATTATAATCAGAAGTCTTTAGGCTTTGTCAAATACTTTTTCTTAAATTTAGAACATTTATTTACCAGTAAAATCCAATACTGGATTCTCAGTTTACTTACATTCAAGCTAACTATAACTTAATTAAGCAATTTAAAAAGTTAAGTCATTCATCGATCAATTAAATATTAAGTTAATTTATTAATTAACTCATTCATCTATGAATATATTCATTGGATAGAAAGAACATGGTACGGTTGGAGTGACTGGTCAAAATGTTCGGTGACTTGTGGCGACGGAATCCAGATGAGGATGCTAGTCTGCCTCGACGACCTTGGAAGGCTCTCGACAAGTTCAGACCTGAGGAATGCTCTCAGGTGTTCTGGTGATAATTACGTCATCAGACCCTGCAAACTCAAAAGTTGTGAAGGTAAGATCGATGCTTGGAGATGTTGTAAGTAATTGCTTACAAGTGACAAGTTTATTTCATTTGTTAATGAAGATCAACAATTGTTTTTATTGCAATAGTCAAGTGATAATGTAAGTCAAACAACATCTTTTCAAATTTCAATGTCAAACCATTTAGCATGTTAAAATAGTTGTTACAAAATATGTGTCAAAATTACAATATTCCATCTTAATCGACTTATATTTTTCTGAACATCACGTGCTGATGAATACTGGTGATCACGTGATGATGCACATCCAATCGCCTCTCGATAATATTTCCCACCAATCACAGGGATTTTAAAGGCTTTATGGCCTTCGACAGTTTAACCCATTCGACCACCCTTCGTCTTTCCTTGCAAAAATGTTTGTAATTGCTGCGTGACTGTGAACGCCACCTCAACAAATAAAAATAAATATAGAAATAAAATAGAAATAAATGAAAATAAATTTGTAAAATATTTTGTCTCAAGTTTTTCAAAAGCTTTTTTTTCCTCATGAAAAGTCGAAATCTTAAGACGAGGGAAACGATTTTTTGGAGGGAAAGTTTCCCACGTCTGCACGTTGAGGAGGCTCAACACCGGATGTGAAATCTCATCACGTGAACCACTGAAAAACAGCCTCTGAATGGCTAGCAGAAAAAGAAGATGTTTTCCGCAAATAAGATCGAATGGGCATTTGGTTGAGTGCTAGGAGGTTGAAAAAGTGGTTGATGTATTGGTTGATTGATTGGCTATTAGGAGAAAGATGATAAATATCATGATGTTGATGATGGCGACCTCGGTGATGATGATGACGACCTCGACGACGACGGTGATGATGATGGCATTAATAGCAGCTGGAAAGCGAACATTTGGAAGCAATTCGGAAAATATGGTGCCAATTTACAAAACACAAGTGCAATAACTGGATGGATGGATGGATGTGTGCATGGACAGACGGAGGGATAATTGGACAAAGATTTTATAGCTCGATTTAATACATTTCAACATTGAAATCATCCACTTTTGGAAGACACAAATCATTCAACAAAAAAGTTCCAAGGTCAAAACATTTAGAGACATAAATTGATGCTAAACATTATTATTAATTAATGTTATTAATAATCATTATTATTAATTGATGTTAAACATTATTATTAACCTTAATGCCGTTTTTAACTCAGACACTTCAGTATCAACCTGGAGCACCTGGATGAGCAATGATCCTCCCGAATCATCAGAAGTACCTGAAGAAGATAAAAAGAAATCGAGGAAGGAGAAAAGATTCAGGTGTTTATGCGCACAGGATGGCGTAAACAGGTGTTCCGCCACACTACAGGTATCCGAGAGGAGCTGCAAGGTCAAGGGCGAGTGCAGTTCGAGGCTGAAGAGACTGACAGAAAAGAAGGAGGATCATGATCACAATCATCATCAGACGTTGAGAAAGTGCACCAAGGAATTGGTGATCAAAAAAGAGGAAAACACAAAGATGAAGAAACAACTTCACGAGATGATGAGCCGCAAACATCACCATCATCATCATCACACCACTCATCCCATCACCACAGCTGTCACAACAGTCATCACCACACCAACTATCACTGCCACGTCCACCACCATCAAGGATTCAAGTCATGCTGCCAGAGTCCTGGCCAAAAGTTTTAATCCCCATTACGAGGTTTCAAGAATAAACCTTAACCATAAATTGGAACAACAACAGCAACAAAACGTCGTCAAAGACAGCACCAACTATTACGACAACTACAACTCTAACCGCCTCCCAGAATACGGGGCACACGAAGGGTTTCGAATGGCTGACCTCTCAGCCCATAAACCGAGATCGGTGGAAAACCGCCTGAAGAACCCTCACGAGAACATAAGGTACCACCACTTTTCTTTGCCGCAGAACATCTTTTACCAGCGACAACGGTCGACAGCCATGACTACCACCACGACCGCACCGGCGCCAAAATGCCCAACCAGCGGCCCGAACGTCCTGCCGGTGAACTATGGGATATTTTACGGCTACTGCGGTTGCAGGGACCTCGGTTCGTTTAGAGTTTGCCACAGGTGCAACCACATTTGAAAAGAGGGATTGTCCCTCCCGGCTAGAAAGTTCCAAGACGCAGAACTTTATTTTTTTTTCTCAGAATCTCAAGCTTTGAAATTTTATTTTGAGGAAATACAACAGAATATTTCTAATAGAAGCATTGAACAGGCAATAATGATGATGATGATGATGATGATAATAATAAATCATAAGCTCATTTTCAGCAATTAAAATCCTATTAAAATGCATTTCGAAAAACTGATGCCAAATGTTGGCCATTCGATTTTGATGCTCGAATTAAGCTATGTTCTAATTAATAATAATAATAATAATAATAATATGTTCTAATAATAATAGTAATAATAATAATAACAATGTGTTCTAATAATAATATATTCTAATGATGTTCTAGTCAGAGTAACTCATTATGTTGTGCGAGTGTTTGTTGCTGGAAGAGCGAGCAGTCACGTGATGCAATGTAGAACTGTAAATATGAGCTGACACTTCAAATAAAGATATCACAAAGGTGTAATATATTGAAGGTATTATTATTATTGTTGTTGCTGTTGTTGTTACTGTTATTATGACTGAATTTTTTTTTATGATTTAAAGCATACTAGCAATAAAGTGATTATTTAAATAATCTTATTTTATCTATCGTGTCTGTTAATCTCTTATTGCTCTTGTTTGGTGGTCAAGAAACGAGGAATGTAATGCCAGTATCATCATCAACATCATTATCATCATCATCATCTCACACATTCAAAGTTAATCGGAAATAAAACATTCTTTCATTCATTAATCCATTCACTCGTTAATACATTTTAACCAAAGTAAATCTAAAAATAACAATCAGAAATTCAAATTTAAAAAAAAACAAGATAAGGAATCAGAATTTTAAATTTAGAAAAAAATAAATAAATTTTATTTTAATAAAACTCAACTGGAAAAATGTTCTCATATTCTTAAATAACAATTATTGTTTCCCTTCTATCACCATTCTATTGAGATTTTAGAAAATATTCCTATAAAATATATTGTGTGATGTGTAATATTTAAATATACTGATTCATCAAAAGAGGACACAGTGAAAAAGTGTATTTAATAATATTTAATATCTGACAACCTAGTTCTTAAAACAGCATTTGTCTTTAAAATGTCATTACCATATCAAGAATTAAATAAATATTGCTTAATAATGACATAGTTTTCATGAATGGATTCAAAAACATATTATTATAATTATAATTATTATTATTATTAATTATAATTGAATAACCAGTATTCTCTGGTTCAACTTTTTTAATTCTTAAATTGTAGACCAATTTCATATTTAAATATATTATTATGTTATTATAATTTAATAGATTCTATAACTCAAACTATTTATTCTAGTCATTGGAAATAATTCAGTTTTATATTTAAAATTTTTTCAACTAAAACATGCTATAATTAATTTAAATACTAAATTCTATTATTATTAGTTACTATTATTGTATTATTGTATTATATATCCCAAAGACATATTATTGTAATAGCTATAATCGTTTTATTATACTGTAACAATTATAGTTATATAGAAGAAGTAGATAATAAGCTTAATATTGTTTATTTAGAATATTTTAAATGTCTCAATGACAAACATGAATCTATTGATTTTTAAATAAAGCAAGTACCATTGATGAACAAATTAAAGTGTACACAATTAATCATAATAATCAGTGAGCATAATTGTTAACCACATGTGAATATAAACATAAATCAATGTGAATAACTTGATGATAACATTTTAGAAAAAACAAGATTACACACTTATCTTTATCATCACTTTAGAGTCCTTGAGATGTTGGTCATAGCATCACCATCCTTTACCTTTCCATCGTAAGGCAGCTTTCAAAGTCCAAAGTAACTCGCCCTGTTAAGTTCTCAGACAAAAAATAATTATACTGGAGGCTATGATGAATATAAATATAAATGTATAAAGCCATTCTGAAATCACTTTAAAGTTTAACTTAACAATTGATTAACACCGTTACTGTAATAATTAAACAAATCAAACCAGCAATGAATACATTGGCATGATGTACAAATACTCCCAATGGTATTAAATCTCACCTCAACATTTGGCTTGAGTCATCTTGTCATTTGTATCATTTAATCAATATCCTACAGAAATTGTGAACTCATTTTCTGTCCACTATCTCGAATGTAAAATACCCTTCCCAAGCTTTTGTTTTAAGATCTCCTTATGTAAAAGTTGCTTTCACATACAAATATTATCATGTCACCTTAATTTTTTACCCATTCCCCCATTTTAAACAATAATTGAAAATTAAAAATGTTCCCATTTCAGTATACAAGTAAATTCAAACAAAAACATTTGTGATTTTAAATCTGTATATTTTATTGATACAATAGAAACCAGATTGTACATTGTGAGAATGAGACTTCAGAATCAGATACTGCACAGAATTTCCCCTTTTGGCTGTGAAGGACAATGAAAATATTGTACCCCAAAGCACCTTTATTATACTGACTTAAAATGTTGACTTAAAGCGTTATTATTCTGCTTAAGCAATATCAACTGAAAAATTTCTTAATAAGAACATTGGTAAAAACTAAAGAGAGCTAAGTTAATTAGAGATGTTATTTCTAGCCATTCCATTAAAACAAATATTAACAACACAACTAACGGTTATTGGTCTTCTTGATTGTTAATTCTGTGCTTTGCCAGTGCCGTACGGAATGCCACGTCTAGTTCCTGGAAAATGGTCTTATCTCCCAAGACTTCCCATCCACAATTCCTGGGTCTGTGACCCTTTTCCTTCTCGAAGTGAGAGTCAACATCTGACCAATTCTTGAGCTCGGCTGGGCATTGGGTACATTTCAGCGGCAATTTGTGAGTAAATGACATCAGCTCCATAGCCGAATGCCTTTCCTTTCGATCCACCAGCCTGGCAGAATCTTCATTCAGCTGTCCGTACGTCCTCAACATTCTTTCATAATCTTTCCCCGACATTTTCCTGTAGCATAAGCAGCCGTTAAAGTTAAATAATAACGAAAATTTTAAAGACTAAGTTTATTACGTATTGTTCAGACAACTTCCGCTGTTCTCCAGAAAAACACCAAAGTTTGATTCATCTGTATTTACATTTTGCAAAAACTTCGTTAAAATAATTTAAAAAATTTTATTTGTAAATATTTAAGTGACTTTTAAAAAATACTTATGGAATCAAATATTTTAAATAACATTGACGACAACACCAAGATCACACGAAGGCGCCACAAAATGTAACCATTCCAAATATTGCAGCAACAAAATTATACATACAATCTTACGAAATAACAACTGAATTTTGAAAAATTTCCAGTGAATTAAAACTATCCTCATGGTTTCTGTTTTGATTACTTAAATAGTTTAAATCAATTAAATATGTTTGTTTATGGAGCTATCATTGCCTTTATTGTGTCATTTGTAATAATTAGCAGCTGGTAATTATAACGTCATCATTTACCCTAAAACACCACTGCAAATGAAGCTTATTATTAATCCGAACGTGAATACCGTTGCTAGAATTCTCCCACACGGTCTAATTAATGGCTGTGTAATGGTGTTATTTAATAGAGATTTTAGTCCTATGAGTCACTTAAGATGTATTTATAAGTCTCAATCATTTAGCGTAACATTCATTCATTCTCACTCACCCATATTTTAGTTTTTAGGCCATAGGCACCGGTTTCGTCTATTTTCCCAAATAAGTTCAGTCTATTTTTTGCGTCCATGGCAGCTCTGGTCTGAACCTTCTAAAAATGCGCACAAATTTGTATTCTCACTGACTGAAAGTTTTATTGTCTCCTCTGAAGTTCAGAAGCTCCGTTCTAACATAATTTGTTCCGACAATATCAAAGGCTTAAATCAATAAAAATTGGGGTAAAGAATCCAACTGTAATGTTAATGAAATGTTCGTGCGCACTTAAATCAATTTTGATCCCTATCTATTCGACGCTCTAACCACGGCTATAGATCGCCCAAGCCCGCTACCAAGACTCTAGCAGAAGAGCGGGGCTCAAATTCAAACCGTTTACACATCGCGAGCCTGCGCGGCAGCAGGGATGTGCTGCCACTGCATTTGAAATGAGCCCCAAGATCAAACGCAACACGTGTATTTTTTGTAAAACCTCAGTTCTAAATAAATTTGTATTGTATTGCCTGTGATTTACTAAGTAAATGAATGAAACGGACCACAATTTAAGCGATCGTCAGACCGAGGAAAAACACCCGTTTCACCACAGAAAGCATTTAATTTGAAAAATCGGTGTTTTAAAAATTATAGTTTTCAATCTTGATATTATTAAAATTGTGAATATTAATAAAATTACATTTAAGCAAAATTTCAAAAGAAGTCTTTTTGATACATTCGAATGCAACCTGAGAAAGCAATCAGCTTTGTCAAAAAAAAATATAAACCACGGTTAACATTTCTTAGATTTATTACCTTAAATAAAACATTACAAAGACTTTATTGCTAGGCAAGCTGTAGAAAATTTACACAGCCGAACATCAAACAAACTATGTATTTATTTGAAATGTATTCAACGACACTTAAATACATTTTTCGCTGATCTTCGAGGATTTATTTATCCTTTCAGGAGAAGAATCTGGCCTTTCTCTCTCCATGGCCACTAACCATCAAGACATCAGGAGGCGCACACTGTTTTACTGTAAACTATACAGTAACGCCATGCAGACGTTTGCAGAACTTTATTGCCTGTCATCCTTTTCTCGCATCCAATTTTGTGAATTCATACATTCCAGAATATTCAAAATTATTTGAACAAAGCAATAACACGCAAATGAAGTTTCATTAATTTCTAAATCTTGATGTGCCAGAAACTCCCACACACGATGAAAATAGTAAAATAGGTGATAATTTTCTGTGCAAGTGAATTATTTTTTGTACTTCAATGTATGCAAAACATGAATTTCGGATGGTTAAAGTTTAAGTAGAAAAACTGTTGAAATAGTTTGTTAATTGTTCTGAAACAATGTTGTTGAAACTTGTTTTCGTTTGCTTCAATGAAACACATTTCTTTAGAAAATATTATTGGATTGTTGATGAAGTACATAGAAATTGTAATCATTCCAACTCAAGAGCCTTCATTAGAGAAGAGAGATGCAAGATTTCCATCCAAACCTACTCCTGTATTTGACCTTCTGAATGATATCTGCCTGTACAACTGTACCATTCAATGAAGAATCAAAAGGTATCGAAGAACTGAAAAATTTGACTCGTGGTATCAATTACAAAGCATTGTGTCCACTCTTCAACTGCTCAATGTTTGTTTGATATATCGATTCCTGTTCTTGATGTCGACTTGAGAGAAAGTTTCCTCTTGAGCCAGTTATGAACTCCATCCACTGAGGCCTACTGATGAAAGTTTTGAAGAGATAGTATTTTTAAAGTATAATGTGAAATAATATTTACCTTAAAAATCTGTCTTTAATAAGAATAACATTCTGTCACGTTCTTCACTCGAAGCCGGTAGTACCGCTGCCACCACTAACACCCAGTTTGTTACCAGAAACAAGGAATTGGAACTAAAGCTTTATTTACAAGCTAAAATCTTGGAATAAAAACCGCAGGAAACCAGTCATTAAAACCATTCTTATCAGCTTCCAACAGCTCTCATCGAGCCAATATTTATACACGTTGGACCTGATTAGCAATTCTAACAAAATCTACTAAAATATCAGCCAATTGAAATTCACGAAAAAAGGTCAATACATGCCTACCGGTTGATTAAACTAGTTGTCCTAAAAAACAATAATCATTATTTTAAGAGTTTAAGAATAACATTGGCTAGCTTAAAAAAATAATCGATATCTAATGAAATGCACTCGCGAGCTACAATTCATCCTGTTAATATCAAATGTAGGAGACAGAGACCCAGCCATGACAAACATCTTCTTTGTCACACTCCAGGTTTATTTCACATAATTAGATGAAATGCTTCAGCACAATTAGAGCCTTAACAACATTTAAATTGACTGAAATGCTTTAAATATTAAATTCTCTGTGTTTTAATCTTTTTCATGTTACATGAAGGTAGCAAAAAATAAAAAAATTTGATAACCCTCACTATCAAAAAAGTTGTAGTCAAAGAAAAAATTACAAACTAATTAATAAATAAATAGAAGTTACTGCCCAATTAAAGGTATTCTTCATTTATTTGCTATACAAAATACACAATGTACGTTCCAACATTACTCCATTAACTAAAAAAAATATCTCCAGACTTTAGTTGCTCTGACAAAGTAACATTTAAATATGAATAATAAATGTTCTACATGATAAGTGATTCCTCAGCATTAAAAAATCAGCAACATTTCTAATCAATGTTTAAATAATTAATATAATTAATGAGATAAGAAGCATTTATCTATAAATTATGATCGTAGACAAAGACTGAAAATAACATTCAAAATTAAGTTCTTACTAATAATTAAGCTTGTCAAAGTCAAACAGCAATTCGAAACAAAATAAATCTGACGAAGGGTTAATAATTACTAAATAAGCTATAAAATGGTTTAATAAGATATCCATTTCACATCGGACCTCCTCACTATCAAACTCCTCTTAATGCAAAGCACAATGATGCACTTTGGTTAGTTAATAATACACTAGAATAACATGACTCAAAAATACAAGAAAACAAATCATCCCAAAACTGACAAAAAGCAAAACGATCCAAATGGTTGAGCAAATACGGCGGCAAGACCGGCATTTTTATTTACATAATCTAGAACAGGGTTGTCTAACCCGCGGCCCGCCGTATGTTTCTATTCGGCCCGCGAAGCTTCTCTGGTTTTGTAAAAATTTTTAAATCTACATAACAAAATAATCTTAAATTATTTTTTAATCTTTCCAATTTTTGGTTTTTTCTTTCTTTGCTTGTATACATATATTCATGCTTGCGCTAGACCTGTGAGCCGAGGGTATTCAGTAAATGGCTCGACTTGAAAGAAGTTTAGCTGGCTAGACGCGGCTTGATAACCTACACGGCTTACGGCTTGGTAACTAAAATCGGCTTCCATGGCTTGATTTTACATTGCTTCCACCAATTGTCATTTTATATATGAAAATGTAGTTGAAGAGTGAAACGTTTTTCTCTATTATCTTCAGTGTGTCGATATAGATATAGGTCTAAGTATTGAAAATGCATTATTGTTCCTCTCATGTAGCATTTTGCTTTGAAATAAAACATGTAATCAAAATAAAATTTCCAATAATTAAAAATTTAACACACATACTATCAGTCTAATCAGTATTTATGGTGCTTAGTGTTTACAAATATACATCAACTCTCGTCATAAGAAAAACGTGTTTTTCTTCTAATTGCAAACTTACAATTTGTACTTGCTCTTCTTACTAATAAAAATAATCTAATATCTAACAAGGAAATTTAATGAATATCATTTTGCATATTCTATTTTGAAATTTATTATCAAAATCGATCAAAGGCAGAAATTGTTATAATAATAGCGATCAATGATAACAATGAAAGAACTAAAAATATTTTATTATATTGATTATTAATTTTTATAATAATACTAGAAATATTAATAAAATTGATTAACTTTTACTAAACAGCAACAACATTTTCAATAGTGCTAAAGTTATTTTTATTTATTTATTTAACCGATCGAAGGGCTAAATAGCCACTAATACGACAAGCCTCGGCAAAAATGATACAACCAGTCAACAGCGAGCGAGGAAAAGCAGGCTACAGATTAGTCGTTAATAGATAAAAAATTTGAAAAATCAATCTCGAGGATTAATGCTCTGAAACTGGAGAAAGTGCCAGCAGATACCACAAAAATCACTTTTCACGAGACCATTCATAGGCTAAAGCCAAATTAGTTTCAAAGTTGGTTTTTCCTTCAAAACTCTTAACCAAGATGATATAGACTTTCACTATTTAGAGCAGGGGTGCGAGATATCTTTTTAGAGGGTGCGAATCTTAACCAGCAGGGAAACAAAATTTATTAACCGCTGCATATCCAGATGATTAGGATGGTGCTCCAGCATCAGGGTTCGAGTCTCCGTGCTATCATCATTTGAATCTGTTTGAATTTAGTTTATATATTCAGTAGAATAATTATAAATACAACCAATAATTTTTGCAATTTCATTCACCCAAGTTATTTACGTCAGACATTATCCTAGTTCAACAGGAGCATACCAAATTGTCATTACAGTCACCCAACGGCCAAGAGATACAATCAGCTAAAATTTGTCTGAATTTTTTTTAACTCTAAGGTTTTCTGGATTTGAATGTCTTCATCTAAATTTTCAACACCCGCAAATCTTTGCAAATTCATGGCCTGCCTAGACCCATTATGTCTCTATTCATTATTGATTAGAAAAGCTTGTCGACTTCATCTAACAGCATCCCGTGAGAGCTGGCTGATCTACTTTCATTGCCTTTTACCACAACGACAACAAGGACGTCATTTCAGCATTTTTCCAAGAGAGGCAAACCTTTGCACAGCTTGAGGAGATGATCTTTTTTTTGCTTCTAGCCAAAATTCATAAGGGGGCAAAACCCTTGCGAAACGTGGAGAGATGACCTTTTTATGGGTTCCCCAAAATTACGTCCCTCACTGACACAATCTGCTGCCACACTGTCACATGACGGCAGAGTTAAACACATTGAAAAACCTAAATGCGAAGTTCAAGTGTTAAATTTTATTAATAAATATACCAGTAAACTGATACGAGAGTTGGTGAGATTTTTTTTACTGGCGGCTCTGACACGCCAGGTAACAAATCATCATCGACATATGCAGCTCTTTGCGAACGCACCATCCGCCCGCCTTCAATGCTCTCTACAGTTACAAATAAGACACCATCGACTTCTTGACAGCGCATATGAAACCATGTGAAAGCAGAAACATTGTCGCTAATAGGCTTTTTGACTGGCACAACAAAAATTAGTTATTGATCACACTTGACAACAGGGCCCTTATTTCAGCTTTTTTCAAACTCTCGCCCAACTTGACCTTATTTTGGCTTCTAGCTTCTTTTCGTCTTGTCTAAAGTCAATGGGGAATCTCCCCCAATTATGTCACCGCTTAAGAACTCTTCTGCCGATTACCGTCGACAACGTGCTGAAAAGTGTGCGCATATTTGTGCTGAAGTTCCACGTACCATGCTCAAAAAAGAACCACTTAAGAGCTCACTGCAGGAAAGCCGGGAAAAGCCGTCGGTCTCCGGTATGGATGATCCACCGAACGACGGGGCCAAATCATTGGCCGAGAAACGTGGTATTATCGGAAGAAATAGGCCGACCGCGGACTCGCAAAGCATGCGACATGAAGAAGCCATTGAGAGCTTTCGCAGTCGCTCCAGTCCAGGCAGCAGTGACTGACATTACAAGGCCTACTAGCGCCTCTCATAGCCGGCGGTAAATGTTGGGTCCAGAAAGACAAAAACCGACAGGGCTTCTGCCTCCGAAATCGTAAGAAGATTCATAGGGTCAAAACGTTTGAAGACGGGGGAAACTCTTCTGACTATCCCTGTCGAAACTCCAGGGCGGAATAACAAAAAACTGAAGCTCCACATAACATGCTCAAAAAAGTTTCATTGAAGTGAAAAGCCCTTGCAATATTTTCTTCGATGCCCGCCACCACCATAAAATCTGATTGATTCCTTTTTTTCTGCTTTGAGATTTTTCCAGCAAATCTAGCGATTACAAGATTTCAATAAAACAATAAAGTTGTCAACAAAATTGCGTTGCAATGAACTCTGTGGGCTCAAATTTCTGTTTTAATGCTTAACTTTAGAGGTGCTTTCACAACTTGTCATTGTGCTTTGCGTCTAAACGTCTATGAAATAATAATTCATTGAATCACAAAACCGAAGTTAATTCCTGAGATAATCGAAATGCGCTCCTTATGACGGGGTGCTTAAAAAATCAATTAATTTATTTATTATATGCATTAATTAGAATTTTGGAAGTGAAGTGATATTGGTGCTTGTCATCAGGTGCTCTAATTTAACCTCGTTAAAAGATTGTTCCTTCTTCTTGAATAAATTTCCATATAATTGGATGATCCAATCACTTCATCTCCCTGCCAAGCCTCGCAGAAATTATTTGTTTAAGGCGAGGCAGTCAAAGCACCAACATCCATCCGCAGTTCCATAGAGGATGCGGGAATCTAGGTTTTTGTTCGACCGCGTCGATATCAGTGACATTCCTATAACTGAAACTTGAAACTAGAATGATCGCATTAAAACTGATATATAAATGATTCAAATTGGTTGAAATTAGGTAAAATTTAAATTATATAGAAATAAAAATGATAGCTAAAGAACTTTATAGAAACTTGAAAGATTTTGTTTCAATTTCTATAGTTTTTGAAAATGTTCAATAATTTTACAAACATTTGTTGTCTATGCAACCATTGCTTCCTTTTTTCGTTCGTTATCATAGTCTCTCGCGTGTGCGAAGAAATGGCTAGTATAATAAGGCAATTCTCTGGACGTAAACGAGAAAGTCCTGCGTGGGATTATTTCGAAGATTTTGATGGAAATTGCAAGTGTACATCAGTAAAGAACAATGGCGAAATACGTAGACAAGTCATAATAGGCAAAACCGCCAGTAGCATGAGGGTACAAGCACATATCCTAGATTTTCACAAAGGGTATGCTCAGGAAAAACAACCTTAACGAAGCAAGTAAAATTCCAACAGACCCGCTCTTAAAACGTTCAAGCGTGTGTCTGCTTTGGTAGGGTCTGGATACTTTGTGCATGTCATTGCAATCAGCACTTGACCCATGTTTTATAAGTCACTTAAGCCACAAGACATAACCGCAGTGTTTCAGTCGTCTGTAAAAATTGAGGCGTGATATCTCAGCTTTGGCACATGGAATTGTACCATGGTATATGTCATTTTGAAGATATTTATTAGCCCTACAAAATGATATAAACCACAATAGACTTCTATGTTAAAAAGTTTTAGTTTTTAACAAATTAATCTTTGCAAGCAATTTTTATAATAATAAAATTTAGTAAATTTAATAATTTTATAATATTCAGAAAGATCATTATCTCCCCTTTCGAAATATGTATCATTTATATAATTTCTATGTTTACGAGACTCAAATTTTGCGAAAAACCGGACCCCCCTCACCGCTGCCGAACGCTGCGGACCGCTGCTAGAGTAATCGGGCTCTCTTCTGGTATGACAAAGAACAGCTGAAGGACCATAATGAGTGACAAACTATTCGAGGACTTAGTTATGTTAAAAATTAACAAAAATTTGTGATTGTAATGTAATAAATAATAAAAACACCAAAAGAATGCATTAGTTCAAATGTTATTACTTAATGACTGTTAGTACTAGCAGTTAATACCAGTAATTGTTTTAACGATAAGAGAAACAATTTCTTTTAAATAATACGGAATGATGTATGATCACAATAATGGCGGCATCAAAGTTACTTGTAATTTTTACTTAAAAGTAACTTTTGGACGCTGTAACTTTTAACTTTTACTTGAGTAAATGTTTGAGACAATACTCTTACTTATACTTAAGTAGCTTTTTGAGGTATTACTTTTACTTGTAACTAGTTACCGAAATGAGGTAATTTTTACAACACTGACAACTACTACATGACATAATAAAAAACTACTTATATAAGTTATAACTTCTAAACTACTACTAAAAATTAACTACTTTCTTGATTACTATAAAAATAGTTAAATATATTTAAAATCTCATATAAAATGCACACACTATAAAATATAAAAACAAAATACAAAAAAATAATCATCAATGGAATTTGTATTAAATTAATTATTAAGTTACTATCTTAGTTAATAGCTATAAAATAACAGTGAATTATTACACCATATATAATTAAAAAAAAATTTCGGTTGATGTTCATTCATTCATTAATTTTTTTAGCAATATAAACTTAATTAATTTCTAAGTTTACAACATTCCACCCTCCTTAAATCTGTTCGTCCCGAACAGACTGCTCTCCGTGGTACTTCGCCAGTCGGCGGATGTGTGACACCTTCATTTTTAATCTCGGGACACAATCTCCTACATGGTGCCCATGTACCACCATTGTTTCAATGCGAGCCCGTCCTCCTCTCGCATCTCTACTAAAACGCTTGCTGAAAAAGATCAGCAAAACAAACAACAGTACTAAAGGCTCGCCCCGAGTCTCCGACGACCTCCGAAGGCCAGAAAGCCCGCCCTGGCTGAGAACTTCACAAATGAGTTCCTGAGACATTGATCCAACCTTAGAAACCATGTAGTCACGACCACCGAGTACCTCACCGCCAACATCTCCCCTCTCAGTAACAGTGACATCTGCAGCTCCAATCTCCACGATATCCACAGCTGAATTTTTTTTTTTTTTTTTTATTATTGAAACACAAAACAAGACAAGTTGGAAATACCGAAAGGAAAAAAAGGAACGACATAAGGGAAACAAACTCCCGCTAACTGACGTCCTATTGTCATTGATGAATATAGTTGCTTTTCAATGTTCTAGAAATGTAATCAATAATAAAGTAATTTTGAGTAATAAACATGGTTATTTAGAGTTAATAATAAAGTGTTTTAATGCCTTCTTAAAAGTGTAAAGATTAGAAAGGTTGGTGATACTACATGGAACGGTAGAGTAAATCTTTGGTCCCATGCAAACAATACTGCGAGAACCAGTGACAGATTTAGCAAAAGCTGATCTATAATTGTTTGACGATCGAACAGAGTATGTATGTAAAGAGGAAATTTTTGAAAACAAACCATCGAAAAGACGAGGCAACATGTGGTGATCTACTTTGTACATAAGAATGGCCAAATGGAAATTATTTATTTGATGAATTTTAAGTATGTTTAAATTTACAAATGCATGATCGGTATGAGAGTTATATGGCAAACAAAGAGCAACACGTAAAAGTTTTTTCTGAAGATTAAGTAAAGGTTTTAAGTAAGTTGAGTAGTTACAAGCCAAAATTAAGTTGCAATAGTTTAAGTATGGATAGATAAGTGAATAATACAATGTAATTACTGTTTTTATGTTTATATAACAGCGTATGCGATAAATTATGCCAATATTTTTAGAAATCTTTGCCGTTATATAGTGAATATGTTGCTTGAATGAGAGATGTTGGTCTATAATGACTCCAAGAAATTTACAAGATTCAACACGAGATATAACAGAATTATTAATATAAATGTTACAATCCTCCATGGGGAATTTCTTCCTTGCTTTATGGAAAAACATATATACGGTTTTTTTAGTGTTGAGAGACAAGAGGTTTGCCCTGAACCATTCTGCCAGCTTTTCAAGCTCAGTATTCATGGTAGAGTAGAGATCAGCTATATTATTTCCAGACAGAAAAACATTAGTGTCGTCTGCGAACAGTAAGTACTCAAGACGATCAGAGGAGTTGCACAGGTCATTGATATAAATCAGAAACAAAAGTGGTCCCAAGATTGAACCCTGTGGAACACCCAGGTTAACAGCTGCCAACGACGATGTTATATTTGAATCGAATTCGGAAACTCCCAACTCAAATCGATCGCCACTGTTTTCCGGGTACACTTCCTCCACTGATTCCTCAACTCGAGGAGGCTCCACTCTGGTCTCTCCCAAAGTCCCCCCTTCAACTATTTCTTCGGTTCTCTCCACAACCGTTACCAACGAGGCAATCGTGCACGGAACTGGCTCATCGGGCACTGGCGCGACTTCTTTGGAGTTTGCGAAACTCTCCCTCAGCTCACTGTTGTCTTTATTCTCAACATTTCCCATCTTTATGGGGAGCTCCACTATTGGACTGTCACCGTCAACCACCAAACTCACTCACTCACTCACCTCAGCAAAGGTCTCCTCAGCACCGTTCTCCTCACCCAGCTCTTCCCTCAGCTCCTTCCCCGATTCCTCACTCCATGGAAGAAACACTTCGCTTCCAAAAGTTCTTCCATCTACAATTTCCTCGGTCTCTTTCTCAACCGAAACCAGTGTGGCAATCGGGTGCACTGCTGATGCTTCAGCTGGCATGATGTTTTTGGTGCTTGTTGGAATCTCCTTCAGTTGATACCTAGTGGCAGTCTTGTCGAAGGAAACCTCAGTTACCTTTTCTATGACAACTGCTTGCTTGTCTTCCATCTTTACTTCCAACTTGCTGCATAGATTGTTCATGAGTTCCAGCATTTCTCTCTGGAATGGATCAACAAATAAATAATCCTCTGGATCCTCACCTTGATCCATTATCCACGACTGCAGACGATCTTGCAATTCTGCCCTGAGTCCTTTCGGATACATCATTTTTCTTCAGCGTCAGGCTCATCTGGTTATCAATGCCCAGCAGGCACTTTTGAATGTTTATATTTTTATTAAAGATAAGAACTAAATTTTGCGATATCAAATTTTAGCAAAGTTTTGAGTCGGTCATAATAGTTATTAGCGAACAATAAATATCGACAAAATATGAAGTAAAAAAAGAAAATATGAAGATTTTTGATTTCGGAGCTTTCTGTGCCTCCCTGATCGACATAACTGATGTAAGGTTTGACCCTCTTTTGTGTTCGAGATATTAGGATTCGGAGACTTAATAGAATCGACATAACCGATGATAAAATTCTAAGACGAAGAGGGAATTTGGCGGTTCCACTTCAAAAACGTCGACTTACTAGCGTTGCCGAATTAACCAAGCTTCAGTTGCAAAGGTTTTTCAATTGGTTTTATTTCAGATTTTGGTTTAATCTGGGCTAATATTTTTTATGTGATCAGTAAATTTTATATTAAAAAGTCTTTATCGAAGACCAAAATATGAAATTAGATCATGAAAATGATCACTAAACTTTTTTATAGTAAGTGACTCTTAATAGTTCAGAATTATCTCATAACAAAAGCCGTAATTTATATAGAAATATATTGCAATCTAGACAAATCCCACGAACTCGAACAATTAAATCCTGGATGTGACTAGAAGTTTATAGGTACATTTCTTTTTGAGAAATTTCCAGCCGAGATAGTGTTCAAGCAACGTAAGTAGTTTTCAATTTTTTAGTTTAATTAAATGTTAATAAATACAATAATCGCGTGATGCGACGGTCCATATAAACAGAAGACCAAAAGAAATACTATTTGAGAGCTTTCTCGTCCGTCATTTCATTATTCCCTTTCATCATTGATAATAAGAATGCAGTGTTGTACCGAACTGTGACAAACGTATTTTTATTATTACCTTTCTATTCGCTTATCAAGCTATTTAAAGCGAAATAAATGTCTTCGTTGGCCCACTAAAACCAAAAAATAATTTTCATTGAAGGAATTATAAATAACTGGCTTATTAATTAAGCAATAATAAATGGTATCAATATAAAAAACACTAAATATATTTACTGAATAAATAACCTCCTCAATTTCTTCCCCTTTCAACATTTTTAATAAATCTCCCAATAAATGTTCATGCCGTTTTGGTAGAAGTAAGAATGGACTAAAGTTAAGAACAATTTGTTTAATTGATGCGTTACTTTTTAACATAATACTTGGTCTCACCATTTTCGGGCTAGAAGGTCAATTAACCAAGGCACCTTACAACACTCTGATGGATTTAAAATTGCTTTTCTGAGGTAATCGCTAACAGGCTGGCTTTTGCATCTGAATGTTTCAGAATCAACACCAACAAAGCCGCCTTCCGTCTAAAAATATAAATTTCAATTAATCATCCATGCATGTTATCATGAAATCATTATCTTCAGCCAACCTTAAGAAGTTCTTCGCACATTTCTGCTGCCGTATGTATGATGCTTAACACCTGCAAATCCCTCACGAAATCCGCATAAAAAATGTAATTTTCAATAGTATAATCAGGTTCATCATCATTGATATTTTTATAATTTAACGAATTGTTCAATTCATCTTGAAGATCAAGTTGGTCTTTCAATTCTTCTGCAACAACTGGTTGAGCATTGTTATTCTTTTTTAACAGATATGGTTTTATTTCACATCCATAACGATTTTCAAACTCTCTCAGAATGTCATCAGAATAAACGCGCTTCTATAATTAAAGATTTTGCAAAATAACTTGAACAAATCATGAAATAGTCGAAGTATCTTTACCTTTAGAATTTTTCCCAAGATAGCAAAACTGTTCATGAAATTTATACAATCTATTACAAAGCGATGGGTGCTAAAAGAAACTTTGTATTCGCCTTCTTCATTCGTTTCAATCTGTGAAAAATCCTTTGAAAAAAAGCCATAACATAATAAATAAAGATAAACATAAATTATTAAATTGTAATTTTTCATAATTAGTCAAACATTCGAACTAAATGCAAAATTGTTCAACAGTTTCAACAAAAAAGTAAAAGTTTGAATCTTGAGTCAAAGCCAAAGTAGATCGGTATAACATCAGTGCTGATTTATTTAATCGGATCAAATTCTTACTTAAAATTGTTTCTTGCAAATTTTAGAACACAAATTAGTGAACATAGATAAATCTCATACCCTGTAGGAGTGACCAATCAAAAAGTCCTTCAATCTTCTGATTTTCTCTTTTTCATCTTTTGCGGACATAAAGTATGGATGGAGGCGTTCAAAGACAAAAGGAATGTCGGGGAACTTTTCCGTCAAATTGAGGATATACTTAACATCGAACTGTTGCTGGTATGATAATTAGTGAATATTGATTAACTTCAGAATAAATATAAATGCAACATATTAATAGAATAATATAATATTAAACTATATTTCCATATGAAATAGATTCATTCATCTTAGAAATTTTTGTTAATGTTATATAATATAGTAGTCTGAACCTGTTCTGGTGAAATGGTTAGATCGATGGATTTCGGAATTTGATTAAACTTGAACGTTTTATAATCAACTGTATTGATGATGTCAGCTGCTAATGAAGAGAATGTCCAATTATGTCAATTTCGTAGGTTTGAACATTTTATAATTTGTATTCATTGTTACAACATGTAGAATGGCCGAATTTGTTACGTAAACGGCGGTAATGGCAAAAGTCGAAATATGTTCGAAATCCAACCTGAACTGCAACAAGAGCCCTTGAGAAAGAGCGTCATATAAATGGTCACAAGAAACGCCTCCGACGCTATGTATGTGGCGCTATATAGATTAAATACAATGAAAAATTACGATAAGTGCTTCTTACAATGGTGTTTCAACCAGGAAGAGATTCGCTTTTGTTGAGGAAGTCTGGGTTCAGGAATGTTTGGCAGCTTCAACATCCACAGTAACATGTAATTGTCTTAAAATATAAATTTCAAAATGTTTAAACAGCACAATTTTTAACAAATGTTTCATTTACATTGATTCTGCATTTTTTCAATAACAATCGTTCTATTCCTGCTGAGAGCGATCTTCAACATTTTCAGAGAAAGACATAGTCTGAACGTGTTTCTGGTTTCCATTAAACGATCAATGCAACTGTTTAAAATAAACGCTTTTAAAAAATTATTTCGAAGCTTAAATTTAAAAATATTTCTACAATAATATGTTGCGGTGATAATGGTCGTTATTAAATACTTCATCTGGTGAGTGGTTGATTATCTGAAGGTATGTTGCTTCCAATGCCCGATTTACTGGGGACTTGTTTAATATGCCCTAGATCGTTACAAACCAGAAGTAAAATAAAATAATTGCAGCAATTTGATATGATTACATAACTAACTTAGACGAATACGTACCAGCATTGAATATATTTGGATGTATAACTCGAAAAATTCGCCACTTAATAGGCGCTTTGGAATATCTAAATTTACATCTAGCGGAAGAAATTTAAAAAGCATCACAAATTTAAACACTGAAAAAACTTTTTTTTTAAATTTCAAAATTTCATAAAAACCATTAAATTTTTAATTTCACTTAACTAACCCTGTGTGTCTCCAGCATTTATATATTCATCTTGATACAAAATATCATCAATTTCAAACAATCTAGAATCTTCAGGTAGTTTAGGCAAGATTTTACTGAAATATTCCCAAAAAGTAATTTAAAACAATGTAAGTACAATATATTAATTAATTTTTAATAGTCTGGTTAAGTTAATGTAATCAATTATTGAAATAATAACATTCTCGAACCCTAGAGCCGCTGCTATTTGTACAAATTCATTCATGCTGCTTCCTGCAAGCTGTGCAAATTATGTTTGTTAAGCATTTCAAATAAATATAATTATTATTACTCATACGTCATTAGTTTTTCTGATGACATGACATAATTTTCTGAGAGCATCAATAATTTCTGAATCTGCAAGAAATAATTGTGTTACATTTTATGAAGTTCACATCACATATCGCAAATTACCGTTTGGTGTATTTCTCGTTGATTCAACCGACATTTCCAAAGCTATATCTTAACTGAAAACTTTGCAAGCTAAGTAATTCTCTTTAAATTGATCATTTTAAATCACGTCAATGTAGTTTGCATTTAACAAACCAAAGATGTCGAATAACGTTTCAATAATATCATAAACACATTTTAAATTGTTTATGTATTGCATTTATTAAATTGACATTTTTTATCTTGTCATTACTTTTTAAATAAATAATATCGCAATAAATATTTTGATATATTATTATATTTTGATAATATTTATCATTACTGATTAATATTTATAAAAAAAAATCATTAAAAGTTATTATTTAAATTGTTTAATGGACATCCTTTTCCAACTAGAATCAGAGACATTCCTGTGCCATTTTCGAGACATTCCTTTTAGGTGCGGGACGGCAAACCTATGGCAGGCGAGGCGATTGTGCCTGGCACGTTTAGATTTGGAGAAAAAAAATAAATTATGCAATTGTAACATCATTTACCTAGCGACATATGCATAGCATATGAATCGTCAGAATCGCTTTTAAAGACCTTTTATATAGCGCTTGAGGCAATGCAGGCTGGGTTTTGAACACATTACGACAGTTGCTATTAACCATGTATGCAGGAACTGTTGGAGTTAATTCTTAAATTTATTTCTAAAAATACTACGAGTTATGTTTGGTCTCTAGGGGAATGTGGTGCCCAATAAATATTAAACAATAATAAATAGCGGATATCGTCTGCCGCGTTATTGATATCGAAACAATAACAAATAAATTTTTATGAGAATTTTGGATTAACAACTAGATAAACCCGGCCTCGCATTGCTGTGGCTCAGTCTGGTTAAATCGTCGTTGTTAAGTATTTCGGCGCGCATTACGTCGCCGATTTCGTTTGAAATTATGTTGTTTTAGAGCTAGATCAGTAGGTGTGTGCCAGTGGCAATCCTCTCTTTTGCTCCACTGAGTACATCAAGCAGCACACAAACCCAAGCACTTCATGTTTAATCAAAAAATCTTTATTTAGCATAGTTTTTGTTGTTTTTACTAAGCATGGGACTACGGCGTTCGGTTTTAATCGAGTTCGGAAAACTTTATTGGCTCTCAAATATTCAGAAACAGAAATAAGAACGGAAATATCGCTAAAGGCTGCCAAGTACGTATTTGCATGTAACATCGCTCAACTCGCAATCCCTATTGTTCAACTCCCGTACGAACTCTCTTGCTCCCGAGGCCTGTTCCTTTTTATACGCCAAGATGGCGTCACAACATCTCCGCGCCAGCCGAAGTATCTCCCAGAGCTTTGAGCCGTAGTCTTTCTGACCGTCTAGGCAGTGTAAGTTCTTGATCCGGTAGGTTTGGTTGCTGGAAGTTTCTTCGTCCTCTGGGTCTTCTCGGCGGTTGTACAGTTGTTCGTATTGTTGTTGGAAGTGGAACCTTTCTTGAAGTGGGACCCGGCGCCATGCCTGGGTCATCGTTCTCATTTACTCCGTGTCTGGGCCTCAATTGCTCAACGTGCGTCTTCCAAGTAGGTCCTTTTGGCAGGGCCTTCCCGACATCGAATTTGGTGTTGCTCGTTCTCTTGTTGGACGTAAGCTCGTTCTGTCTGTTTTGTAAACGTTTGGCTATTTGAGACACCGAAGGCAAAAGTGCATCTAATTTTCCTCGTAGTTGTCTTCTGTTTAACAATTCACTGGGTGAAAGGCCCGACTCGAAGGGTGTTCGTCGGTATTGAATTAGGAATTCCCGTAATGCTTGGCCATACGGAAGCCTCGATTTTCTCAATAATTTGAATGTCTGCACCAATCTCTCCGCTTGTCCGTTTGTAGCGGGATGGTAAGGTGCTCCTCTCAGGTGTAGAATACCTCGTTCTCTTAGATATTCCTAGAATTCCTCTGATGTAAAAGTTGGCGCATTGTCCGTTACGAGGGTATGCGGATACCCGAAGTGGGCGAAATCCTCTTCGAGTAAATCCATCGTTGTTCTCAAAGTGATGCTTGAAGTAGGATGGATGCACGGGTATTTAGAGTAACTATCAAGCATCACCAACCAGTTCTTCCCCATGAAGTTAACCGCGAGATCTATGTGGACCCTGCTCCAAGGTCGTTCGGGTAGCATCCAGGGATGGTTCGCAAACTTTGGTGGGTTGTTTTGATGTTCCGCACAAGTTATGCATTTCCTACGCATATCTTCAATGTCGGAATCTATTCTCGGCCAGTAAACAACCGATCGTGCTAACTGCTTCATCCTCCTCATACCGCAGGTGACCAAGGTGTAATAGATCTATAACATGAGATCTCATCTTCTCTGGAATTACAATTCTATTGCCGAAAATAATACAATCATTCTGCACATTCAGAGTATCTTCCAACTTTTGAAAATGTCGAATTGTGTCATCTAACACTCGAGGCCATCCCCGTTTTAAAAATCGTACCACGGATGAAATTACCTTGTCTTTGCGGGATTCTTTTGTTAAGGTTTGAGAATCGGTCGGTCGGATTTGTTTGCTGATGGCATTGATCGTGCAAACTGTATGATTGTCCTCTTCATCTTCATCGACGTCAAAATTGGAATCTTGCCCACTTGGTAAACGACTAAGAGCATCCGCTTTGCCAAAAATTGGCGTTGCCTCCTGTTTGAATTTGACCTCTAATTCGAAATCTTTCAAACAATCAAGGCCTTGCTCGAAACATTCTTTGAAATCGTGGCAAATTTTGAGACATGCTTTTTCGACGGTTATTGAATCAGTTTCTTTATCAATCTTGAAAACGTTATTGCGTAGCAAGTTTGACATGTCAATTTGTAATTTAACTATAGCTTTCCTGCCAAGAATGTTGAGTTTTGGCAACTTGGTGACATTGAATTCTAGAGGTACTTCTTGAAAATCTAATGTCGAAACCATAATTTCACAGACTCCTATGTTCGGGATGGAGTCCCCTGTTGCGGAAATATATTTCGTACTGGAAGGTTTTAGATTGTGTTTTCCCCACTTGTTCTACACTTCCATTGAGCAGAAGTTATCCCTGGCTCCGCTGTCCAACTCGAAAACAAATTCTGAATTAGCAATTTGAAATTTTTGTATGAGAGGGGTGTGGCTCGGAATTGTATGGATTGAATTCACTCTTCTCTCTCTTTTGAACTTTTTCTTTAAACATGCTTTTTCTAAGTGTCCTATGATTCCACAGAAGTTGCATTCAGTTTTGATATGCCTGCAATCATTGGCGTGTTGTCCTTTTGTTTCACATCTTGGAGATGTCCCTTTCGGGAATGGAAATTTAGAGAGCTGCTGTACCTGGCGTCTTGGTTTGAAATTTACTTTTTCTTGTTTGTTTCCGGCAGGTTTGAATACTTTCATTACCGGTTCGTCCGATGTGCCGTGTACTGTGGCTTTGGCGACTTTAGAAGATTCTTCCACTTCCGTAGCGATTTCAACTGCAAGATTTGAACTGTTGGAATTAATTCTTAAATTTAATTCTAAAAATATTATGCGATATCTATGGTCTCAAGAGATCCCATCAATCATTTGAGTGAAATGTAATGTTTGTTCATGTTTATCAAATAACACTAATAAATTAGGTCTGCTGACAGACACAGAAACATGCTAAAACATGAAGGTCCGAGCTTTAGATATTGACCACTTTTGTAGAACTTCGAACCATCTCTCAATTCAAGATAAAATAAATCAAGCTGATCTATTGTTGACAGTTTTATGGCCGACAAAAATACTCCATTTTCGCGAAAGAATGTTTTTGCAGGCGAAGTTGGTCAAAACCAAACCGGCTTACAAACTCTTGTTTGGCACTTGTTGAATCTCTGAGTTCTGAAGGTGCTCGAAAACATTTGAAAAATTAAAGTCGCCTGGTTTAATGACAATAGATTGACAAGCTGCCGCCTTCAACTTTCAAAGTCCAATGACAATGTCACTCAACTGGCAGTCAAGATTGAAAGTTGCATATTTGAAGATTTTAAAGATTCTGGCACCAAATACACATCAGAAGTAGAATTGTCAACCTTAGAAATTAAAAAATCCCAAGCTGAAGGAAAACGTGCTAAAGGGGGTCATTGCTCCGGAACGATTTGCTCGCATGACTCCCGACGAAATGGCAAGCGACGAGGTGAAGAAGCACAAAGAAGAGATGCTGAAACAATCAATCCTTGAAGCTCAAGTCCCAAAGACTAATTTATCCAGTTCCAATTATTTCAAGTGCAGCAGAAGTGGTGAGAGAGATACCACTTATAATCAGGTGCAGACACTCAGTGGGGATGAACCAATGACTACCATTGTTGTCTGCAACAAGTGTGGTAAGAGGTGCAAGATTTGTAGGATTAAAATTTGATTATTGATCAAAATGTTTTTAAATTTATTTTATAATTAAACTTATTAAATGAATTTTTCATTAATTAAAAAAATTATTTATTCAGATAATGCTGTTTTTAAAACGTAATTAAAGTAATGTTTGTATTTCAGTTAAACTGAAGATCAAAATAATTATAAATTACTTATAAGTTATTCACGAACGAACAGAATTGTAAAGGTAAATCACAACAGGAAATCTCTCGCTTCTGAATATATTGGAATCAACGCCAAGAAATTCACCCTTCGTCTAAAGTTTTTTTCAAAAAAGGCATTCAAATTTCTCAGTCATTTATTCTCAATCAATTTTTTAAAATTTAAATAAATTTCAACCAACCTTAAGAAGTTCTTGGCACATTTCCGCTGCCGTATGTACAACGCTTAATACTTGCAAATGCTTCACAAAATCCTCATAAAAAAGATAATGTTCAATAGTATAATCAGGCCCATCTGCATTGTCATTTTTATTATTTAACGAATTGTTCAATTTATCTTCAAATTCGTCTTTCAGTTTTTCTGTGACATCTTGTTGAGTAATAGTTTCCTTTATTAACAGATATGGTTTAATTTCACATCCATAACGATTTTCCAGGTCCCGCAGAATATCATCAGAATATACGCGGTTCTACAATATAAACTTATATTAAATAAACCACAAACTAAGAAGTAATTAAAGTATCTAACCCTTAGAATGTTCTCAAAGACAACAAAACTATACACAAATATGTTTAAACCAGATATTACTAAGCTGGTAGGATACCGAATTTTATACTCGCCATCTTCATACATTTGAACCTCTGATAAATTCTATAAAAACAATGTTGAGGTAATTAAATTTGAGAATGTATAACCTGCTGTAATTCGGATCATAATTAGTTAAACAATTTACATATTAAATGCAAAGTTATTAAACTGATAGTTGAACGGTTAATCAAAACCATCAGCTTTTATTTTTACTTTTATTCTACAATGATTCTGTTATTATCTAATTAAATTCTTACGTTAAAAAATATTATTTTCAATTTAAAATGTTACTAAACAAGACAATTAATTTAGAACAATTTGCCTCACTGAGTGTGAAAATGCTACTAAAAAATCTTTCAATCTCCGGATCTTTTCTTCTTCGTCATTTGCAGACATAAAGTATGAATGACAACGCTCAAAGATAAGAGGATATATAAAGCGGACATTCGATAGTTTTTCTATATAATTAACATCGAATTTCATCTGTTGTATTAAATAAGATTAGTTAAATTATTTCAGGAAAAAATGAATACACTTTTTGAATTTTCATTTAACTATGTACTTTCTTATATTTCTCATATTGTTGATCGTGATGGAAATATTAAATAAAATAGATTCATATACATTAAAAAAATCTTGTCAATTAATCACTGTAGTAATTTGAACCTTATCTGGAGAACTGATTAAATCTACGTAATTTGGAATTTGTTTATACTCAAAAGAACAAGGGTTAATTGTTTCAATGATATCAGTGGCTGATGAAGAAAATTCAGTTATGTCACTTTTTTATATTTTAGATCGATTTGTCTATTTTTCTTAATTAAATCATAAATATGATTGTGTTGCTTACAATGATATTTCAACCAGGCACAGATTCGCTTTTGTTGAGGGTGTCTGGGTTCAGGAATGTTTGGCAGCTTAAACATCCACAAGAAGAGGAAATTGTCTTAAAAAGTAAATTTTAAAATTTTTAACGAGTCAATTTTTTTCAATTTTTAATTTACAATCTTTCTGCAATGTTTCAACAGTTTTTGCTCTACTCCTGCTGAGAAAGATCTTCAACACTTTCAGACAAAGACATAATCTGTGCGTGTTTCTGGAATCCATTGCACGATCAAGGTTGCTGTTTAAAATATACATTTTTGTAATGCTAGTTCATTCTGAAATTCTAAAAACAGGTTTTTACAATAATGTGATTCTATGAATGTCTTCGTTCTTAATTACTTTATCTGGTGAATATATGATCGTCTGAAGATATGTCGCTTCCAAAATACGACTCATGGGTGTTGAAGAAGTCTAGATTGTTATAAATAAATAAGTAATATAAAACAAATGCAGGAATGCAATGTAGTTATTTGTCATATAAAATCGCATATTTGTCAGATGTATTATGTAATTTGAATTTGAATAACTGTTACTTATTAATCCGCCTTGGAGCTCCGACAGGGATCCTCAGCGGAGTTTCCCCCGTCTTCAAACGTTTCGGCCCTTTGTATCTCCTTAAGTTTCGGGGGGTGGGCCGCATCCGGTGATCAGCCGGATGTCCCTGTCGGTTTGGTCTATCTGGACCCAACTGTTACCGCCGGCTATGAGAGGCACTCATCGGCCTTGTTATGCCGGTCACTGCCGTCTTGGACTGGAGCGACTGCGAAAGCTCTCAATGGCTTCTTCATGTCCCATATAACCTGTTTATCACCTGCAAACTTCGACTATGCGAGGCTCTCTTTGGCCTTATTATGTCGATCGCCTCCACCCCAGTTTACCTACAGCGGTCATGAAAGCTCTCAGTGGCTTCTTCACACCGTCTTAATATATGCAAACTGGGCCTTATAATTTCTTTGTAGCGGCGGCCGGAGATAGAAATTTTCGGGACCCGACCGCGGGCCTATTCGCGGCTGCGGTTTGATCCGCATTTCATGTTGCTTCGCGAGTCCGCGGCCGGCCCATTTCTCCCGACAACACCGCGTCTCTCGGCCAATGATTTGGCCCCGTCGTTCGGTGAATTATTCATACCGGAGACCGACGGCTTTCCCCGGCTTCCTGCAGTGGCTTCTTAAGACTTCTTCTGGCTCCTCATGTGCCAGATCCAGAATGAAGCCGCTTCTGCGGCCTCAGACATCTTTGTCATAGTCTTTGTTCTCTCCCGGCTTGACAGTCCAATCTTAGTGAGGAAAGCTTAAGTCGACTTGCCGACCACGCCCCTTGCGCCAATCTCGATTGGGAAGAGGTCTGTACGGTACCCTCTCGTTTCCAGGTCCATCGTCAGATCTGCGTACTTATCTGCTTTGAGCGCATTGCTGTATTGCAGCCTGTCCTCCCATGGGAATGTCAACTCCACCAGAATGATGGCATCCGTCGACGGCGATACGAGCACCAGATCCGGCCTCCGGTAACATCTATCACAGCATTGAGTGGTTAAGATGGTTAATGAAAACATTGATTGGTAAAGTGAGCGAGCTCAGCGAGGAAAACATTCGCCTCAAGGCGAGGATAGACGCAGTCGAAACACAGTTGAGAGCCAACAATCTGGTAATCTATGGATTGCCTGATGCGTCTTTGGCTGAAGTGGTCGCTACATCCTCCGGTGACGGGACGAGTCGGGAGCGGGGAATGAATCGAAGAGATACAGTTCAGGCAATTATCAATTGCTGCAACTCAAAACTTGGCGCAAATATCTCAGAGGGCGACATACACTCTGGCTACAGGATTCCCAGCAAAAGTGGCCCTCGCCCAATAGTTGTCACCTTCGCTTCAAAGATGGTCAGAGACAGAGTCTATGCTCTGAGAAAAGCCCTGCACAAGGATAGAACGTCAAAGATCTACATCAACGAACACTTAACCAAGCCAAACTCAGAAATCTTTGCTAGAGCCAGGAAACTTGTAAAGGACAAAAAACTTTTATCAGCATGGACATGGAATGGTCACGTCTACTTGAAGAGAGGTGAAAACTCAGGACCAACTCGAGTTCAAAACCTCCTTGACCTGGAAAAATACTAACTTCTTTTTGTTTTGATGTTGGTGTTTTGCTTTTCTTTTCCTCTCATCGTGGAGTCTCTGTTTATTGAAGAAGATAAACTTTCAGTTATATTTGTCTCCGCTATTGATCCCGTGAACTTAGACCATGTTTCAACAGTTTTGGCTGATGTGAATACGATTTATGTTACATCTGTTGTGGGGAGGGACCACAAGTTCGAGAAAAGTTTGAGAAATGGCTGACTTTGATTTTTCTTCATCTGACCCGGATGCCTACCTGCCGGAATTCTACGAGGTTGCAAATTATGTTACAACTAAAAATATGGCCAAAATTTGTAACTCAGATCTTTCCCTAATGCACATTAACTGCAGAAGCATCTCAAATAAACTCCAGGAAGTAGAATTGCTGTTATCTTCTTATCATGCAGAAATCCTCGGCGTCAGTGAAACTTGGCTGAAAAATGGTGATCCTATTCCTGCTATTGATGGTTACAAATTTGTTTTGAAAAACAGGGACCGTGGCCTAGGAGGAGGCGTTGGTTTTTTCATCCAAGACAATATTAAATTCAATCTCATTGACACGACCAACTGGAAATTTGAAGGTTTTGAATATCAACTAATCTCAATCAGCCAACGTAGAAGGGAAAACATTGTAGTCGCAATTATTTATCGCCCACCTGGAAACAGCTTAAAATCTTTTAACAAAGAGTTTTCAGAATTCTTGTCTTATACGATTAAAGACAACAAAAAGACCATAATAATGGGCGACTTCAACATTAACCTATTAGCAATTGAAAGCAGTCAACCCACTAATGAATTTTTAAACATCCTCCACTCCTTTTTCATGATGCCTGTGTTCCTCAAACCCACAAGAATTGGACCCTCATCTGCCACTCTTATAGACAATATTTTCACAAATATCTCTCTCAGCAAATGCATCTCCAAGATAATTATTGATGATATTTCGGATCACTTCCCTCTCCACATCAACATCAAACTACATGAGACTATTAAAATAGTGGAGCCCCCAAAGCTGCACAGAAAACAAGATAAACAAACAAAACTGAAATTTAAAGAATGCTTGACTGAGGTGGACTTGTGTGATGTGACCAGAGAATGTGAATCCCAAAATATATCTCATGCCTACAAACTTTTTCTATCGAAATATCAAAGTCTATACAATCATTGTTTTCCCTTGACAACTGTCGGTTCTCAATCCAGAATTAAAAAACAGGAATGGATGACCCCCGCCCTCCTAAAATCTTGCAAAGTAAAAAGCAAACTGTACAAGACATATCTAAAGAATCCAACTCCAGAAAACAAGATCAAATTCACAAAGTACAGAAACAGATTCAAAACTATCAAGCAAGCTATAATTCGCCAACATTTCTCATCAAAATTCCTGAGACAACAGGGAAATCCAAAAGGTACTTGGAACATCATAAAAGGTATTTTGTCTAGAGGGAGCAAATCAGTTGAAGCTCCCGACATATTCTATTCAGACGACGGATGCGAACTAAACTCCCCAACTGAAATAGCTGAACAATTCAACAAACATTTTTCCGATCTTGGTCCAAACTTGGCAAAGAAAATCATCCCTCCATCCAAATCCTTCCATGAATTCCTTACGAGATCTCCCACAATGTCTTTTTTCCCTGTTTCGCCAGATGAGATCATCCAAATAGTTAAAGAATTGAAGACCTCCCATAGCTGTGGTCTTGATGGTATTGATCCTTGTATTGCTGGCGAATTCATCCCATTGATCTCTAATATTCTCAGCTCTCTGATCAATTGTTCACTGTCGACGGGATATGTACCAGATGACTTAAAATTTGCCAAAGTGATTCCATTGCATAAATCCGGTGATCTGAACAGGATCTGCAATTACAGACCTATCTCAATTCTGCCATATTTTTCAAAAATTTTCGAAAAGGCCGTATATCGTCGAGTTGAATCCTTCTTATCAAGGTTTAGTCTGCTCAATAACAAACAATTCGGATTTCGAAAAAATCACTCAACATATATGCCTCTACTTTTACTTTATTCGAAAATTGCCGACGCTCTGGACCGTGGTGAGTTCACCATCGGTGTGTTTCTCGATCTATCAAAGGCATTTGATACCGTAAATCATGAGATACTTTTGTCGAAACTTTATCATTACGGTTTGCGTGGTTGTGTCTTGAAGTGGTTCACCAGTTATTTGTCGGGTCGTAAACAATTGACAGAATTTAATGGGTTTGAATCTTCGTTTAGTGACGTAGCTTGTGGCGTTCCTCAAGGGTCTATTCTTGGCCCCTTGCTATTCATAATTTATATTAACGATTTACATAACTCATCATCTTTACTTACATTTTTATTATTCGCAGACGATACAAATGTATTTGCTTCTGGCAAAAATCTCAATGACTTAATTATCACCATCAATAGGGAGTTAACAAATGTTGACACTTGGTTTCGCGCCAATAAGTTATCTTTAAATGTCGACAAGACAAATTTTATGCTGTTTTGCTCAAAAAATAAGGACAGAACCCATAGTATTCAACCTTGCATCAACAACTTACAGATTAAACATGTCACCTCTACCAAATTCCTCGGCATTATTATCGATGATAGATTAAACTGGTTTTTGCATATCAATTACGTTGCCTCCAAAATTTCAAAAAACATTGGCATCATGTCAAGGGTCTCTTCATTTGTTGATAAAAAAATTCTCATTATGCTTTATTATTCTTTAATATATCCTTATCTCATCTATTGTAATATCGCCTGGGCCTCTACCTATCCCTCTAAACTTATCCACTTACTTACACTCCAAAAAAGAATAATTCGTACTATATTTCGTCTCCATCCACGTGCCCATACAAAGGACTTTTTTATTTCAAATGGACTTCTAAATATATATCAGATCAATAAATTCCAAACTTGCCTCTTCATATACAATTATGAACATAACTTGCTGCCTCCATCCTTTAATAATATGTTTTTCAAATCATCAGATGTCCACTCTTACAATCTTAGATCATCCAATCAATTGAGATCTGAATTTTCCCGTACCACCTTCAAAAAATTCTCCATATGTTGCAAAGGTCCACTCTTGTTCTCCTCTCTGCCGTCGTCCCTTGTTTCTCTAAACAGTTCCTCACTATTTAAATCCCATCTTAAAAAACACATTCTATCCACCTGTTGAACCTGTTATCCACATTTCCACCTTATCATTCATTTTATTATCCTGGTTTTTTCCTCGTTGATTACATCGCTTATTCATTATTCCGATTATTCATCGTCTCTCAGTTCATTAATGAATTTGTGAATCTTTTTTTGGTGTGATTTTTTTTGGCTATTTGAATATAGTTTTTTGAAAATAAACGAATTCAAACCTGAAAAAAAAAAAAAAAAGTTAAAATAATCAGTTATTGAAACAATAACATTCTCGAACCCAAGAGCCGCTGCGACTTTCACAAATTCATTCATGTTGCTTCCCGGAAGCTGTTTAAAATATATGTTTAACTAGCATTTCATGTAAATATAATAATTATTATTATTCATACTTTGCCGTGTTCCATGATGACATCACGTAATTTTCTCAAAGTACATATAATTTCTGATTCTGTGAGTGTAAAACAAATTATTTCCGCGTATTTTAAGTTCACATTATATGCCGTTATGAAATTATCTTACTGCTTGTTACAATGCTGGTTGATTCAACTGACATTTCAAAATGTTTTATATTAACTGTCAAATATGCAATATATTCCCTGTAAATCGCACATTTTAAATAACGCCAATGGTACTTCATATCTGAAAAAACCAAAGATGTCGAATGACAATAACGTTCATAACTTCAATAACGTTTTAAACAATTTTTAAATTTATTATATATATATTGCATTTACTAACATTGACGCATTCTATTTTGTAATTACTTATATAATAAATAGTGTCGCAATAAATATTTTGCTGCAAGAACTTATGTTGATACAAAAATATTTAAAGATAATTTAAATTAGTTAATGAGATCCCTTGAGAACCAGCAGTTTTCCTGGGCCATTTTCCTAGTTACAACATCTAGGTTATGCTACTAAATTTCTTTTCTTGGCGTCCAGGGGCGCAACCAGCGAAAAATGCTGGGGGGGGCTCAAGTTTAGAAAAGCCCGACGCAGTCGAAAAATTTTTGAAACTGTTCAAATCAATACTACTAATTTTAATTAATAAAGAATTAAAGATAGAACTGATTATTATTATAAGTTTTTATTTATAAGTCTGCAGTCTTTTTTTGTATCTTTAATAATTTATTAATGAGCTTGACTATCTTCTGTTTCAAAGTTTCAAGCCAGTTAAAGCAACTGTAAAAAAAAAGTTTATGATATGTTTAAAATTGTAATATGATATGATTGATATCCTAAACATTTCACCTAATCTAAATTATATATAAAATTAAGATCCTAAACAGTTTAAAACAATTTTGAAATGTTGTAGTCTAAATTACATTTTGATGTGTTTACAGTTACAAAATAATTTTTAGATCAATCTGTGAAAATCTGTTCACCATTTTATTTACTGGAAGAAGTGCAGTAGTTGTTTTGTTCACAGATATTCTCAATAAACTTTGCAAACGACAGGCAGACATAGTCGTCCCGAGATGACTTTTAATAAGGCGAAGTTTAGAAAATGCCCTTTCTGCATCTGATGACGTAAATGTCTGAGTAAGAGCAACATCGAGCATATGCAACTCGGGCTGAATGCTTGTGGCACAGAAAAGATCTTGTAGTTCGATACACGCATTGGGGTCAGACTGATCAGCACGTAAACTTGTCGATGTGAATTGGAGCTGTCTTTGCACAGTTTCAGCGTCTTTTCCATGAAGGTTGCAGAATTCCGAAAGCTCGGGAGTCATTGTGCCATTCTGCAAAGCATCAAGAGCAGCCAAGGCAGGGTTGTCAAAACGACATTATCTGATCATCAGATAACCAGCGAAAAATGCTGAGGGGGGAGCTCAAGTTTAGACAAGGGACGAAAGCCCGACGCAGTCGAAAAATTTTTGAAACTGTTTAAATCAAAACTACCAATTATAATTAATAAAGAATTAAAAATAGAACAGATTATTATTATTATGAGTTTGACTATCTTCTGTCTACAGTCTTTTTTGTATCTTTAATAATTTATTACTGAGTTTGACTATCTTCTGTCTCAAAGTTTCAAACCAGTTAAATCCCCTTACCACCCCCCCCCACCAAAAAAAAACTGATCGGATTTGGAAAAATTGCAGGGTCTCTCCTATTAGGCCTGGGGGGGCTTGCGCCCCCCCCTGCCCCCCCCTAGTTGCGCCACTGTTGGCGTCGATGGCCGAATGGTTAAGGCAGTCAACTTGGAGTTCAAATCCTAGCTTTTCGCAAGAGTTTCTGTGACTACAATTCTTGCATCATGAAAATGGGTGTTTGATCATCCTCAAACGTCTGAAGAGCGACTGGGAAATTGCTGAATGAAAAAGCGGGAGGCAATCGTTGTTAGTTCAGGAAATGCATGAATGGACACTGCTCTTCAATCATAATTTGGTGATAAAATTTAATTTGAGACAATATCCGAGGTATTCACTTGACTCGGGATGAGTCTCTAATGTTATTATTTGTTTGACTGAGTATCTTTCTCATCAAGAATTTTGGTGGTACTACAGGAGGACGACAAGCTCGCTTCAAATCAATAATGATGCATGGGCAAAGATTGTGTTCCCAGGGTAAAAATGAAAGTGGCACACATCAACTGGCGATGTATCACGGCCTCACTAACTTTTCGAAGGTCCTGGTCCAACCGAAAAGGAAATTGTATGACTGGAAATGTAATGTTGTCAGCAATTATTGGAATCTTTAGAAGGAAAACTTCAAGGCCCTTGTCGACAAATTTGTCGACATTTTTACAAAAAAAAAACACCACCTAAGCAACAGCTTCAATCAAGCGTTTTGTTGTAGTATGTGAAGGATGCAAAGCAGGTAAACCATTTCAGCTTTTTCTAAAGAGGGGGCAAACTCTCGCACAATGTGAGAAGATGACCATTTTTAGCTATGAGTCTAATTGATATGATAATAATAGTTATGAAGTCAGGGACTGCTGGTTGGTAGATCCACTTTGCTTTAAAACATGAAATTTTGATTTTTTCACGCACCAATTGGAGCGGTGATCTGATTGTTGAATGTGCGGTGCCTTCTCCAGTTCATCTAAGTGCATTCAAGAACGTATAGCTGCCTGACCTCTGTTTTGCGCCTAGTGTAAAGTCTGGGGGCAACGATCCCCCGTTTTATCCCCAAAATTAAGTCCCTGCACGTAAAGCGTCACTATTTTAGCTCCAGTAAAAAAATGAATTTATTCAAATTAAATTAATTTAAATTACTCTTAATGCGAGACTTCAAATATAGTAACGCCCTAACCCATAAAGACGTCAGAATTTTGTCTTTATTTTTGTTTTGACTTGTGTGAGATATAAATTTAATTAGTTACATAATCAATCCGATAATTAATTTAATTAATAAAATTTTTGCTTGTCAAAGCACACGATGCTTATACATATGCATAAACCTGTGCTGAACCGGTTGTTTGCAACAAAGGGCTACAGATTGTTGACGTTTGGTGGAAATTGCTATTGCTGCTTTAGTAGAAATATGGCGTCTGTTATTCGTCACAATTTTCACGCAACGAGCGAATTAATGTTGAACAAGCAGATTAACATTGAGCTGCATGCTAGTTACGTTTACCAGGCCATGGTTAAGTACATTTGTCGTTTCAACGCTAATTGCGTTATCTGTTGTAAAACTAGATTTTACTTCTTAGGCTTCCCACTTCGACAGGGATGATGTTGCTCTTCCAGGTTTCAAAAAGTACTTTAAGGAAGCTTCCGATGAGGAACGAGAACATGCAGACAAACTTATGAAGTACCAAAATCTTAGGGGTGGACAAATTATCTTAGAAGACGTTAAAGTAATGTCTGCTTTTGCAGTAATTAATAACTATGTATTTTTTGATGGACAGTTTTTAATCATGAAAATGTTAGCAAATATAATGTAAAGGAATATTAAGCCTTGTTATCAAATTAGCAAGCTTACTTTCACATTTTAATATCACATATCTACCCTTAAAACTCATAATTTGTACATAGAAACCAATTGAACAAAAGTGGTCAAGTGGTTTAGAAGCAATGAATGCAGCACTTTCATTGGAGAAGACAGTTTATCAAAATCTTCTGGATATTCACAAGTGTGGAAGTGAAAATAATGACCCTCATGTTAGGAATTGTGTGATTTTTACCAGAATTATGTTCATATTAAGTTTCATCTGTTATTGCACTGTGCTCAACTCTTAATTGCTAGCCAATTTAACAATCAGCAGGAGGCATAATACAACATTTTTCTTGAAAATTAGCTCACAGATTGGCTGGAAAGTGAATTCTTGGAGGAGCAGGTTGAATCTATTAAAAATCTGTCTGAACACATCACAAACCTCACAAGAGTTGGACCAGGTCTTGGTGAATACATGTATGACAGAGAAACCCTCTCTGCCAAAATGTGACAATGAACCATTTTTGTCTCCACCCTTGATCATTTCTTGTTCTAATTCTGTTAAAAATCACCTTCATAATAGTAACAACTGTAGCTTTAAAATTTGAACAGAAAATATGATTGTTTGACACATAATTTTTTTATCTTGTGGTGCAAACTATAGGGCCTATTGAACCACTAACACAAATTTGTACTTTTCTTTAATTTGTAACAGAGTTATTTTTAAAAATTTGAGATTTATCTTATTGTGGGCCCCCAAAGAAATGCGGAAATACCTCATTTTTGATACCAGGAAAACATAAAGGGTTATTTTATAACATGCATTTGTTGAAGTTGGTATTTAATTTATTGATTTGTTCTTGAGATATGCTGCCTTACGAAAGTGATAACTGCCCCTGTTCTAGCCCCTTTTTAGGGCTTTTTTGTAAAGACCATTAAAAATCAACCGATAGAGATAAAAATGTGCGATTTGTTTTAAAAAATAGAAGAAAAATCGAAGTGCCAGGGACGAGCATTCTAAAAAAAGTAAAAAATCGGGAACTATTTTTAATTAATGCTTGAAAACTTTGAAGATTTTTTTAGGGTAGATCCCTGTGTGCGCTAGTCAAGTCAGTTACATATTTGAATTCTCTTTCGTGCTGCCTTTTGTTTGATTCATTGTTTGGGGAATGAACTTTTCAGGTATTTTGGGAAACAATGTTGAATAAGACACTGCTTCAAAAATATTTACGCTTAAGAAACAGTAATGTTTCAACATTTTTTGGAAACAGTCTCGTCATTTAAAACTCTTTTAGGCGATCCATCTACTACAAGTTTCTCATGGCTAGCAGCTCGTCGAGACACACCTTCCAGAAAGAAAGGGTCATCTGAGGCACCAAGTTTCTTCTTTTTTTTCTATCTCTGTCTTCTCGTATAAAGGGAGTCGTTTCGGTTTTTTCCGGGAGGCAAACCCTTATATAACTTTAAGAGGTGACCTTTGTTCTTCTATCCTAAAGTCAGGAATTCCTAAAAGTCTGAATTTCTTTTGAGACTTTTATTAATGTTGATAACCAAAGATGAAATAGTAGTAAACACAAGTTTAATGTGTGTAAATAAGTTTTGAAATTGGTGTTAGAACCAAACAACTGCATTCACCACTGAATTTGCGTGGTAACATTTCAAGCAGTTTTAAGTTGAACAAAAGCTGAAAATTACACTGTTAATGAGTTAGAAAGTTCCATGTTTAAGCATGTAATTTGTACCCTGGCCCCAGCTAAAAATGTGTCGATCCCTACTTAACAGTTGCTAACTTAGAATTTGAGGGTTTGGAATGCTGAGTGGGGAAGTCAATGCTTTTATGTGATCTTCTTTGGTTACTCTGGTTTCCCCTTCTATCCATCGTGCATTCTTCTTCGCATAGTTATGGATAAGAGCAGATTGGTAACGAGAGACATTCTGAATTTTATTAGTTTTAATAAGATTAGCTCATTAGTAGACAAAATGTGAAGTTTAATACCAAGCTAAGTGTTTAAATTTTTCAGAGAATGTCTTGCTGCATGTTTTATGTGATACATATTATAAACACCTTATTAATATTTTTATGGGTTAAAGTTTTATTAAATATTGTTATTATTTTAGTTTTTGACCTGTAAATACCCTTGAAATCAAGCAAATCCAGCTCAAGATATGATAAAGACGAAGATATATCAATTACATTTTAATTCGGAATAAAACGGAAGAAAAATTGCTGAGTAGAACAATATGTTGAATAAACAGGAAAAATGTGAAGAAAAATCTGGAGGCATAGGATTAGGTAGAAAATGCCTGCGGAAGCAAAATATTTGAGATAATGTAACACAACATCGTTATAAATGCAACCCAATGTCCAGTCAAGTGCTCGGGTTTCGCAGTACTTTTCAGAGCCAAACTCCACTTTGGAAGGTCATTGCTGATAGTCCTGTAAAATGGAACCAACCTGCGTTGAGAAGGTGTCAATGACGTTGTCTGCAGAATACAACATGAGAGGGTTGTTGTACTTCTGCGACATGATGACCTTCACTCGACCTTGCCCCTGTGATTTTTGCTGCTGCTGCTGTTTCATTTGCTCCATGGAGGCAGATCTAGGGGGTGGGAGGCCTGCAGCTCCGAGGGGTTCTGAGATGGTGAAGATGTGGTTTTTAATAATAGATTGATGATGAATTGCGTGGTTAATAATTAAACTATCAATTAGCTGATATAGGCTAATTAATTGCAGCATGTTGAATTGAGGTCGAAAATAATTATCGGCAAATCCAGATTTTCTGCCACGACAGGATGAATCTTAGTTATGCTATTGAGATGAGATAATATTTTTTGGCAAAATATTTCATTTTATATTCTTGTTAAGTGGCTCTAAATTAAACATTCTTAATTGTTTAAGCAGCTGGTTAACTGTACACCAATACATCTCAGGGAGTTTCATTTGCACAGGTTAAATGAAAAACGAGGTTTTCCTTGATAGAAGAAAGATAAAAAAAACTTAAGAAGCCCATCGTCTAGTAAACATAGTGATGATGATAACGATGATTATGGTAAACAGGGAAAACATCTTCCAGCAGAATCTGCTACATGAAAACGAAACAACTGCTTGCAGCAGTCGCTGTTGGATGATCTCTTTACGATTTGTGCCAGCAGTAATTTAATCAACTTAAAAAGATTTATTTATAAAACAGTCTTTATTGTATTTATTTAGCCGACAATTTAAGATAATCGACAGTACAGGCACTACTACTACCCAAGGGCGCTCCTTTCAGACTGGGTTACGTACACTACTGTTTCAGAAGCGCAGCATTGCGCCAACCTCAAGATATTCCTCGAAATGGCGATGATCACCATTAATGATGTAATTGATGATGATATTGATGATTATAATTACAGAAACAATTATAATAGGAATAATAGGCCATTTGTAAGGCGCCTCAAGCATAGCATCAGATTCTTGGATTGATGCCTTGAAGAGATGAGTCTCCAGCTGACGCCTGATGAGCTCGAGTGTCGGCTGGGACTGAATAATGGGAGGCAGGCTGTTCCAGATGACAGGCGAGGAAAAACGAAGGCTCGGTTGACGATTGAGGACTATGGTCGACTGTTTGGTGAAGGTGAATTGCGGAAGACGAGCTAAGGTTATTAGATATTTGGCGACGGTGAATGGGGATAGCTGAGATAGAGGGGGCTGGATGTGGTCAATGTTCGATATGTTATTAAGGATACTTAAAAACAATTCGGATGTGTAACCAGTAACCAATGCAGTTGCATCAGGCTTTTATAGATCATAATAACGATGAAGAGTAAAATGTTATTAACAAGGACATCCATGCAGCAACAACACTAATAAACCTATCAACAACAGCAACATCAACATTTTAAACACTCACGGTTGTTCTCCATAAAATTCTGAAGGCGTTTGAATGTCCTGGACTGAGGAATAGCTTGATCATCAGCATCTCCTTGGTCATCATCACCATGACCAATCGTCTGAACACGCTGTGGTCTGGAAATGTGAGAATGTAATTTATGGTGCTAATATCATGTTGTTGTTGCTGTTGTTTTGAGCAATTTATTTTACATTTATCTGAATTATACACAAATATTATATTTTTAAGGGCTTCTTCATTGATTTGTTTTAATTTCTTGAATTGTTTTCAAACTTCCACTATCTTTTCGAGACGCATTGACAGAGTACGAGGATGCTAATAAGCTTGGAATAATACAAATGCCCTTCGTAAATTTAAACTTTTATAAGACAATAATAATGTTTTGCTATGAATTATTGTGAGGTCTGAGAGAGAAAATATGTGTTTAATTTGTATTTAATTTGCCATTCGAACGCATTTCAAATTCTTTTCGATGACGAAAATTCGTAATTGGAATTTCTGCGTCTTCTGAAATGTTAAATTACAATTCCTAATTATCCATTTATCCTCAACTCCCAAAAATGAATTTGTCTGATTTAATTCAACTTTGAGAATTATCGTATGTAATAAACTTTTAAGACTAACTTTTAAGAAGTTTATCCGGGAGTTATTATGATTGTAAAACATTTTAGACAAAATTCATTCATTTGTACTTACTGATAAGCCACGTGCTGTTGAGGAGGAGGGCTCTGAGTTGGTGAGGCAAGGTTAATTTGGACTGAGCCCTTGTAAGTGGGGGTACTCTTGAAGGTTTAAATGTTTAAAGTATTGCTGAGTTTTATGCAACATGTATAACCAAACTGGTTTCATGTTAATCAATTTATTTTATCATTTTAATTGTATGTTATTAATTTGATATGCAAATAAGTTATTTAAATATTTTCTCGAATGACATAAAAATTCTAAACAAAAAAAACTGCATCTCCTCACATCGTATGGAACGATCGGTTTAGGAGAAAAACGATGATCCTGTCTGAAATCCTCTCGTTGAAAGTGTTGTTGTTGTTGTTGTGGATAGTTGTAATCATGTTGCAGTTGTGGGTAATGATGTTGTTGCTGTGGTTGTTGTATTCCTCCTACACTCCTGTGGTCGTAAATTTATCTCACATTTTCTCGTAAATGATGAAGAGAAAATATACGTCAAATGTTTGACGTTCGTAGCGATGTTTCTGAAGCTGATAAGCAGATACGTTTAAATCTGATAACCTGACAGATATATAATTGTTATTGTTAAATAATTTTTAATTTGTAAAAATAAAAGTTGTCCTTTGGAAATATCCAAATAAACAACAAACCAAGAAAATTGTCTTTTAATAACATTTTGACTTTTTGTGCTTTAGTAAAGTTGTACTTTACGTACAACAGAATATTTTTTAAACTTCGAAAATTTGGTTTATTTAAAACTTAGTGATATGACTTTATTCATACATGCAATACATTTACAGTATTCCATTGCACCAACATTAACACCACCACCATCATCATCGTCGTCATCATCATCATCATCATCAATCATCATCATCATCATCATCATCATCCATCATCATCATCATCATCATCATCAATCATCATCATCATCATCATCATCAATCATCATCATCATCATCATCATCATCATCATCATCATCATCATCATCATCATCATCATCAGCATCAGCATCGTCGTCATCATCATCATCATCATCATCATCATCATCATCATCATCATCAGCATCGTCGTCATCATCATCATCATCATCATCATCATCATCATCATCATCATCATCATCATCATCATCATCATCATCGTCGTCATCATCATCATCATCAGCATCACCTTTCCACAGTCAATGTCAAGGTATCGTTCTTGACTGCCCCAATGATATCAGCAGCCTGTTGGTGGGTTAGGAACTTCGTCTGACGATCGAAAATCTTTGTGATGACGTCACCGGGCTGGAGTCCTATCGATCCAGCTGGACTACCTGGGACCACCTGGAAGAATTTGAATCCATCATCATCAGCAGCAGCAGCAGCATTCTCATTAATAATATCATTGCATCATTAATAATGATGTTATCATCATCATCATCTTCATCATAACCATGATCTGTGAGAAAGAGTTGTGCATATGTAGGCTTACTTAGTAATTGTTAATGAGGACCTGTGCTTTTAATTTCGCTTCCACATTTTTATTTATTTTCAAAGACTTTATGATGTTTATTTTTCAAAAATATTTTCAGATTTTCAATAATACTTCGACTCTCTGGGAGGATGTGGACCATTTTAGAGGTTACATGCGACACCAAACCAAAATTTTCTTCTGTAAATCTTATTATGTATCTTTTTTCAACAGCTATTTTTATTTTTGCTTTTGAGGTTTATGTAGGGCCACCAACAACCAACTTAGTAGTTTAATGGTTTAATGATGGAAGTCTTAAGGGATGACCAGGCCCGTAGCCAGAAAATAATTTCGGGGGGTGTTCATTTTGATATTTTTCAAAATCAAAATCAAATGATAATAATTATAATAATAAAGATCATTTTATGAGGTTATATAAATTAATAAAATTTACAATTAAAATCTTTTTTTAATATTTCGGGAGGGGGTGAACCAGTAAACGTCAACCCTAGTTCCTGCTTCGAGTGGATTTTAATAACCAACTTCAGAATAAAAGTATGGGTAGTCGACAACTGATATATAATATTCACGTTGTGCACTATTTACATAAAACTTTTATTTCGCATGTAAATACAAACAAATTTTAACTTTTAGGATTTTTTTTCGAAACTATATGAAGACAGCATTTACACGAGCACACGTTGCACCCTTAAATTTTATCACAAAGCCTATGAAACATGGAAAGAACGATCCACTTCACTCTGACTCTTAACAAAGTCAAAATGAGAAATCAACTTAAAGATGAACGACTTCTTCTAAATGCAATATTGTTCTATTAATAAGCATAAACCAATAAAACAGCTTTCAAAAAAAAAAAAGAAATGAAAAACCAACTGCTGATATTATGAGCGGTCCACCGGAATTGTAACCACCTTCAACCCTGAACCCCCACGGATGATTGGCTGCCCGTCTCACTATTTTCGCCATGAATATGTCTACTTCCTCGGCCATGTTGAATCGAAATAAACAAATTTTCTAATTACTTTTTTTATTACTTAAGAAGTCTATTATTAGTTAACTGCAAGTGCAGCTGAGCGAAATCTTAGCTTCAATACGTAGCTCTCGTGATGCAGTTGTGCTTATAAACTCCTCTCTCGTTCTTTCCTTGACCATCCATCCATTCTTAATATGGAGATGAACATGTTTAATGTCATTTACTTCTGACATGAGAAGCGCTGAAATGCAATGCATGTGTCTGTCAGAACATTAATTTTGTATGTTTGGGTTGTCTTCTTCGTATGCTCATTGCGTGCGTGGTTGTATGTTTGCTTACAAGGAGCCACAAGTGATTATTTACGTCAGCAAATTTCAATAGGATAACTATCCTTTCAACAGAAAATCTCGTAAAAATAATAAACCTTGCAAATAATTGAGAATTTTAGCTATTTTAGCGTGATTTCATCGCATTTGCAATTACAGCCAGTCGCAAGTTTGACAGGATTTCATTAAATTGTGATTGCATTACAAAACTATTTTAAAAAAAGGTGAATTTATTTATTAAAATAGAGTTGAACATTTCCATCCAAATTCTTATTTTGAAGGTGATAGTTATTAATAATATTAATTATACTTAAATTTTATTATTATTATTGTTGTTGTTTATTTTTATAATGTGTAATATTGCTCATCTGGTCACTAAGGTCAGTACTCGTTTGTTTTATTTATTCACATCATATGATTAATCTATTCATTTCATACACATTTTCATGCACCAAATTGGCGACCTGGTTGATCAATCAATCTATCACTATTGACCTGATAAAATGTTTGAGAGGTGCCTGGAATGAAAGCTTCCAGGGCGGTTCAATATTAATTTAATCAGTTTTAAGTGAAAGGAATGTCTGCCCTTATCGAATGTTTACTTGTGTTGCTATAAACATAGTGAGGTATTCTGGTATTATCATCCGTGTTGTTGATAATGACGACGATAACAAAAGGACTATAATAGTCTATTACTAAAATCTTGAATCAAATGTTCGCAAAATTTGAACAATTTCAAACATGTTCCACTCCCAAAGAATTTGAATTGTTTATAACTGACTGACGTCACCATCATCAGTTGTTATTATTCATCATCGCTACTAAAACAATTATTATCATCCTCTCCTTAATGAAACATAATACATCCTAAATGATTTTCCGTTATAACGTCAGAAGCGTAGCTTGGGGTTTATTTGTCGCCCCACCCCTAACAATAATAATTTGGCGCTCCCTTCGGCAAACCACGGCATGCATTCTTCAATGGACTCAGTCTAATTCAATCTATCACATTTCGTTTATTCCTATAACAAGTCTCCAACTTATCGAAACGTCGCAATGGCTTTAATTTGTAAAGTGTGATTGATGGATAAAAAATTAATATTGTTCTCAAAAACAACGCTCGAAATGCACCACTTCTTATTATGGTTAAAATACGACCCTCAACTCCGATGTTTGTGTCTGATTTCTTTGCCAAACAATTCTCAATCCTCATTAAGTGCACATCTACGATGGAGATTCTTTGCAAAGTAATGTGCACCTAAATGTAATCTGAAGTGAAGTAGATGAACTATTTCAATACTATATCATTTTAAGCAATGTTTCTGTCGATTTATTTATTTCATTACATTTTATTACATCTACAGTAAACATTTTAAACTGTTAAATGTTGCTAATCTAATTTAACGTATATTTTATGTCATTACTTCTACTGCAACTGTGCACGTTAATGATTCGTGATTTATTGAATTAAATTTTAATTTTAAGAATTAATTTTTTAAGAATTTAACTTTAAGAATTAATCAAAGTAATAATTAGATATAGTTATTTATTGCACTTTTATTATAGATGACAGACCCATCTTCAAATTTCCCAAAACTAAATACACAAACTATGGCGCGATGGAAGGCGATTGAAAACGGGATAAGAGACCTTGTTTTGTCTGTTGGTGGGCCTGAGGTCCGGTTAAATTAGCAGCTTTTAAAAAGTATACTTTTTCTTCAGTTTAATACGCGGTTTTCAACATTCGTTAGATCGGCGAGGAAAATGTAAAGCTGTGCATAGAATTCGCACTCCCTCATCTAAAACATCACAATTTCTTAGATACAAATGAAAAGAAAGTGGAACGAAGCATTCAAGGGTAATTAATATTGTCGTTGTTAATACTATTGTAATTAACATTAGGGGATGGGAAAGATCTGATAATTTAAAAGTAATCATTCAGGATTCATGATAAGTTGGTCATCCACAATCTGCAGACAAAAGCTGATCTTTTGAAAGAATACTGCGAACTCTTCCTTAAGGGTCCATTGTCAAAAGAAAATGACAAGGGAAATGTGGGTCCTTATATGTTAAACGAAGAACCATTTCCATATCGATAAACGAGTTTCAACATTTTGCTTTCTTTGGGCAGACAATTTTACACTACTCCTTGCTGCAACTGTTGCTCCTGACATCAACTTCACCAACAGAGGACAAGGTTCAACACGGAAGAGTTGTGACAAAACAGGAGAAGCCAAGTACATGAAATTATATTAGTTTTTTAAGTCAACAATGCTTCTGATGCTTCGTTTGCCACTTCATAACACTTCACTTACTGAGACCAATAAGATTTTGTTAATACTGAGAGTCTATTGCATTGGAAGTCATTATCATTATCATCAGCCCTTGTCAGATCAGATCATGCCTTGCTATAATGCAGACATTATTTAACTAACAAGAAAATCGTAACTCGATAATTGTTAATAATAATTGTTAAGATTGGTTTTCAATTTTTTGGAATTAAAATTAAAATGTACTGATCTGTTGATTGTTTAGGCACATATCAAAAATTTGACTGGGGGGCTTATCTTTTGGAAGGCGAAGAGGACCGCAACGACCTTGGCTTTGATGATGATGATGATGATGAAACTGATGATGATGATGATGACACATTTCTGGTTATTTAGATTTTAATATATTAATATGCTTTATATAAACTATTGACATTGTTTATTTTTAATTAAATAATCTCATATTTTTGCATTTATTATGATTATTATTATTTATAATGAAACCTTCTCATGTGATTGTCTTAATGTCTTCAATTAAATATCTAAAACTAGAATTAAACAAATTTGATATTTCATGAAATTTAATCTTTCACAGTTGGTTTTTGGAGTAATTATGAATTACTGCTTACAAATTTAATCATTTTGTTAATAATTTGATTTATTTAATTTAATATTAATGTATTTGTTGCAGGACATTCCGGACATTGCGTCCACTGAAATGGATGTGAACGAAGCTGATGACGTTCGTGTCATTAAATTGTCAACTGATAAAGAGACAAGTCACTCCTCTCAGACAGCATCACCACACACCAGAGGAACATTTGATGCTAAGGATGCTTTTGGAATCGACATCATTCAAGGAGAGATTGATTCTCAAGGGAGAATCTCCAAATCTCGAAAGTGGCTTCAGGACAATGTCATGCCTCCTTATTGGTCAGAAAGTACGAGTCGTTCCAGCTCGACCAATGATTATTTAAACAGAAGTTCAAGGATGCTCAGTGATTGGTGAGTTTATTGGGCTTTTTCTCGAGCTGTGATTACTATGCTTTCAAATCTATTAAGAATTCAATTTTTGACACGTTCACAGAATTTATACGATAAAGTTCTCAAATAAATGTTTGTAAGATATTTATAAAAAGATGCACAATGTTAATTATTTGTAACTTACTTGAGCTGTCAAACAATGTAAAATACCATTACCTCTCATAGTTACACCGTTGACTCTTTAATCAGTTAGTTTGTTATGTAATAGCTTGTTAGTTATAAATAAGTAGAACAAACACTAATAATACTAGCATTATTCGATGTGCTAGGAATGGTTACCTTTCCTCAAGTTCCTGCATTGACCTGACCAAGAATCAGAGCTTGATGACAGAATATCAAGTCATCCGGGAGGTTCTGTGGTGAGTTTGTTGGAACGTTCGTGGCTGTTGAAGATATTTAAAAAAAAAAACCCAATTAAACAAAACAAATAATTATTGTTTATTCTTGAAATAATATAAAATTAAGCAATTCTATTTATCATATAATTTTTGTATCACTTGTTATGTTAAATTAATTTACTTAATTTTAATTTAAACAAAAGGATGTTGAACGGATTTGAAGACCTCTTTGCATTTCCTTGGGACGGCTTCAGATACCGTGTCAATAAGAGTGTCGTCGTGCCTCATCTTGCAGAGGTTGAGATCATTATCATCAGCATGGATCAATTCTATTGGTTAAATATTAGTTGATTAAGCATCTGTATATTTTAAGTTTAATCCTGACAAAGATAAATAGACAGATATTATCATATTGTTATTTTTATTTAAGGATACATATTAATATATGGGTGAACACTTGAATAAAACTGTGAATGCTGTGCTGGTTGATAATGACAAAACATACCTAATTTAATGCTGTCATCATAATCACCATCACCTTTCCTCTCTAATTACACCAGAGTTCCCTGCACCACTTTTTAGAAGAGGCAGCCACTTATGGCAGCATGGTGAGATGCATCAAGGAGTTCGTCGAGGCAGCTTCTCGCAAGGTCCTTCATTTCCCTGAGGCATTTCCGGAGGATGGAACTGGAGTTCGAGATCTCAGGACGATTTTCTCCTTCTCCACAATCACTCAATCTCATCAGGCATTTTCATCAGCATTATCATCACAGCTCGATGACATTCTGTTGATTATTGTGGAGCTTGATAAACATGTCATCAAACAGGGTTAGTGTTAAATTCATTTCATTGTCAGGTGTTGACGATATTTATCTGAAAATGAATAATAACTTCGGTGCAGAGTGTGACATGTCAGCCATGATTATTATCAATTATTTATTATTATTATTGAAGCAGGCATGATCATTCTAGTTTTATAACTATATCCATTAATACATACTTGAAGTTGCAAAAGAATCTTCAGTGATTTGCCAAATTTGATTTGTTTAACATAAGCATTTTTTTTATATATAATGTATTTTTATAATGATGCATATTATATTTTCTTTCTTGATCATAGAAATAAACGTGCACATGAAAATGTTCTTCCAGATGAATCGATGACTCTCTCCAGGCTGATGCTGACACTTGAACCTCAGTTCAAACTTCTTTCGATACTTTACTACTTCCTTGTAGAGGCAGTCATCAGGCCACTCTCTTCAGCATCATCATCTTCATCACTGTCGCCATCTCAACAAAACATTGCAATCACTGCCAAAATATTTCTTGAGAGCATCACAAAAAGAACTTTCAGCAAGATCCCAAGATGCTTCGTTGACCAATCACCATCACCAACATCGTCATTGTCACCTTCCAAGCTGACATCGCATCTGCTGAACACAATTTATGGCTGCCTCATGCTGACTGACCAGACTGCAGCATTTGATGACCGTGAAGTGGGTTTTAGTGTTGCTAATTCTTATTATTATTATTATTGTTTTAGTTATTACTTTTATTATTTTCATCATTGTTATGTTGATGGTGATTATTGTTGTTACAATTATTATTTTGTTGTTATTTTTAATTTTATTTATAATTTCCATGGAGTTAAATGCAATATTAATATTGATTTAATTGAAATCTTGCAGGTGGGTCTCATCCTCCAGGTATGGATGGAAACCTGCAGACCTTACCTGGAAATGTTGGATGATTGGATGAAGTTTGGTTCTTTCCACGATCCATGTAACGAATTCTTCATCAGGAGGTAAACAAGAAATTATTTGTTATCTAGGTACTTTATGTATAAGTTTCAAGTGAAGACCCAATTTCAATTTTAATGAAGCTTGTTGTCAATGCCATCTACTCACATTATTTAAGCAAATATTTTTTAAAATGGTGACAGTCATTATTATATATTTGTCAATTTTGCAGTGCCATTCACTAAAAGTTCAAAACTTCCACTACTAGATTAATTGGAAATAATTGTTTGCAATATATATTTTCTTGCAGGAATGAAAACTGGGGAAATTTAGGAGAACAGTTCTGGGATGTTTCAGTTTGCATTGAACAAAGCGAAGATGTGAGTTGTTTAAGATGTAACTTCGCATCATTTGGCGATTAAAGCTATGCATATTTTTGTATCTCATGTTATTCATGATTGTATTATTTAAAAAAATAGATTATTTTGCAAACCTATGATTCCTAACAGTGATGAGGTTATTAGGACTTATAATTAAGAGTGCAGAAACAATTATAATTAGTAATAAGAATGTTATTCGGTACATTCTACCATTTCTGCAGAGCTCGTTCTTATTTCTCAACCACGTCCTGAAGGAAATCATTGTGGCGGGGAAATCCTTGAAACTCCTCGACACTATTGCAGGTCGAAAGATGAACGTTGGCGGTCGAAAACAACAAGACGCAACATCCTTGTACCAGTTGTATTCTGAGTCGTTGGTGAACGCATTGCGTCGGGATGATCATCATTCTTTGGCTGGAAATAACAGTGGGTACGATGATGATGATGATCATAATGATGAAAGGAGTGAGCGACACGAAACGGATGAATCAGAAAATGAAGATGTCAACAAGGATTCATTAATAGACAAGTTGGTTCGGGGTCCATTCTTTAAATAGGACTTTAAATGTTATGTCTGTTGCTCAGGTCACTTGTTTTTGTTATTTTATGGTTCAAATCAGTTTAAATGCAGTGAATTGTGCCTGCAATGCCAGTGCAGAAAATATGTTAATTTATTGCATTACACATGACTTTCTTTATTTACAAAAGTGAAAATGGAAGGTTGAAACTAATGGTGAAATAATTGACGATTTATTGTCTGCAATGCCAGGTTCCTTGGAACACTTTACTCTTCTCCAGCGGTTGATGAAGTCTTTTTTAAAACACTGAGAAAGAAGTTGAAGGAAACAGATCCACTGTTGCTGTTATCTGCCTTGAATTCAATCAAATCTCACAGGGATACTCATGTTGAAGAATCCAAACATAACAGGTTAAGGTTTTAATTAGTGCTATTGTTTTTATCAGTTAGTAATAACTTAAGTGATTATTATTATTATTATTATTTTACTTCATTTCAACTCGTTTCCAATTCTGCAGCAAATCATCATCATCAACAATAGCACCTGAAACTTCGAACATCTGCAGTAATTTCTTTTTCCACCTCTCACTTCACAAATCCCTGGAAAGTTTCGTTCAGCTGAGATATTCAGAAGCATCCTTTGAGCTCTTGAATGTCATAAGAAACGACTGCCATCTCCACCAACATCTCAACTCAATTAAGGTTGGAAAAGTGAAGTAATCGATTTACATTTTATAATCTATAAGCACAATTACCTTTATTATTACTGTAATTGTTTTGCCATTATTTTTGTTGCTATAATGTCATTTGTCCATCTATCCATAGGTATGTCTCCCTGACAATCCATATAATCCATCAGCTTATTTTTAATTGTAGCATCATGTTGGATTATTGAATTAATTCTAAAATTAATGGGTTTTATTGAGTTAATTTTATGTTTTTAAATTGGCTTCCAGAAATATTTCCTCATGGAGTCAGGAAGGATGATGTTTGATTTCTATTCTGCCCTCTTCAGAGCTGTGAGTGCATCCATGCCTTCATTCATTCATTCAATTGTTCGTCCATTTGTTCATTCTTTGTGCTTTCATGTCTTCAACATTTATTCTGATTTACCATGAATTAATTTTATTAATATATAATTATTGCAATTATACATCTGAGATTTGTAAATTATAAGAATTTCTATAACTGATTGATGAGAATATTATCAAAGATAAGCTAAGATAAGCAAAGATGGGTAAAAGTAAGTTCTACAGAGTTTACCAGGGTTATGGGCTATGGCTAGGGATCGAGTTACCAAAAGTCATTCATTGTCAATTGACTTTTTTCTGGCCAACACCCCAACTTGTCTAATCTTGCCCCTCTGCATCACAAATATTTTTTTTAACTTCACTGGTGCATACTTTTGGAATTGATATTCTAATAAATGCTGGTTTAATATATTATTACCAGGATTATGGTCACTTAATGAAATAAACATATTAATCTGATTTCATTGACATTCATTTCAATCAATGAAAGATGGACTCAGGTGTGGAGTGGTCTAAAGATGGGTACCTGAAGTTTATGCTTTGTGAAAGTTTCAGAGATGAAAGGCCTGAGGAGCTCGACAGGTGGGTGGATTGATTGGTTGAGTGGAAAATTGGATTGATTGGTTGAATGGAAAATTGGGTTGATTGGTTGAATGGAAAATTGGGTTCATTGGTTGAGTGGAAAATTGGGTTGATTGGGATATTGATTGTTTTATTGGTTGATGCTCTTGATGCACGGACTTCTTTTTGGCATGGTTAGTTGATTGCGAGGAAAGCATGGCTTTTGGGGTGAAGGAGTGTCATTAGGCTTACATTAGGTTGAAAATGGTCCACTTTTCATGTTCATTCTTTAGAAGTTCTGATTTTGGCTTGAATTATTTCTTAATTATTATTAAGTGAATAATGTATTATAACAATAATGATGTCATTAAATATATCAGAAATATAAGTTACTGAAATGTAATTTCTGTGAATTAATAAATTAATTTTGCTAATTGCTGACCACCCAGGATAACCATAGTTGTGAAGGATTCCAAGGAGCCCTCTACCAACATCTGCTGCCTGGAATCCATTGTAATGGATTACAAAGTGTGTATTTGAATATTCATGAGCTTTAACATCCGTCCAATAGTATCGCTTGGTTGTAATTACTAGTATTATTAGTTAACTAGTCGTGAATAATATCTTAATTTAAATCAAACAAGTCAGTCAGGTGTGTGATTATTTGCCTAGCTTTAATACATCATTGCTACTTTAAATTGATCATTTTCCTAAAAGGCTCCATGGCCTTGTGACGTGGTCATCAATTCGAAAAGTATGGCATGTTACTGTCAGATCTTCCAATTCCTTCTCCAACTCAAGTGGGCCAAGTACTCCCTCGACTGCCTCAGATTCTCAGGTCTCTGACATCTCCCAATAATCTATTAAATTTAAATCTTTATTTTACTGAATAATGCTGTAATTAAATGTTTACATAATTTAGATCTTCAGATTTCGGAGGCAAATAAATCATTGAAGCATCGCATGTTCATCTTCAAGATGTCGGTTCTCCATTTTGTCAACAGTTTCCACAACTACATCATGACTAGGGTCCGTTTTTATCATTTCAAGTGTTTGTTGTTGCTGATTTATTATTCTTTATTATTTATTAATAATAAAACCATAAAGTAATCCTGACACCACCAGCAAGTAATTATTGTATATAGTCTTGGAATATATTCACAAGCCTAAGTATGATTTGATGTACAGTTAATATTTAGCTTATTTGATAGTTATTATTACCAGTATTAGCCAAAATATTTAATGCCGGGAATGTTTTTAATATTGAAATGACATCAGTCACTTCCTTTTACAGATTCTTCACTCAGTTGGACTTGAGTTTCAAATGAAGTTTGATTCCGCTCGTGATTTTGATGAACTCCTGTTCATTCATTCCTGCTACCTGGAAACACTACAAGATCGGTGCCTTCTCCATGGAAAGGTTTACTTCATCAAGAACTGCATCCTAAAAGTTCTCCAAATGTCACTCGACATCAGCAGGATGTGGAAGGCCTCTCTTATTTGGTCAGTCATTAAGAGAATGGTTAATGATTGTTGAATATATTCATCTTACTTGCTATTGGTCATGTTGGTAATTAATTAGACTTTAAGTTTATCAGTTAGGTTTTCTTAGCTAGATTGTTTGATGCTGATTCTGATTACATACCCCCGTTATGAATGATGTATGGCTCAATCATTTGTTGTCTCGTGTTTAGTTTTTATTTTTGTTTTTAAAGTGAAGGTAGTCTTAAAAATATGGAAATAGAGTACAATAAGTGCATTCAATTCCTGTCTTCCATGGCCAGTCAGGTGATTGCAAGAGGATCAAAGGCTCATTGTGGGTTATCAAACTTGTTATTGATGTTTTTGTAAATTATTATCACCAGTTAGTGATTGATTATTTATTAATTTTTTACAATCACTTTAATTCTTAAAAGCAATTCCACTTTTTTATTTCCAGTGGAACTCTTGGCATTCACATTCCATTCGTGTCAAAATTCAGATGAACTCTTCAGATGAAATTTAATGATGGAAGCTATATTTATTAAGAAACATTTTACGTGGAACTTAACATTTAAAATAAAATGTTAATTTGGATTTTGAGAAGCAAGCTTTGAAACAAATGGTGCAATGATATTTTTTATCCTACTTCATTTTATATTTGCTGTTCTCAGATGAAAGCTCCATTGGTAAGATAATAATAATGATAACAAATATGATATTAATAATGAGATGAAAAAGAATGTCTTGTGATGACATAATTAATGATACACGTGATTAAATTCGCGTACAACTGACGGGAACACAAGCAAACGGTAGCGTAGCACTTGCATAACTCTCAATCTTCAAATGTTAAATATGTCCTTTGTAAGACATTTTATAATTAACACCACATGATTTAAAACTAGCGATTTTTGACACAAATGGGGGGAAAATGACGCTAAAATATGTTTTTATTAACTTTCAAATATTTATCTTAGAGTTGTTTATCAGCTCTCAAAAAATACATACCAGTTTTTCTAAAAAAATTGATCATGACCTAAATGAGCGAAAATCGTGATGTTCCACGTTGAGTCAATTGGCTGATGAAAAAAGTTATAAATGCTGGTATCTTTAACTTGTTAACAGTTAACAATCGTCATTGCTTATTTTGAGCAACACAGGAGTTTTGAAAAATGCATGTGAATTTTTAGAAACTTTTCTGATGCGATTTAATTTAAAATAATCACATTATGAATTTGATTAACACTGTTTTACTTATAAGTAAATATTCGTCAAATTTACGATGTTTTCTCATAATAAGACTCACTTTTTCCAAAAATTTTGAGTCTAAAAATTGATTGGAGAACTATAAATTATGTCTGACATTTTTTGATTGGTTGTGAATTGTGATATCAGCTACTTGTCTAAAAAAAATCGTACAATTAATAAAGCAGCTAATAAAATCTAATTTCAATGATGAAGCTAATATGGTAGGAGAAAATGGGAAAGAATTAGTATATAGTAAAATTTACTAAATAAAACATAAACCGAATATTTAATAAGTCATAAACTTTTCCTTAAATTATGTCTTTAAAAATGGCATAAAAATATTAAATTAATTAAAAATGCACTTACGTTGATACATTAAAATTATATTATAATAAGTCTTGGATTTTTTAACTTACTATATATTATTTATACTTTTTCCGATTGGCTTACGCGAGTGTCTTCTTAAAATTCGCCATGACTCATCTAGCAGACTACTAAATTTAAGTAACCAATTGTATGAAATATTAAGAAAATATTTCGGAAATATTTTTCCGCGGCGAGGTGATCTGGGTTGTCATCTTGTTTTTGCATTTCTGTCCCGAACATTTTTGCACGAAATGTTGATAGCTTTAGTTTTGATATTTCGATGGTTCGTATTAATTTGCACTTTTACATTATAACTTATTTTTATATATGAACCATGCACCGATACGTCATAGCCGGCTGAAATTCCATTTGGTAACAAAATGCACAGATAAACCGGCCTTCAGCCAATCTACGATTTAACACTACAAAAAGGTTTTTTAAGAGCTAGATTCTGCTTAAAGCATCAGAAGAAACCATCGAAAAATTATCTTTTGACTCCATTTTGAAAATGCCTGAGATTGTTATTTCGGGAAGGAAATTATAAGTTTGAATGCTTTGATTATATTAGAATATATTTAAAATTTCTCTTTAATGACATTTTGCTTTTTGTTTGGATGGCGGCTAGACTTGAACATGCTGAACTTACAAGATTTCTACAAACGGTCAGTTACTGAATTGGGAGTGTCGAGTACTTCGATTGAAACTGGGAGCGTAAGTACATTAGAATATCGAATTTAAAATTATTTGACGTTGTTATTTTCATGGTACTTGAATTTGCGAGTCTCCGAATTATTTTAAAAATCCAATTGTGGTTCGATTAATTATGGCTGTTGTTGACTGCATTTTTTTAAGTCAATGGTATTTAATGTAATAATTAATTACAAATTTTATTTAATTTAGTTAAGATATGCTGCATTGCAACTCAGATTCAAGATTTCCAGTGGATTAATTTCGTTAGCAATGCCATTCCATTAACTAATTATCAAAACCACAGAAAGAAGACGAGGAAGGTTTTGGCTGGGGTGAATGTAGACCAGCGAGACTCCAATTTCTCAATAATGAAAAATTTGCCCTAATTTGTCTCTGCTTTGCCAACTTTTTATCTAATATTGCTAACGGCCTTATTGGGGCTACCGTTTCGACCCTTGAGAGACGTTACAACTTCTCAAGTCAGACAAGCTCCTTAATTATTATTGCCCACGAATTTGGAGCCGTTGCTTCATTATTCCTCATAAAAATATTTGGGAAAGAGTAAGTAAGTGGTATTACAATGTTTTTAAATGATGGAAATTATGATGGCATAGCACTTATAGTACTTATCAAACAACTTATTAAGCTAGATATATATTATTAATGATTGGACGTGAAGAAAACTGGATTAAATCAAAATTTCCTTTGTAGTCTTTGCAAGAATTTGCTCCTTGTGATTAAGTTGCATTTTTAATCTTGAGTTTTTGCCTAGTGCTCTGTTTTGAAATATGTTTATATTTTGCTTTTAAAGGACCCATAGACCACTCGTGATTGGCATCTTTTTGATAGTGACTGGAATAGGATGCATTATGTTCTATTTGCCACAGCGTTTTTCTCCAAATTACTACCCAAGCTTCTGGGATCAGATGAAGTACGCTGACGTTGTAAAACTTTGTGACTATAGTGGATATTCAGGAGAGTCCACTTGTGCATTAGGGATGTCTATTTACTTTCCCATGTTCTTTATTGGGAGATTTTTGATTGGATTTGCAAGCATGCCCATACTGACCTGCTCTCTAGTCTTTATAAATGATAATGTTATGCAGGAGAATCTTGAATATTACTCACGTTTGTTCATTTATTTTCACAAAATCTATTGTAAATGATCGGGGACGATATTAAATTCATAAAATAAAATAATTTTCTAGAAAACGTTAGGTAAAAAGTAAAATTGTGAAAAGTATAAAGAAACTTAAACTTATTATATAAATTATTTGTTAGAAAATAAATGATGCTTTGATAATCATTTAATAAATCCCAGCAGTTCTTTTCTCTATTGCTCTCAATGACCTTTTGAATGTTAATTGTAGATTTCAAGAAGTCGTTAATTGTTTCACATCTCAGATTTAAGACAATTTACCTTAAATTTAAATTTAAAATTACTTTCAGTTATCTTAAAATTTTTTGTCAATTTTGGACCTGCTTTTGGAGCTTTAATTTCTTCCATTTTTATGAATTTGTTTGTTGATTTCCCTTCTTATGACATCACAAGGTTTGAGCCATTAATTTATATTGTAATGATTGTTATTGAAAACGCAATCATTATTGATATTATCAGTATTTAGTTGTGTTTGTTTTCAATATTTTGTCAAATTCAGCAATTGATTTGTTGCACAATAAGTAGAATTTGATTTAGAAGAGTCCAAACATTTACACTTCTGACCAAAAACACTGTTACTGATTATAAGATTAGAAGCAATAACTTTTGTAGTGGTAATAGCAAATATTGATATGATATGATATGATATGATATATTTCATTTGATATCATATAATCTATGATAAATTTTATTTGCTAATACAATTAATTTAACAAGCCTAGCCTGGATGCAAGTAGGCATTGGTAACTTAAATTTCTGAGTTATTTTGGCTTATAAAAAGATTTAATTTTATCTTTGATATAACTTTTTAAATGCTTTCAATATGGTCTAGAAAAATGTTTTAGAAAAACTTTATGCTAGAAGGTCTTGTAAAAATCTCTGAGGTTGTGGTGGCTCTAATATGCGCGATACTTCTAATGTTACTAGGCTTAGATGGTTCTAGGCCTTTGTGACCATTTCTGACATGTATCTGAAAATTTATAAAGTGGCATTATCTTCTTTTAAAAATTGTCAGTTAATTTGAATGGTTTAGCATTCAGCGTTCAATTGACGAAGTATTTAGCAATTTAACTTTTATAATTTTTCCAGTAATAGATTCCTTATGGATGAATCTGTATGGATTGGATGTTGGTGGTTGCCTTATCTATTGATAGGTGGCCTTTGCATTTTACTCTCAATTGTCATGTTTGGATATGAGGAAGAGTTACCAAGTGTGTTTTAATGAAGAACCCTATTTGAAACTCCGAATTTATTTGAGAATTTATTACAGCTGTCATACAAGTTAATCTAAGAGCTTCCAGAGCAATGTCCTTAATTAAAGAAGATAATAAGAAGATGTTAAATAAGAATGAACCAAAGCCTCTGTTTAAGCATCTGTTGCCGAATGCTGAATCATTTATTCTGAATGAGCAGTTTATTTTGACGACCGGATTTTCTGTTTTGGAGCATTTTATTCATTATGGTTTCACTTTTTTTGGACCAAAAATATTTGAAAATCTTCTTGACCTTTCCAGTTATTCAACTGCTCTTATATTCGGTAAGCATTTTGAAATTATTGCATTTAATTTATTTTTGATGTGAAGTGAGGTATTTCCAATTATATTTAATAACATCATTTTACTTAAAACTGTCTTTGATTTTGAGGTTCTTAACCATTCGAAGTAATTAAGCAAACAGTAAAGCAACTGATAAGTATAATTTATGTCAGCAAATTAATTATTTGGCTATTAATCAAAACATTCATCGTGATGTAATAAGAAATTTTTTAAAGTTTTGTAATAACTGTTAGAAATGTGCATTCAGAATTATAATGGGTTTAATTGCAATTTAAAACATATTTGTTTTAATTTCAATAATCCATTTGTAGGTTTAGTATTGTTACCTGCCGGCTTGCTAGGAAGTATGTGTGGAATGAAGGTTTTGTCCAAATATAAGCTGGAACCTGCTTCAATTTTATATTTTGAAATTGTCTTGTCAATATTTGCCATGTTCCTTTTTCCATCATTTCTTCTAGCTTGTAAGTCTGTCACATTTGCTGGATCCAATTATGCATTCCCCGGAAACATGGACGAATCGTGAGTTTTACCAATAAAATATTGTACAATTAATGTTATTATACAAATAATTTTTTTGAATTTTATATTAGTATTGTAATATTGCATCGTTAATGTCCATGACATTAATAATAATAACATTACTTTTATAAATGTGCAAGAACATAATTTTTGCCAGGGTTGCCTATGCTGACTGTAATAAAGATTGCCATTGTTCTAAATTACCTTATCAACCAGTATGCAGCATACATGGTGTGCAGTACTTCTCAGCTTGTCATGCTGGTTGTGGTTTACGCAGCTATTCTATTGAAAATTCGGTTCATGTAAGCTTATTTGAAAGTTATTTTTAAATTTAGAATTTGGGCATTTACAGATTATCACTATTATCACACCTGAGAAAATACTTCTTTTCTAAATCCTCCACAAAGTTATAAGTTGAAATAAATCATCTTATAAGTATACTTCTGATGTGATTTGTTCTTTTATTAATGGTGGGATTTCATACGTTTCTTTAACATTTTGCTGGTGATATATTGTTTAGCATTCCCTCCTCTCCCTGGGAATTAGTATAATGAATTATGGCTTGCAGGTTGCTTGCACAAGTTGCATGCCTGCGTGCGGTGGTGTGACAACGTTGTAATGTTTCTTGTTACTCCACCTTGGAACTCCGACAGGGATACTCAGAGTAGTTTTCCCCGTCTTCAAACCTTTCGGCCCTTTGAATCTCCTTACATTTTAGGGAGCGGGCCGCATCCGGTGATCAGCTGGATGTCCCTGTCGGTTTTTGTCTTTCTGGACTCAACATTCACCTCCGACTATGAGAGGCGCTCGTTGGCCTTGTTATGTCGGTCACTGCTGCCTAGACTGGAGCGACTGCGAAAGCTCTCAATGGCTTCTTCATGTCGCATGCTATCTGCTTTTTACCTGCAAACTTCGACATGCGAGGCTCTTATTATGTAGATCGCCTCCACCTCATATGCAAACTGGGCCTTATAATTTCTTTATAGCGGTAGCCGGAGAAAAATTTTCGGGAGTCAACCGCGGACCTTTTCGCGACCGTGGTTTGGTCCGCAGTTCATATTGCTTTGCGAGTCCGCGATTAGCCCATTTCTCCCGACAATACCGCGTCTCGGCCAATGACTTGGCCCCGTCGTTCTCTGGATCATCTATACCGGAGACCGACGGCTTTCCTTTTCTTAAGAGTTCTTCTGGCTCTTCATGTGCCAGATCTAGTATGAAGACGCTTCGTGGTGAGGAAGAGGTCTGTCCGGTATCCTTTCGCTTCCAGGTCGATCGACAGATCTGCATACTTATCCGCTTTGAGAGAATGATGGCATTTGTCGGCAGCGATACGGACACTAAATGCGGCCTCTTGCCACTTTCTATCAGCACCTGGGGTAGTGCCTCATCCCTTCTATGTCGACTGCGACGGTCCAATTGTTTGCTTCTGCAAGAACGTCTCGCCTAGAAGTTTGATATCTCTTTTTGCAGAGGTGTGAGAAGCCTTCGGGCAAGAAATAAATTTTGGAGACTGCTGCTTTTGCGGCCTCACACAATTCTCGAAGGAAGGTTACGCCGCCATGTGTACTGACCATTGGCAAGGGCATTCCTGCAACTGCTAAGCACGTGATGCAGTGTCTCATTCCCGCCACAGGCTGGCATTCGATGTATTCCATCAAACCCCATTTTTGGAGGGCAACTGGTCTTACACTGACCTTATCGCGTAGGCAAGTCGGAGCTGGGACATTTTCCATATATCGCTCCAGGTAAGGGATCTTTGCTTCACATCTTCCCACGTTGTCCACTCACCCTGCTGTGTTTGCCGAACCGCCCTCGTGACTAGGTCTTGTGCAACCCAGCTTGCACGGCCTTTGGGATTACCCTTGGGTAAGGGCCCCATGTAAATAGTAGATTGATTAAAACGTGCTTTGGCATCCCACCCCGATATATAAGGCTCTCAAATGATTGGCTAATTTAGCAATTTGCTAGATCATAATAGATGGAAGGTACTCATTTTTTGACAGTATGTCCTCTAATAAGTTGTGAGTTTACTCAGATTTTGACATGTCATGTAAATAGTTCTGTTCCACAAGTTACTTATTAAATTTGGTGAAATATTATTTTAAAATTTAAAACTCTCAACAACTTTTTTATGCTGCGAAAAAGAGAAACAAAATGTCAAAAGCCAATAATAACAAAGAAATTATCTTTTTTGGCACAAAAAGTTATTTAATATGAAATTATTTTTCCATTTCGTTCTATTATTTCAAAATACTCGTTATCCGTTGGCAATTAAAAAAAATTATGTTTCCATCTTATTCCAAATGGTCCTGATGTGGTCCTCCATTTAAATGGTCCCTGATTTAGGGTTAATTTGCCTTACATTTGTCCAATTTGTCTAGGGTATTTTGAACAACCACTATCAGTTCACTATCAGTCATCCATGAATGCCTATATTGGCGATATTCGAAACCTTTACCAATGCGCGCTCTGGGTGTTGGATCAGTAGGATCTCCAAGGAACAAATTTTACAGATCGGCTACAATCGGCTTTTTCCATGAGACAATAGAATTGCTTATTAAAAGACGTCTGCAAAAAGTTTCGGATATCTGCATAATATGGGGGTTAAAAATCAACAACTTTTTGCGGATGTCTTTTACGGATGACCCCTTATTATAGATGAAGTCACTGAAGGATTTCACTGATCCATCCATCAGATTGTTCTTAAACCCTTGCCTGAATTCTTCATCCAATCCTGACTAGCTTCTCTTAAAGGTTTCCTCAAAAGAACCCTATCCTGGCTCTTGGGGAGTCTTATCCTTGACGAGAGAGTGGAGCACATTCGGAGCATGATGTGATTCTGGTACGGTATTTCATTCCGTTTTATCTATCTGCAACTTCGTGATAGTATGCTGTCTCAATACCTCACACCCGAAATTTGGCTTTGACGGACTTCTCAGTGAACTTTATTCCACATGCACATCTAATCTTGGCTAATATCCAATCAGAAGTCCGTTGTAAGCATGGTCTGTAATCGTTGAGTCCTTTGATGGTTCGTCATTCTCCTCTACTGGGACCTAGAGGTATGATGTCTTTGTTGTTATTGACATTTAACAGTTTCGTTTTATCGCAATCAGGAAGCTAGTTTGATGTGCGAGACTTTGACTGTAACGTTTTCGTTTATTTTAATCTTTAACTGTCTAAACACAATGACAATAACAGCTAATCAAAATAGTTCAGACCACAAGATGGCGACGACATAGACAAGCGTAACAAAAGATCTCTAATCGAACTAAAATATAAAAATAGACATATGTCACATTGACCTAAAATATTCAATTTCTATCTGCCTTTTTACGAAATGAAGTGTCCCAAAATATTTAACTATTTGTTATGCTTTAGCTTTTGTTCAATTGTTCCTGCATAATGAATGTCCTACGTGATGATGGTATTCCATCAGCTTATGATTATCCCTGTGTGAATGGACTCTGCAAAAAGGGAATTCTACTGATGTTTCTAGTTATGGTTTTCATGATGATATCGTTTGCCTGCTACACTATGAATGCAGCTCTGTATTCGAGGTAAGTTTTTATGACTTAGTTGACGGGTGGTTTCATCAGTTATAAATGATAGATTAAAAAATACTTTTCAAGCATTCAAAAAAAAAATTTTAAGTTAAAAAAAATCATTCAAAAAATGTCACGTTGGATGCTATATCATAGCCTTCAGCGTTAAAACACCCCAGTAATGAATGGTGCTAATTAATGGTAATAAGGTGCTTTACCGGATCATTTAAAAAGGATAACTTTTCTGCAAACCATTTCATCAACTTGATTTTATCAATGTCTTTTTGTTTCTAAACATATGATGCAGATCTATTTTTTTATGTGTCTTATTTTTGATCTTTTGTACTGCTTCAAGCATAGTTTCTTCTCTCACACTTAGTCTTTAGCAGCGGTTCTCAACCTATACGTCGCGACCCCTTGGGCCTGAAACACTAAGAATTCAAGAGAATTGTTTAATATTATAAAAAATATATGTTGGCATAACTATATCCTTTGTATGTTTGATTAAGATACCTTTTTTGGTACAAGCTATTTATGTAGCTCCTAATCATCATGCTAGCCTTCTGTAGGACTTTTCCAACAAGATACAGGCTTTTTTTAAGTTTGTTTACCACCAAGTCGAAACCCAGGAGTATACTTGATGTTAAAGATGATTTGCTCAGGCAAACTCAGACTGTGAATTCTTCGTTAAAACATTCTAAGATTTGTAAATACAGGTGTGAATTATTCGTTTAAAGGATTTAAATGTAATCATCCTAATATTTAGAAGTCGAAGGCATCACAGCAACAATGAAATTTACTTAGTGAAAGTTAGTCCAATCAGCATTATTGTTGGGTGTCGCCAAAGCATGGCAAGTATCGCTGAGGGGGCGCGGCACTGGAAAAATTGAGAACCGCTGGTCTACAGGCTCTTACAAATAAAAGTAAAGTTGGTTATAAATCTCCCCAAGCCTTTGGCAATTTTAGAAATTTTTAAGGTTCCATCGAATCAACTTTTCCAGGCATTTAAAATTCCTTAGATAAATTAAAATAAATCTTTACAATAATCTTTTTCTTTGCCAATACATCTGTATTTGATATGTTTTGATTTTTTCCCTTCGAAATGATATGTTATATTTAATGTGTAATGGATGTTTCATTGTGATGTTAATGTCGTTACTTGAGAACTTTAAAAATTTACTTTACCACGTAATTTATAAAGGCCATTAATACCACTTATTTTGATATGTTATTTTAGATCTTTGAGTGAAGGTGATGCAAATCAGGTTTTTACTCTGCAAACCCTTTTCATCAAGTGTCTAGGTTTAATTCATGTGATTCCTTAAATTATGATATTATATCACAGGGCTGCGGATTTAATCGATTAATAGTTAAGAGTTTTAATAATATAAAATTTAATTAATCGATTAATAGTTAAGAACTTTAATCAGATAAAATTCAATTATTCGATTAATAGTTAAGTATTTTAATCAGATAAAATTCGATTAATTGATATTTTTCAATTGTACAAGTTTATATTAATTGAAATAGTCTTCTTTTTTGTTACCTGTCTTTTCTTTTACGTATGCTACATAGATCATATCAATTGCTGTTGTGTAAAAAAAAACTAAAACAGGTGCATGTACATTCATATTTATTAATGCACATTATGCACACACGAAAATTTTCAAGCACATGTTAATATGCAGTCAGTTAATATATATTGATTTTCGGTTTTCTCGACGCATTTTTGGCAAATCGCTAGGCCAGAGACCGGGTTCGACTGTATTTTGTTTCTGAGCTAAACAGGGAAATGGACACTTAATCGACGCATAAACGTTCAAAATACTTTTAGCCGATCTTGTTGCGTCGCAACTACGCATTAGTCAGTGTACAGTAATCACAAACATCCGACCTGAATTAATATAATCAATTGTTTCAAGAAAATTTCAATCGTTCGCAGCCCTAATACATGATATAATTAATGTTATCAGCTTAATATGTGGCTGTTTTTTTCGATTGCTATAGTTTCAAAATTGCTTGTAAGGAATTTGAAAAGGTACACTGTGTTTAGGTGCCATACCTTCTGCAATAATATTTGGAGCTTTCATTGACTGGAGTTGTGGAATGTGGGAGACAAATACTTGTGGAGGAAAATCGTCTGCTTGCGTTGCTTATCAAATAAATCGCCTGTCCAGGTGTGCCCTCATCATCAATCTAGTTGTGCATCTTGCTGCGTGCCAAGTTCTAGTGTTGTTAAACGCAAGGTCGCCTTCAAAGGATGAAAAGACGAGGGGAGAAACTGCCGTATGAACACTTTTAGCATTTACGTCTTAAAGATCAATAAATCCATCACACAAAGTAGTTTGATTTTTTAAAAGGTGTTTTCATGTTCGGGCTGCATCTTTTATAGTGAATATTGTTTAGATATCATAATCTCAAGTTACTGATTCTGTGCAGATTATACCATGTCGAGGATTTTTTATTATTGAACCTTTTTTCTATTTTAATTTAAAGCTTTAAGCTTAAAAATTGTTTGATTTTCCGCTTATTAATTGTTTATCCTGTTCGGCCCGCAACCTTATTTGATTCGAGTTTTGGCCCACTGAACGATTGAGTTTGACACCCATGACACATCTTGAGTAACACCTTAACGCATTTCGAAGTGAAACTTCACTTATTGGATTCCTTGTGAAGGTGACTTCGTGATCTTCATAATGTTTGGCAAAGAATCCAATCAAGTGCACAAACAGCCCTCTTCAAATGCTTTTCTTAACCAGTTCTATCGTGTTTAACTTTTCATTAGCTCAGATAGTCTCACCTACCAGGGCTAGATCCTTGAGTTTTGGAGACAGTGGAGAGATATTCGTTCATGTATTATAAATACCATTTCAATGGTGTGCTGGTCGTTATAATGGATTTGAGTCTCTCATGTGTCGTGTTCGCAACCTAGCCGGCGCTGCCAGGGGAAGTTACATAAATGGCAGTTCGTTTAAGAAGTGCCTTCACGTCCTACCTGGATAGGCAAGACACTCAAAAAGCCCTACAAATACTTTGGTTATTGTCCGTAGCCAGAAAATGCTTTCGGAGATTCGTTTTGTTATTTTTCAAAATCAAATGATAATAAATGAGTCATGAAATGATGGAATTTACAGTCAAATAACTGCAATCATCACTGAATTTGCATGCTAGCGCTGTAAATAAGTTTTAAGAAATTGAACAAAAGCTGAAAGTTACACTATTAATATGTTATAAAGTTTCATATCCAAACATGTAATTTGCACCCCGGCCCCGGCTGAAAAAGTGACCCGGTCGATTTGAAATAAAGAATACATCCTTAATTTATTTTTTTAAATTGTCAAAACTGCATATAGTGATTCTTTATTGTTTAGTGCTATTGTCGTATGAGACAAATAAAGATACGACGACGTTGTTCTGTGTGAAATGCAATGTTATAAGGAGTATATTTTATTATTACCAAATAATAAATAGCACTAAACAATACAAGCAGAAGGTGCATTATAAGAAAAATTCTCGTACATTAAACTGTGGAATTTAATTGGTTGCAAAATCGTGTGTAATGTCAAACAACATGAATAGAAAGCAACTTTCACAAGTCCATCTATGCGAATAAGCGTCAATAAACATGTTTTTCGATAAAATGGTCGAGGCCCAAGTATACAAGTACCTGAAATTCGTACTCGAGTACTACCTTATACAAGTACAAATACCAAGTATCTCATGTATGGCTACTGTGTCTCATAAATATTCATATAAGGTTTTTAAATGCTACCTGATAGCGAAATATTCTTTCAAACTTTTTCCCACTTGATGTTTATTCATTTGTTGTACATGCAGTTTAACAATGACATTGATCTTTTAAAATACTTGTCTGAGACAACTCTTCAAAGAAGAAAATTTCAGGGGAAAATGTTCGCCTCAAATAATAATTTTATACGCATTCGATGACAACAACGATATCGACCCGGCTTTGTACTTGAATAAACATTACATATACTGTATATATCCAGGAGGACACTCTTCAAATTGCAACACCGTTCCAATCAGAATTTATAAAGTATGCAAAATAGCGCTGACTCTAGAAGAATCATGTATGAAGAACTTAAAGAATTAAAATTGGGTCTTTTCATTTTTATGGAAAATTGATAAAAAATGTAGAACACCAAGTATTTGTATTTTTATTTAGCCGATTTTTTTTGTGCTTTATGTATCCGGATAGGATGTGAAGGCACTTCTTAATAGATCCACCATTTATATAGCGCCCCTATCCGAGGGATTGTATGCAATACCGCTACTGCAAACACTGGTAGGCAGAATGGTATTCGATTTCGCTGTTAATTTCTTCCTCAATCCAGTCTATATATTTTGATGCCAAACTGTGTTTAATAATTATGCATGTTATCACAGCAACACGTTTGTGTGGATTGTAGAAAGCTAATATTGCTGTTAATGAATTTTCTTTGCCAAATTGTTTTTTTATTATTTATATTAGTTAATTATTATTTAATAACATTCTTTGAGTTTGGGTTTAATGTAAGAAGATAATCGAAGAGGCGAGTGATGTTTTTTTTAATTAGAATATTCTAAATATTGCATTTTTGTAATTTTCGCATAAAATGTTTATCAGCCACGGCCATGAGGTTTCGAGAATTTAAAAAAAAATTGAAATCATGAGTCTAGTGCAGTCAAGTCACATACATTACGCGTGAAAGTTTTATGCTTAATTGTTTAACCTTGTAAAGAAAATCATGTTTTACAAACATATTTTTGTATAATATATAATTTGATGTTAGTGGTCTAATGCCTAAATCGTCCTTAGGTCATTCTACATTCTTAAAACAGATGTGAATTACTTCATGGAAATAAACTTTATTTAATGTTATTTTTTACATAATTAACTTATTTGATTTGCTTAAAATATGCTGCTTCCTTTAGGCTCATATAGGTGGAACCAACCATTTAGGCGCTCATCGTCCAGAAAACCATTATTTTGCTTGTTTCTCTTGTTAGTTTGTGAGGGAGAGGTAGAAGCTTGTTTGTGGGTTTCCATCAAAATATATAAGGCCCTAGATGGAGTGGAAATATTGTCATAATTCTTATCTCAAAATTTAACCTACCATAATCACGTATTCAGACAGTCACAAGCTTCTGTATGGTTTGAAACAAATTGATTTTTGACAAAGAATGAGCTGCCTGTTAACGCGTGACTGGTCTCTTTGAATGATGGGCTTTCTAAGCAGGCGTTCATAATTCCTATTTAAATTTAGGAGTTGTTTGTATCCAGAGTTAGCAATAAAATTTCTCAAGATTTCCTCGAATGTTAGTAGATTATATCGTCAAAAAAAGTTTACAAAACCCTGGGATGAATTGATGCTAATTCTAAGAGCAGATGACTACTAGAATGTACCAATTCATACAGGAAAGAAACTGGTATCGTAGCAGGCGAGAGTCATCCTCAGAATCTGACTCGGATTCTGATTCTTCTGATGACGATATCCAAGTGATGGTAAGTACTAAATGAACAAGTTTGAAGCAATTTTCCCTAAGAGTTCTTTAACTTGTTTTCACGCAATTTTAAAACTTATTCTTTTGAAATGTTAAGTTACTAAATTTATCATCTGGGTGAGCATAATTTACACTTTGTGAAAATCCTCATTAAGGAGATATTTTGAGAAAGTAATTTATCAAAAGTTTTATTTTGAATAATTTTGAAGACCTCAAGAGTTTATCCCTCCAAGAAAGAAAGAATGAAGCAAAAAAGTAAACAGTCCTCAGGCAGAATACAGCCTCCCCCTCCTGGATACGTCAACTTCCCAGTTCCTGCTGAACTTTTGAACCAAACTCAGCCTGTAACATATACTGTCACCATCTCTCCAGCTAATAAAAATTATCCAACTCAGGATACCAGTCAATCTCAGCAGCCTTTTTACCAACCGCAAGACAGCATGCCATCCTACATTCCTATATACTTTCAAGCTGATCAGTCTGGATATCCTCCAGGACGTCAACAGGTATTTACTACTGCTCCACCAATGGGCACGCCCATTCGACCAGCTCCTATGAATCCTCCAAATGTTCCCATGCCAAACTTGATTTATGTTCCAGGTGAAATACATTCGTTCGTTGTTATTTATTATTTACTAGTTTCTTTTTAGTTTGTTTTTCTATATCTTGTGTAATTCATAAAATAACAATCATTTTTACTTTCTAAAATAAAACAATCGCCAAAAATTTAATTATTTAAATTTATTTCTATCTGATACATAATTACACATAGTTTAGTTAATTTTAAAATTTGAAAGTCCTTGTGAAGTCATTTAAAGTTTATGACATTCGTATCTAAAAGTCTATTGCTGGTTTATCTCTAAATATAACAATTCCTTTCCTCTAAAATTATAACAATTTGAATAAATCATGGTTATTTATTTCAAAAACTAAATTTGCTTTGCAGGTTATGTTCAGCCAATGCAGTACTTCTATTGATAAATTTCCTTTTGGTGAAGATTGGATGATATCACTCCAACATTTAATATTTGAAACTTAATTTTGTTTTTTTTTCAAAATATTTTTAAATATTTAAATATTTAGCTACATTAAGCAATTATTTTTTTTTTATCATGATCAGTCTAATAAGTAGAAGACTGCCTTTACATTTACCAATGGAATACTAAATTATTACCTTTGGTTTTTAATGCTGATCATGCAGAAAGCAAAAATAGATTCAAAATTAAAATTAATTTGAATTGGAAACTTATGGAATTATGGAGTTTGAAACTTCTCTTATGAAGTTGTCAACTTGTTTGTCTTTCTAGTTATGATTCTGTTCGTATGTGTTCATATGATGAAATGTTCACATGTGTTTTAGAAAAATCAAAAAGATTTTGGCGAAAGTGAAAACTTGTAAAATAACCTTTACTTAGAAATTGAACCCATTAAATATGAATTATTTTTATTCATGTATTTATCAATCCTAAATTTTATGGATAAACATTAAATGGTTCATTAAAAGGCGACTAAAACATCAGTTGAATGAAACGACTAACGCGCAGTCGCTTCCAATAGTATTTATTTATTTATTTGATCAAAGTCTGTTGCATAACTAGGATGATTTGGACTAAAACAGATTTGACCTTACAGCAGTGTTTTATTTATTTATTTGATTAAACTCCTTACAGCAGTGGCTAAATTAGGATTTTTAAATTGGTCGAGGGAGGAGCAAATTCTTTTATGTCTAAACAAATATTGCATCAGTAAAATATAATACTGGTTAAATGGCAAACAATTTCACACTAAAGACACAACAATAATAGCCACACTTTTAATTTCGTTATCGAAACGAATACGTAATTAATATTATGATACTTGATGTAATAACTTTCATAATCTTACCGCAGCAACTTCACTGAAATTAGAATTACCTACTTTACGAATTTTAACAAATATCGAGAGGCGTACTGGCAGGATAGGGTAGATTTTCCCTCCCCCTTACACCTCGTTGCTACGCACACGCCTTAAAGTCTCCGTGCGCCTTATTTTCTGGACTCAAGAGGACACAGTTATATCTAGATACACCGAAGCCTCTGAACTCTAAATTGTGAACTGATTTGAGCTTCGTATTTTATCAGAGGCATGTCCTTTCCAAATTAAATTTAAACTTTTTCGTCCTCGAATTAATAATGTTTTGCGATATCAATGATATCGGCAGAAAACATTTTAAAATAATTTCTTATTAAAAATAATTTAGGCTAATCGTTTTTATTGTCTTTCTAAAAGTTGGTATCTGTCATCACAAAAAAACATAATTACCAAACGTTACAATCAATTGGCGATGGAATATGTGTACACCTGCGGGTCTTGTGGGATTTCGTTTGCATCCAGAATTGAGATTCTGGAATGTGTAATGTGTGACAATGAAACCTTAAACACTACGATCAACAATGAAAGCCTGAGTACTAACGCCAATGACAGCACCTTCATGGATGTCTTGAATCAAGGCATGATGGACAGTTTTAACGGAAGCTACATGCAGAATGACGAGGCTGGAAACCATGTTCAAGGAGAAAGAATTGCATCACCAATGGTGAAAATTGACAAACTTCTCGTAGTCGAAATCGATCAAATCCTCTTAGGTGTGTTTAATGAGTGCATGATTTGCCTCGAAGATTTCGAATTGAAGAACAAAGCATTTCAACTTTCTTGTTCCCATCTCTTTCATGTGAGTTGCCTGGAGAGGTGGTTTCAGGGGCACAGAACCTGCCCACTCTGCAGGAATGCCATTGAAAAGTCGGCACAGGAAGGAGATCGTGGCGGATTCGAAGAAGTTGGAAATGTTTGACAAATGAGAGTGAACTTATTAAGATGATGTAGTTGAAGAAAAAAATGTTTAGTTGAAGGAAGAAGTAAGTTCCCGTAATAATATCTATTAAGACATTTGTAACTACAACTACCTCGGGATTCAGTTTTTCTTCTTTTGAGAGTTTCCTTTCGCCAAACATAATTTTGCATGTGGGATTTAAATTGTCTCGAGCTTTTCAATAAAAGCTGCTGGTTTTCTGCGATTGTTTGAATTATATTAGTACGTGTATTCCGTAAAAAGTCTAAAAATCTTAGCTAATAATTGATTGTTAAATTTTATACTTACTTTGTAAACGAGAGTTGTAGCGAAATTATATGCTACTAAATGGACTGGCGCATTGCCAAGTTATCTTTAGCGCACCCAAAACATGTTAAACAAGGTCCATTTTTGTCCGCATGTTACGATGTGTTGCTGAAAATCTTGCAACGGACAAGACAATTTTTTTTAGTTTACTATTTAAAGTTATAGAATAGAGTACTTATTGAATGGTCGATTGGGAGATTTTATAACGTACCTCGCAACGGATGACGTCCGAGACTCAGTCTTGTTAGAAATATTTTAAAATAAGTTAAAACAAAGTATAATGCCTAATTTAAACAATGCTGAGGAGTTATCACTATTAATTATAAAATTTTGTAATTTTTAATTTTTAGAATTAATTATAAAATTAATCACATTTATTTTAAAATTTGTTAATCGTTTCAGAGTCTTTTTCGGTAATAAATCTTCCACGGAGTTGTGTTCGTATTGAAATTTATACAAATCATATAATACCTAGCAAATAATACATAGCAAATAATACCTAGCAATGGAGTACATTTATAGTTGCCACGGCTGTGCGGGGATCTTTTCGGCTACTGCTGAAGCTGAAATATGCAGTCTCTGTCAGTGTGGATTTATAGAGTTAACTCTGCTTCAAGAACATCACTCCGACGATGACGATGTCGATGACGACGACAGTACTAATGGGAATCAGATGGTGAGCGAACCGGAAAACTATGTAACGAGCCAGACCGAGTTCGAAAGAGTTGTTGACGGTTTATTCCAGCAAGCTACTAATGAATATATCAACGCCAAACCAAAGTCAGTGACAAAAGTAGACGATTTACCTGAGTTCGAGATCGACCAATCCACTGTAGACGAGGGTCTAAAGTGTGTTATCTGCCAAGAGGAATACGAACTAAAAACGAGAACACTTCAACTTTCTTGTTCTCATTTTTTCCACAAAAATTGCTTGGAACAATGGTTCGAAACTCATTCAGGTTGTCCCCTTTGTAGGTGTAATGCAGATAATAAAGATGACGACGGAAATGATGACGCCGACGATAATAATGATGATGACTACGATAATGGCGACGTAGAAGGTAATGATGACGTCGGCGATGGTGATGGCGCTGTTGCCTCCAAAATCGACTTTGACAGCAACGATGAAGAAGAGATTGGTACTTCGGTATAGACATATCTTTTAAATAAGTGTATTTATGCACTTGCAAACAGACTACTTTTAGAGGATCTTTATGTTGATGTGCAATTTTTGAATTATCCAAGTTGATTAAATAAAATTCTTAAGCAAATTTCTTTTTTCAAAATTAAAAAAGTCTTGATAAGTTTGGGTATGCGTTATTTATCTTTCCTTCATTTAATCTATGTTACATGGGCATTCAGCTAAGGCAGAGTTGTCCAACCCGCTGCCCACGGGCCAGAATCAGACTCGCCATAAGTTTCTATTAGGCTCGTGAAGCTTCTCTGATTTTGTAAATTTTTTTATTTAAATAGTGAAAAAATAATTTTAATTTAGTGTTTTTAAATATTTAAAGTTTGGATTTGTTCTTTCTTTGATTGTATGCATATAATCACGCTTTGGCCAGTAGCGGATCTAAAACACTTTGGCACGCGGGTCAAATACTGGGAAATATACCTTAAGGGGGATTACTGAAAAATATATTACTTACATATTGAAATAACCTGGGAGTCCGCAAATAATTAAGTTAACTAATAAGTTTATTAGAGCAGGTATTCAGTTAACGGAACTGAATAATAGAAGTTTAAGTGTTTAAGGATTGAGGTATTTAAGGATACAAATGGATATTTGGGCTTCCAAGTTGTCTTGATTCTCGCTGTTTGTCAGGTGATTATCGAGAATGCTTTTCTGTAGCAGAAATAGATACCACGTGCCCGAAAAAGATGCCAAATATAATTAAATATAAATTCTTTCATTGCTGGCTGTTGTGGATGCTCGGATAACCGAAATGAAAAGGAACAGATGGTTCAGATGGTGACATCGTTCTTTTGCTTCTATTCCGGTTTACTGAAATTTAAGATATTTTCACTTCTTCATCTTTTGGTTGACATATTTAATGATAACGATTTTTACTATATTAATCGAGAGAAAATAAATATAAGTTCAATATTACTCAATTTTATACATGACATCATTTTAGTCCATACAAACATCCTATCAAATTTCAATTAAAATTAACGTGTAGAACTTGTAAAATATGCAAAAATAGTATTGTAAGGAATATCCTTGCTTATGACTTTCAAACTTGAAATATGTGGTAGTTACGCATTTGTGTCTGTGTAAGCATGTAGGACAGTTTATCGGTGGATTTTAGCCTTTTTTTCTTAGACTTTAAAAATGATGGGGTGAGGCATGGCCCTCCCTCCTAGGCTTGGAGTGGGCCGGAGGCCGCCAACTGCCAAAAGAAAGTTATTATATTTTTAGTTTTAACTGAAGTTACCGTTGATTATAAATATCTTCAAATAATAGTTAGTATTAAAAATAACCAAACTGAAACAGCAAAATCATTACATAAGGAGTCTAAATATATTTATATAATAAGCTTCCGACGTCAATGGTTATAACGCAATTTTAATAATTTATAATTTTAATAATCCCTGCTTGAGATATCCACAAAATCAAAACAAATTTAAACAGAAATTATACTTTATTTAAAATAAAATAAATTTTAAAATTCGAGCAATTAAATAAATAAAATCGGCAGAAACTTTTTTCAAACCATTCCAAAATAGTCGGAAGCTACACGTAGTGCTTGCAGCAGTTTCCATTTCAGTGCCCCTTTACTTGTGTACACGGGAACAATCAGGGTATTTGTACAAGTCATTGCTTTTGGCAAATACCTGTTGGGATTGTCCGCAGTTTTAAAGGTGTCAATTGTTAACCTCGGTTTTAAAGAGATCAATCCTCCAACGGGTAAGTTCGGCGAGCCGGTGACGAATTTTAGGAATAGTTTTTGTTCCTTTGCGGAAAAACACGATAAAACTTCAAACAAATAATGACTGACAGGACATTCTAGTCTCAGATTTTTGCCAAAGGCAACAAATTGCTTGAGATCTCCTAATGTCCATTTATCAACTTCCTCGCCACACAGCATACTTTCCAGATCCTCGGGAAAGATGCTGGTTAAGTTATCCTTCGGCAACACCGATGTGAATCCTTCTCGCAGGCATTCTAATTTTTCCTGTGGACCTTTGTAGAGGAACCACCAAATCAGCGACTCAAGATATCCTAAAATGTTGCTTGCAGAAAGGTATGTACTAGCTCCTCCTTTGAACATTTCGATATCAGGGAATCCAGGAAGAGTAAAATTTATACAAATATCTTCAAATGAACATCCGTCATACTTTAAGTCAGATAACGCATGTTGTTGTTCTTCAGAGGTTAGAGTGGTATCGTTCTTAATCCTTAAAACCTCTTTCATAATTTCCACCAGCCTATCGACATGACTAGTCAACGATGGCATAACATATTTGAGATCGCTCAAGTTAAAGTCCACAGCTCCTCCTATCAGATATTTATACAAAAGAGGGCTAAAATTCATATTCATTAACCTCCCATCCAACAGAGCTTTTGCCATTAAAATTCCGGTTGTTTTTAAAATATTTTTCGACTTTGTATCCAGGCTCTTGCATGGCGATGGAAAAAGCCCACAGGAAGAATTAACGTAATTGATACCATCCGATGACAAGTGAAATTCACCAATCCAAAGATTCATGTCATATCTTTGAATATCCTTGGAAAATTTTGTATAAAAATCATTCGTGTGACCAGTCCCTGTTCCTGTTTCATTGGCAAACTTAAAAAACCAATTTGAATTTGTGTTTTCAGTTGAAAGAATTTTTCCGACAATTTCCAAAGTGTCACCTCTTGAAACTGTGAAAGTGATTTTGTCAGTTAGCTGTCGCCTTAAACGATGTGGTTTCAAAACTTTAGAATTCCACCATTCTTGTCGCAATTCAGTTTTAAACAGAAAAGGGTAACATTGGAATAACGTCCTGGTCCATGGAATCTTTTCTATATCCTGGATGTTGATGCCTGTTATATGGAAGGCAGAATCTGGAACTATTTGTCGGCTCGTGAGAATGCCAAACAAACTTCCCCACTGTTGATTGACTTTATACAAGATGGAAATTATCCTTATTGCTTGTATAAGATTTGTCGTATAGAATTCTAGTGGGCATTTTGAAGGCCCGATCAAACTGAGCAGAGCCGGGTATCTATATATTTCCAAATAGATTTCATTCGGTTTTGTAGGGGTAATGAACTGGTACAATTCCAGGTCATGATCAAACCCATGGTCTTTATGTTTCGGTCGAAGATGATCGATAATTTGAACAAAATAACGAACTACTGCCCTGTATGATTCGCTCATCTCGATTGTAAATGTGGAACCAATACACACTTCATCCTTGGGAATACCAAGAATAACTCTCACCAAGGTTTTCAGTCGTTCCAACCTTTGCTTGTAATCTTCATCGGAAATGTTTTTTCCATCTTCCAGAGGTGGTATTATAAACCTCACAACATGTTCTGCTACTTTTGTGTTAATGAATTCCCTGCGTGGACCCCTCATAATATCAACAAGGGCCTTCATTGATTCAAATTCTTTTTCCTGGTCCGAATGCGTTTTGAGAGCTACACTGCTTGCTGCCAAAACATTGCTCCATGAATTTTTAACTTCCATGTTATGATATGTTGTGTTTAAGGATCAGATTTCTTATGCAAATGCAATTCTATTAGATCAGTTATTGCTTGTGAAGAGCGAATAAGTAGTATGAGGTATTAGTAGAAGATTCTGAATATATATATATATATATATATATAAATGAATAAATTTAATGATTTTGTTAAATTTTTTTATTTTTTAATGGTTAATACAATTTTTAAAATTTAATAATATTTTTTTAGTGATTTTTGGTTTAAGGTTTTATCAAATTACTAGATGTTATACCCGGCATTGCTCGTTCCATCTCTGAAATTAATTTTGAACAGGACGTCTTCTGGGCCCGCAGGGCCTAATTGTTAAGGCTGCGCCCTTCACGATGGCAGCGCGGATTCAAGCCCCGCTGTGGAACACTGTCCTTATCATCTAGCTATGCAACGGACGTTAATAAATCATAATCTTCTGGGGGAAACTTCACGGATCAGCAACCCTCATGTAGCTTACAGCGATTCATTTAGCTCAGTCTATCAATAAAATTTAATTGTGTGTTTTATGTGATTTATTCTACTTTTAAGGCTCTTTTAAGTTAATTATTGCAACACTGATGACTAAATAAAATAATTATTTAAATTGCTGCAAATTGCCCCCCTCTAAATCCGCTACTGGCTTAGGCTGCTAAATAAGCACGCTTTAAATTTTAAAAGTTGCATTGTAATGGCGGCGCAGATAAAAAACGTTAAATTGATGTTGAAAATCGCTCGTTCAAATGATCGTGGACGGACAATTTTTCGTGAAGGAACATCTTGGTAGCGTTTTGTGCTTGACTTGCTGAAATTGAACAACTACTATATGTCGTCAGACAGCACATACCATTGTCTCGCAGGACGCCAAGGAAGTTCACTGCTCTGTTCGCAAGCACCTACTGTTTTCTAGAATGAAAAATAAAGAATCGAAGTTAAGATATCTGCTTACAGGCGAACATTTGGCAGTTTCATTGCACAATGCGCATTCTACTGCTGGAGCAGACGTAGACTACATATGCAAACAAAAGCAGTGCCAGATTGCACATTATAAGGTCATAAGCATAAACTTATAAGACTCTTCTTGCTTAAATGTAGCATAATAGCGTATTTTGTGTTTTATTGGTTTTTTTTTTGTTGTCAAATTGCTAATCCGGCCCGCAACTAGTCTAAATGTTGTACACTTGGCCTTCCGGTCAAAAAGGTTGGAGCTAAGGCATCCAAAAAAATATTTGCAAGGCAATAATCAATAGCGACACACCTGTTTAGTCATCAAGCTGTTCTGAGGAAATGCAAATATGCTATGTTTTCATTTGGCAGTTCAGCAGCAACATCATCGTTCCTCTTGCAAGTTTTACGGTGGGCTCTAAATTGTGTTCTTTATTTGATAATATATTCTACTGGTTTGATCATCGTAAGTTCGTATTTACGGACAAATCGAGAGAAGACGCATTCTATCGTCAGTCGATTGATATCGATGTTTTTGTTCTGCAGATGAGTTGGATCAATCCATCTGTGGATCCCTGATAATAAAATCATCGGATTGAGAGGATAATAGAATTTAACATGAAACCAGTGCAGAAGGTATTAAGGAGTAAGGTTAATGTTATAGTGAAGAAGAACCAATGATGAACCAATGACTGGAGCGAGCCAATAACACAACAGAAGGTGCTTTATGAATAGCCTTGGGCTACCGCTCGCACTCTCTCATGTAGTGACCGTGTATTGTCGATTGTTTACTTGTTAATAAACAGTCACGTTAACTTCTTCGGAATCTCTACGATATTACAGTTAAGTTAGACCAAGGGTGTCACGGGGTAGCCCAGGACCCGGCACATTTTTGTTCGCCGGGTTTTACAACTTTTTTTACATTCCCGTTAGCAAATTGACGGTGGCCGCTGTGCCTTCTTTCTTCCTGGATTGTGGTCTAAAAAGTTTTACAAAAATTGAAGTGTAATCTAGTAAAATTCTACTAATATATTTTTTATTTATTTAATAAATGTAAACTCGAAAATGTTTTTTAAAAAAATAATCACAATAAAAATTAATCATATTTCTGATTTTTTAGATCACGAAACTCGATAACCGCGGGGCAGCTTGGGCTTCATGTCAACAAATAAAAGACTATAAACCGACTGAATCCATTCTAAGTCTGCATGAAAAATGCTTGTATTTGTTGTAAATAAATTCTTCACAAACTTGGATCTAAACATTAAGTTACTTTATTATACTATTTTAATTACTTACCTTATTTATAATAATTTTGTTAAACCTGACACACTTACATTAATTACTCAACAATAGTAATAATAATAATAATGAATTTGTATTATATAACTCCACAAGTGGCTTGTAATTACTCAATTACTTTAATATGGTAAGTTGTTTATCCTCTATTAAACGAATAATATCTGCTAAGTAATAAAGTAGAAGGCAGTTTATATAAAAGGGACTGGCACTAAGGTTTCATAGCTGATAAATAATAACAACTGATTCTCCGATTCTCTCTCGTGGAGACTACTGTTGGACTTCCTATTCAGTAGAAACGAGAGACCAAAGCTTGACAAACTTATGAATTGCACTCAGCTCCTAATCAATGACGTTGAAAGCCAAGGATAAGTAGAGAGAAGCGAATAATAAATATCACTCCTTTTTAGTGTGATCCAGTTTATTCTTACATCCAATGTGAGGTAACATGCAAATACAACGATGAGTTACTCAAGTTCATCAAGAACATCAAATTTACATTTCTTAGATTTTCTTAAGATAAGTTAAAGACATGTTTAGTGACAGAGGCTGTACAATAGATCTATCTCCTGTTTGTAGTCACATTCTGGAGTTTCCAATACCAATGCAATGTCGTTGAAGAAGGGATCGTTCATTATCCTGCTGAAGAAGTTCATGCCGAGTTTTCCCTTTCCAATGTTTTCGTGGCGGTCCAGGTGGCAACCCACGTCTCCTGCAATGTAGAGGATGGTGTTAAAACATTATCGTTATATTTAAAGTTAAAGTTAATTTTAGAATATGGATATTAAAAGCTGTTTCACTACGTTTGCAACAAAAGATGCAATTTTGAACTTTCTCTATATAAATGCCAGTCTATTTTTAATTATTTGAAAGTGTACCTTTTGAGTCATTCAAGTGCACAGCCTTGAGATACTTCCTACCGATGATGCTATCAAACTCCTTTTTAGTATGCTCATAGCCTTCCTCTGTCCTTAAGTCATAACCTGATGGTTTAGAGATGCAACACATGAACGTATTTTCAAGGAAAGTAGTAAGTTAATAAAACCAACTGAGAGTTAACTAACTCTAGCTTCTGCATTATTTCTAGCAACTACTATTGTCGCTAGACATTTATAATTAAGTCACTATTGTTGATAAGAGCACTAAACAATGAGTGAATTCAGTAATAAACAGCAACTTACCAGCAGCAAAAGCATGGCAGGTGTCGAAGCAAACTCCTATTCTCGACTTGTCCTTCACCTTTGAGATGATGCTCTTCAACTGATGGAAATCTCCACCAACGGTGTTGCCCTGGTTACTCATGTTCTCAATGACTGCAAATCATTAGCATTCAGTTTCAAGTCATTAATTAATTACCATTAGTAGGGATTAATTAATTACTTATTAGTAGGAGTAATTAATAATTAATAATTAAGTAAGTAAATTATTAGCATGGATAATATTAAGTAGCTTTTACAGACAGTATTTTGTTAAATTTGATTTAAAGGCCATTCATTTAAAAAACGCAAGTTCATGAAACCAACGTGTGATGACGGAACTTGTTTGAGAATGAGCTATATTTATGCTTTCAGATATCAGCTCAATGCATTTATCAGGGGTGGAGTCTTTTGCTGATCCTTGAAATAAAATAGCAACAATTATGAATAATATCAATTAAGTAAGGAGGTGTGTTTCTGCAGTGAAATATCAGTTCATGGCTACTAGTAGTGATGTTACGTTGATACTTATTTCCAATATTTTAGATGGACATGTTGATACTTATCTGAGTGCTTTTCAGGTTACAATGGAATTCATAAAAGAACTAGATTAATACAAGATCAAATTAAGATGCAGACAACCTAAACATGTAAAATAAATTAACCAGGGTGGAAGTTGTACATCGGTATGCCAAGTAGCTCGCATCTCTTGAGTTCATCAATCAGGCAATCCCTGGATTTTTTGAGTATCTCCTCATTGGCTGATCCACAATTGAGAAGATAGGATCCGTGCGGAATGATCATTTGAGGAAGAATCTCACTTGACTGGGTAAAACAAAAACCATTGAATTTTACTTTGATAGCTTCCATGGCATTTGAGATATTATTGATAAGATTGATTAAAACATTTTTTGATGCAAGCATTTGCTTTAAGAATATTCAATAAATTTAAAAAAATGTAATGAAGATTTTAATTTATATGTAACCAAAAATCCAGTGCACTTTTGAATTACCAAAATATTCTCACCTCTAACTTTTCCTTAAATAGTTTGATAGACTTGTCATCAAGTTCTTTAGATTTCCAGGTTCTTTGTGACTTAAGAAACATTCCAATGGATGTAGCACCCAGACGTTCTGCTTCCTCTATTGCTTTATAAAGACCCCCTGTGATTTATCAATTGAAACATTAGTTATTGCAACGAATTTGGTCAGTGAACATTTAAGACAGCTTGCTTTCTCAAGTTTCTTAAATAAATATAAAATGATTCATAGCAGTACATATGCAAGCAAGCAGCATTATTGGAAATTATTAAAACCAGCCTGCAATGGATGTATGTGCACCAACATATTTCTGAGTCCTTAAGTGCCTCCCAACAGGGATCAGAATTTCTTTGTTTTCCGCTATCCCAACATCTTTTGCCACTGCCTTGATCACTTCATTTTCAAAAGATGTATTTCCCACTTCATTGGAAATCACAGCTTGAAGCTTCCTTTTCTTTGTACTTTTAATGTGTGAGCATTGCTTGTCATCTTTTCCAATTGTGCGATCTACAAATTAAGTTCGTTTCCCTTTTTAGTCTAGAATATTGGTTCTTGATTTACAAAAATTTCACTTAATATAATGAACTGAATGACTATAATTTACATTTTCTCCTACTTACCACTTGATGACAAACTCGATTCAAGTGTTCTTTTTCGCTTCGGCGGCATTTTACATAAAAAGAATGAACTAATCAAATGTTTGTTTCCAATAAGGCGCGTTTTGGATTCGGTAAAAAGTCAATTAGCCATCATATAATTACAGCAATAAATTGTAAAATTTTAAACGCAAAAAAATAATTAAATCATTGAGTTATTTAGTTTTTACGTGCTTAGAAAATAACAATGATAAAAAAAAGAACAAATATTCAACTTTTGTATTACAAATAATATTTTACATAACATAACAATTATTTATAGTGATTAAGAAAAAACCTAGATCTTATGTAATAACCACTCTTTTTAGTTCTAATAACCAAATTTACTGTAGTAAATCTTAAACATATCTACCGTGTCTGCATGGATGGTTTCCTTATCCAGTTTATTCCATAAGGAATAATTGCGCTGAAATAATTTATGTAATATTACTTGGCAATGATGTCTGAAATAAGTTTTAATGCACTGCAAATGAATGTCATTTGTAATACATATTCCGAGGGATCAACATCCTTACCCCTATCAAGTTGTCCAGTTCAAGCTAGTAAATTAAGAAAAGACATTAATATTATTAATTTATTACAGATTATAAGTTTCGGTAAATAAATAATTGAAATCCTCTTTTCCTATGTTTAATGTAAATTTAATGGCTTAAGCTAATTAGCAATAAGCAAAATCACTCAAATTCGTGAAGCGTTCCATATTTTTTGGAGTGGTTTATCACACATACATTAGTCTCCTTAAACCACTGTAAATTAATGTTACGTCAATCGATAAGTATTATGTATTGTTGCTGTAGCATGAAAATGAAATGAAAATATTTTGCTGTAAATTCACCATTTCAAGTTTCTATTCTTTTGTAAGGCAAGGCCACAATTTTTGAAGAGGACGGGGCGCAGCTGTTGACCATGGACGTCGTAGCTTTTCGCCGGGAAGGAATAATCACACAACTTGAGGAGATGACTTTGTTTGCTTCTAGCCTAAGGCTGGAGTCAACCCACCCCATTTCCTTCCAAATGACGTTCCTGCTGACTTTTAGAAACGTTATGGGTAGACTTCAATTGGGCCTTTGATATGCATGCATTGTCGATTAACGCGTGATCTCAGGGTTGATTCTTACTTAAAATGACTTGTCTCGACTCGCCTTCATCGCAGGGATGTAATTTTGGGAGGGCTGGCATCCTGATTTGAGGCTAGTCGCAAAAAATGTCCTTTTCCTCATATTTTACGAAGGTTAGCCTTCCCCCCCCCCAAATTTTGGTTAGAAGCAAAAAAAGTCGTCTCCTCAAGTTGTGCGAGGGTTTGTCCCCCTGGGATAAAGCTGAAATAACTTCCCTGCTTGATTGCTGTTTCATCGTCTAGCAAGGCAGTCTTCGTCACAGAGAGTTTAATTGAAGTCTATTACTTAACTAAGATGATTCGACAGTCCGAATATTCATTAATGTTTTATTTATTTGATCGAGTCCGTTGCTTAACTAATATGATTTGGACTTAAGGCAGTCCGAATGAATGGCTCAGTCCTCTGATATATTTTTGGTTTAATAATTAATTTTTTGGAAAAGAGTTACTCAAGTTTAATTTAAAATGTAAATGATTGAGTTATTTATGACATGATTTAACTTTTAGCTTTGTTTATCTCAGCTTGTTTTTGTGTGACATTAAAGGACCGTTGTTTAGAAAGAATAGAAAAGAATGGAAACCAGAACGAAAGATGGTAATATGATTCACGAATTAAAATGTTTTCCTGGAAGATCAGACTTTAGTCATGCCAAAAAAGTAAGTTTACAATTGTGGAATAATGACTTCGGGACAAATATCTTCAATTATGGATTAAATCAATCCATCATAAACACCATCTTGCTTTTTGTTAAGTTTTTAAATAATTTATTAAGTTATTGTTATTTTAATTCAAATCACTTTGATCTGAATAATATGGAGGTTGATGCTTGCATGTGATTCGTTAATATGCTGATCATTCACTAGTTCAAAAGTCCTAAGATGAAAAAAGGAATGCAGAGCCCATGTTTGAGTAGGATTTTGTTGCTTAAAAGTAGTAATACATAAAGTCATTTTAAAGTTCAAAGCAAATTTTTAAGGGGATTCATTTGAAATCATTCAAGACTTCAAGATGCCTGATGTTTGTACATCAATTCAAATGACAGATGATGAAGATTTTATTTTTGTCACAGGTTATTGTGGAATTGTTTTTGTATATAATAAGGCAATTATATGTCACTTATATTTCTATCAATTCAATTGCTTCAAAATGCAGGCATTTATACACCCAGGGTGAAATGCTTTGATGTTAACAACATTTCAATGAAATTTGAGAGGTGCATGGATTCTGAAATCATCAGGTTTGCAGTGATGTCGAAAAGCTTCCACTCAGTGAGCTGATATTTATCAAAAACTTAAGTAATAAATGAATATTTTATTTAAGTAATAAACTCTTTTTTAAATGAAGTCGTTTAGTGCTTTTTGAATTATGAATGCTTTTGGTGATTATAACTGTTGTATTTGCATTTTAAATTTCTCGAGAGATAACTCGTAATTGTAATAAGACAAGACCACTTTATTAGAACCGAAACTCGCTTGAAAACTCAACTTCAACTCGAAACGTAAACAAATTCTAGGTCGAGTGCAACTAAAAGTAGTCCACAATATTCATGCGGACACAACAATAACCATGCTTATTATTAATAAGTCATTATGGTAATGGCAACATACAAATTACAAGCATTCTGCATCATATCATGAATGCATACTAACTGCTAGATATAATAATTATTGCATATTTACAAGTTAGTAAAATCTTAACTTTCACTCAAAGGTTGCCTTCCTCCAACACAACAAGCAGTTGGAACTCCACGGCAGAAGAGGCAGACAAAACATCCTTCAGATGACCTCCTACGGCAGAGACCTTTCCTGCCTCGAGTTTTCTCAGCAGCTCTTCGTTGTGGGATCGAGGTACTCTGTGTTTCTGTGTTGTTTCCTTGTTGTAACACATGTTGCTCGTGTGCGTTTGGATGTTTGTGCTTTGTTCATGTGGCTTATATTGTAGTATTCATGCGTAGTTCTTATGTTGCGTTATGATGTGGAGTGTGAATCTAATGTTATTTAGTAATGCTACTTTGGCTTATTAAGTAATAAATAGTTGGTCATACATTTAACTAATATTATATGCTTAACAAATTTGGCTTTTTAAGGTCAGTTTTAACCACTTATGAGATCTAACAAAGTGTTCTACATTAATTGATTAGCAACTTAATTGTTTTTATTAAAATACTTAATTATATTTTATTTGCTGAGCGTGATGGGCTATTTAACAATCAATTGAACATTAACTATTTGACAATCAATTCAGTCCAGACATTCTGAGAGTTGACATGAATCAAGGGGGCTTTTGGACTTCTATGAAATCAAAAGCAAGGTGAGAATTTGTTTGACCAATTCAAGCAACTGTTCTTAAAAAATTCTTATTATTTGGCAAAAATGTTAAACATTTTTATGATTTAAGGAATTTAAAAGCAGAAAATAATTTTGAATTGAATCTTAAAAAATGCAAATGTAAGCTTTTCAAATTTTTTAAAATATAAATTTTGTTTCGTCCAGGGAACTGAACGCTTGTGCAGCAAACAATCATCTTAACACCTTCATCACAGGTTCTTCCGAGGCAAATATTCCATTCACATATTTTACTTCAATGTTTTAGATATTTTATTGTATATATTCTAAATATTTAATATTTAATATAAATGTTTTATTCAATTATGTTATTATTTTATCAATTGATTCTAACAGACAAAGGTTTTGGTCTGCTCCATTATTATTGTTTAAGATTGAAACATTGTTGTAGTAAGGAATTGATAACTATTGAATAAAATTTGATATTCATTTTGCTATTTATCTGTAATTATGATCTATTTCAAGTTATTACTACAAATTGAAAGGAAAATTTTTCTAAGATCTTACATCTTTTAATAAAACTAGAACTTATTAATATTTTACTCTTAGTCAAACCTAGTAATAATAATAATAATTTCAATTCGTTTGTTAGTTAAAGCTAATTATAATTTCATCTCATTTCTTAGTTATTTTACAACTAATAATAATAACTTTACTTCATTTCCTAGTTAAACCTAATCATTAATAATTTTACCTCGTTCCAGGGTTTAATCGAGACATGGGACCCGAGAACAGAAGAAAGTTCAAGCTGTGCACTCCTGACGGGATGTTCTTTGAAAGCAACTTGTTTGGAGGTCTTCGATGGTCACAACTTCGGAGTCGGAACAAGCGAAGGACAGGTGGTTATGGGGTGGATTTGATTGTTTTGTAATTGATCTCATTAGTTTTGTAATTGATTTCATTAGTTTTGTAATCGATTTTATTTGTTTTGTAATTGATCTGATTTGATTAATTTTATATTTGTAATTGACTGTTTAGTTTATAATTGAATTCATTAGTTTTACAACTGAAATGAAATTAGCCTGCATTTCGTTTTAAACAAACATTTTGAGATCACCTCTCTGACTCGACTCTTTGTTTTGTTCAGGTGTTCATACTGGATAACAGGTGGTTGGACACCCCAGTGAGAGTCAAAGAGGACTTAGGGGGCCCGATAAACAGAATCGTTTGCAGGCGAAGGAACGGAAAGGATGACATCGTCTTGTCGGCAGACGACTCTTCGATTAAAATGTGGTGCAAGGACAGTGTAAGTATGATGTGCTTGTGTTGTTCCTCAAAACATGTTGAATCAGTGAAACATCCAGTGGTTTCTTTGTATAATTTCTATGTTGATGTTATTGTCGTTGTCTTAATTTAGTTTAGCAATTGTTAGATATCCAGTTATTGCAATAATGCATTAGTTATTAATTATTATTCAGTTCCATTATTCATTGTGACCATAATTTCTGTGATGCATTGAAATAGTGACTGAATTTCATCGTATTTGCATGGTAGGATGAACAATATTTTATAAATCACAATTTCACACATCAATGCATAATAACATTTGTTATATCATCATTATATTGTAATTACAATGTTTGATAAATCACAATGTATCATCATTACATTGTAATCACCATGTATCATCATTATATTGTTATCACAATGTATCATCATCATTATATTGCAATCACAATATTTGATAAATCACAATAAATCAGCACATTTTTCATTCAAGGGTGAAATGTTTGCCGAGGTTCAACCGGGGGCAAAGGTCAACGACTTCCTTCTCGTCCCCAACACTGGCCTCGTCTTCGTGGCCAGCGAATGTTCAGACATCCTCTCCTATTTTATTCCAGTAATTAGTTATTTTTAGTTACTTGGAATTTCCGATTAAAAATAACTTCTGATTAAAAATGATTTCCAATTAAAAATAATTTCCAATCTTTCAACTTACAGGACCTCGGAGGATCTCCGAAGTGGTGTAATGTTTTGTCCTGCTTAAATTGAGGAATAATTGAAGGATTGAATTGAAATTAATTTTTTTTAAATAATATTTATTTTAACTCGTAAATACATTTTTTGAAACATTCAAGGCATTAGTGTTAGAAGGTAGTTGGACTGCTTCGTCTGATCTGAGACTATTGCAATTTAAACACTTGAAAATTCATTTTATTGTTTTAAGATTAATTTTATAGACCCTGTTTTAAAAGTCATTTTAGTGGCCATGTTTTGAACAAATATTTCGTCATGATACATCAGTTTTGCAAATGTTATAAATAATAAATGACAATTTGTTAACAAAATAACAAAAAAAAAACATCTACCAAATGATAAAGAATGAACAAGAGTTTCGTTTGCCTAAGTTTTGATATTTGAACTTGTTGGGGAATTTGGTTAGCAGTTCAATGATTTGCAATTATTTACATAATTGAAATAACTGAAAAGGTCATCATATACTTTTATTACAAGTCAGCGCTATTCATGAAATCGTAACTGGTGCTGTGGAGTAGTAAACTGTAGCATCGGCAATTTTTCATTTGCCATTCCATTTGGTCATTTCCAAAAAATCGTTTCAGCGAGGACTAAAAGCAGGAGCCACGATCCATGATGCATCCTCCTACAGGATTTCCATCAAAACTTTATAAAACAAAATTTATTTTAGGAACATATTTATATGAACTCGTTATAGCCTTCCTTACTTAGCATATCAAGCTTGTCGGTTTTATAAAATTCTGAATCTAAATTCTTAATGTTACATTTCAATCTTTAGAAGGACATTCGTCGAAATGTAGAAATTGAATGAAATTCTAAGAAAAATCTTTTTCTTTTCGCGAACGAAATGCAATTATCATGTTTTTTTAAATTAAAAAAAAATAAATTTCCATTAGGAAGTAATTTTTTAAAACCTTCGTGATTCTTTCTTCCAAAAAAAAAAAAAATATTTTTCTCGGAAACATTCATTGGTTTCACTTTCATTTTTCTTTCATTTCGTTCAACAACGTAATGATGATGATAATGATCCAAGAAAACAAATTAAGCGTAAAAATCTTGCTTACCTCAACTGGAAAATACCCATGGGATGATGGAGTTCTCAGAATTGTTTCAAAAGTTTGTTTAAATAAAAATATTAATAAATTAATTGCAATGTTAATTCAACTCAAAATAACTGAATCACGTGATGGCATATTTATTACAATCGGAAAACATTGGTTGCAACTTCGGTGACGAGAAAGGTCAAAAGGTCAAAAGGAACAAATCCATTAAAATCAAAAACAAGTGGAATCCAATTAAATCCTAGGTTTATTTATGCAAATATTGACGAATATGTTTATAAATAGAAAATATTTTAAAGAATAAATATTTGTCATTAGGAAAAATTAGAAAATTATTATTGCCTAGCAATTTCAGAATACACAATATTTCAGTAAATGTCAAACCATTAAATAAGCCATTTACTAAATTAGACACAAAAATTTAATTCCATTAATGAGTTCTGAAAATTTAAAAGAAAATTTTCGTTTATCTATTTTTTTTTTTAAATATTTTCATTTTCATTTTCGTGAGATAATCAATAACTAAATAAATTTGTATTATCACATTTACTAGAGGCCAAGTGTAAACATCAATTATTATGTTTCCTTCCAACAATAACGATTGCAATAATACATTGTTTGTATAGAGCAGGTTGATGATGGCTGGGATGATAACCCCGGTATTGGTGATGATTTTGATTCTGGTCATCTTAACGGTGATGATGTTTATGGTGTTAGTGATGATGTTGATGTCGATGATGATGACGACGACAATGACGACGACGACGATGACGACGACAATGACGATGACGATGACGATGACGATGACGATGACGATGATGATGATGATGATGATGATGATGATGATGACGACGACGACGACGATTATGTCTGCGAATGAGATAGCGGATGTGCGAAGACTCCCTTTATTGGAGCAGCTTCAAATGCGGGCCCTGATAAGCTCACTTCTCGTGCAATGAATTCAAGTTAACTGAAATTTAAAATAATAAATAAATTAATCTAACGGCAGATTAAATTAAAGTTAACTGAAATTTAACATAATAAATGAATTAATCTAGCAGTTAATTAACTGACAATAATTAATTATTTTTAATTCTGCGTTTAAGACATTTACGATCCGTGGAACGCTAGGTGAGTTTATTTGTATGCATTTCTTAGATGGTGAAGTATTTTTAAATTTATTTAAATAAATAGAAACATTTCAATAAATTTCATCACTTTTTTTTATACAAATCACATTTGTATTATTTTGGTTATTGTTGCTGTTGTTGTTGTTCCTTATCGATATCCAGTATGAAGTTCAGGTGTTTTTGCATTATTATGAAACTTTACTCGTATTATTTCTCCTTTATCACATAACAAATTATTGTGCAACCATGTTAATATTTTTATTTAATATTTTTTATATTTAAGCATTTTGCACCGAAATATTATTTAATTTGAATCTTTTCAATTGAACTCTGAAATTTAAAGTGAATTCGAGACTCAAAAATTTTTGAAAGTCAAAGTCAGAATAAAAATTAATAATTAATAATTAATTAATTAATTAATTAAAATTCAACCGAATGTGCCAAGATATTTGTTTCAAACTTTTCCGATTTGAAAAAAAGTTTTATATATTTGTCTTGATGTACATGTGAGATGACCAATAAATGATGAATATTTAAATCTTCAGTAATTTATATTTTCCACATGTGGAACAAATCATCTCCAGAAGCATGAAGGCGATTGTTGCAGAAAACAAAACGAGGAGTTACGTCCTAAGGTTCCTGAGATTCAATTTCCTTCTCAACTTCCTCATCACCATCCTCACAGTAACTCTCAACAGCAACAACAACACCGAATCGAAGTGTCTTTGTTGTCTCAACAACAACCACAACTGCATCAACAGCAGCAGCGACTACCTAAGTTCACCAGGCAGTTTAAAGTGCAACTTTCGATCAAAGGAAAGCCTGGATTTCAAGTGCCGGCAAGTGGATATCCGTGTCTTCTGCACCAGTAATTCCACTCCAGTGACCTCCACCACCACTGGACATAGAGTTGACAGGAAACTCGCAAACGGAAAAAAAGTAAACTTCGGAAGATTCAGAAACTGCGAGCATCTTCGGGAGGATTTCACAAAAAGCTCTTCTCAAACAATTCGATCATGTTGCACTCGTCACATGAGATTCTCAAAACATTTTTCCGCTTACATTGTGTTTCCTTTCGCCTCTCCAATTAGAGTCGGTCGACGAGGCCACGGGCGGATGATGGATGAATTGGGTGCAGAGGTTACAGGTCGGCCTATCCAGAACATCTCGTCGAGTTTTCATTCGAAGAAACAAAAAAGATCTATCGGACGTCGTTCCAAAGAAAGTGAAAGGGAAACTGAAAGCATTCTTCGAGCTTCTTTTCCGGGAGCAGAGGCGAAGATGTATTCCAAATCCAAGCCTAAAAGTCGATTGATTTACGTCTCCGACTCCAGCGCATCTTCGATCGGCACATTTAAGATGCACAAACACGACTGGAAAGACTGGAAGAAAAAAGTGGATTCATTCAACCGTTCAACCGCGGATGACAACACCGACGAAATTATCGACCTTAACGCCAGAAGACGACCTCAACATCACCGTCATCGCCATCATCATCATCACCAACACCAACACCAGCAGCAGCAGCAACTGCAACAGCGTCACAACAGGCCATCTCGTCCAAAAAAAACAAAAGACGGCTCTCGTAACACGGGAAAAGGCCTCCAACACAAAAACCGACATCAGTACCAGGAAAACAGTTTCCAGAAAAATATTTTTCGGCACAAACCTGCCTCTGAGAAGGTGGAAAGGATCATCGTAGCAGGATTATTTTCACTCTCCACGTCACCAGTGGCGGACGAGATAAACGCTGAGAGCATCCTTTCATCTGCCCATCTTGCCGTCAAGCACATCAATGTCAATCGTTCCATCCTGCCACATCATCACCTGGAGTTGCACTGGAATGACACCAAGGTGAGGATGGCGTTTGTGTTCCTCATCTCGTCTTATTGGTGTCCTTACGTTGCCTCGTTAATAATAAGTCGGAGGTTATCGAGTGCAAAGAGGCAGAAGAAACTGTAAAACATATATAAGTAAATATAAAAATATAAATAGAGCGATTGCTGTTAATATTACATTAAGTTTTATTTGTTGCTTTGATGTCTTATCAATTTAAAAGATAAATTAGTAAAAATAATAGTATTTTTCGTTTTCTCATATTAAAAAAAAATCAATTTACAGCCAAGAAAAATTGTAAGAGAAAAAATTCCTCATAAGAATTTTAATGTCCTCGTTCAGAGCCTGAGATCACCTTCGAACAGATAAAAAAAAAAGAATATAACGGGGGTCAACAAAGCATTCCAAGAGTGAACTACGAGCGTCAGTCTCGTGAGGTCTGATGTTCCAAATTCGAGTTTTCTCCTTTCTTTCTTCTAAATAACTTGTGGGCTCTCCAGACCTTGTAAGTCTCCTGGAGTGCTCGACACTCATTAGGCACCATCTTGTAGCACCCTTTCCTCTCCAGAACGCATACGATTCCTCTGCCTTTGTCCTGTTTGCTCTCATGGACATAGTTTAGATGAAGTGTGTGTGACTACGGCGACGTCAAGGACTTATACACTTCCACCTTTCTATGCACATAGATCCGGGACTTCCAACGTTGTTTGAGATGCGATAAATTATTATTATTATTATTACTATTTATTTTTGTTTACTCCCATCGTCATTTTCGTCGAAAAACAATAATAATAATAATTACTTAGAGCAGCCTAGAGGTATATTTACGATGTTTGTAATCGTGTGCAGCACATGAGGACGCCTCGTTAGGAATGGAAGACAAACGAGGATTGTCATGAATCCTTTTAGAATTCTGGATGAGGACACCACCTGCTGTGACGAAGGATTTATGGAAGGACTTATTGCTAGTTATTTCCACTTAATGCCAGAAAAAGGATTTTAAAAGAATTAAATTTTTGAGGGGGAATTTGGTTTAACGGATGGCTACATGAGATTGCTCGTTTGTCATTTGATTCCTCTCAATAAATAATTATTATTATTAATGAAACTATTTTTAATTTACAACGATAAATGGTTTTTGCAAGAACTGGAATAAAATATTCTCTTAAACCATTGACATTTGACTGCAAATGCCATCAAAATCCATCTATCCGGTGATTCATCATTTCATCTAGTATTTCATTCATTCATTCATTCATTCATTTATTAACCCATTCATTCATTTATTCTTCATTCCTCCAATCTCCAACCTACCGGGTTACTGAATTTTAACGGCAACATATAAATGATCTATATCATACTTATTTCGCAACAATATTTATTTAAGTTTCTTTTCATTATGTAAGAAATTCTGGTTTATTTTATTTAACTTGTAAATTCGTCAACTGATCAGCTAATGGTTAAGTATTTGTCCAAATATCATTCACTAAATATCTTTCATGTAATTATTATCTGAATAATAATTTTATTACCCCGCATTCATATAATTATTTTATACAAATTAATATAATTATTTTCTAAAAAATATTATTTGCTCAAATATTTAGAAAGAGAAAGAAATGTTGATATTCCACGGTGATCGTATGACGATAATTCGCGTTTCAGGGCTGACAAAAATGTTGAGAAAAACTCCTGTTGGTCATGCAATCCTCGCATTCCTTCGATTTTTTTCCGACTGCTAAATAACTGAATGCCTTCCAGATGTTGTGGTTGTTAAATTGCATTTTAGAACTTAATTTTAAAATTTTTTATAACTTATGATATATTTATATTATGCAATTTATATTAAATTGAAAATTTTTTTTAAAATTATTATTTAAAAATTTAACGATGGATGTAAAGTGAAAGGTAATTTCTGGAATTTGTTTCTTGAAAAATTGGCTCTCTTAAAAAAATAAAAAATTCTCAGAATAATTCGTCTGAAAATCTTTGTTGACAATAATTTATCTAAACACTATAATGTTATGATAATGTTCGTGACAATGATAGTGATGACGATGATTAAAGAGAAGCAACAAGTGCCTTGCAAAGGGTCTTGACAGATCTTGACAGTCTCGGTTTCTGAAATTGTTGTAAAAGTTTTTTAGGAGGAGCATTTAACTGCTGTTGAAGTTAGTTAGCTCGAGTTGATTATCACTCTACTCTGCATGTTTATGGAACCTTCCTAGAATGTGGCTTGTTCCATCTCGTATTTCAGCCCTAAAACGACCTTTTTATGAGCAGTTTGAAAGTCCAGAGTTTTTAAAATAGATAAACAATGATATACTTTGGAAGTAAATGGAACTATTATTAGCTTTAAAAGTTAATTCAGTAAATTAGTGACAGAATTTGGAAACTGTAATTAAAAGTTGTTTGTATTCAACTGGTAGCTAGAAGTTATACCTTTAATTAAAATTTTTAAAATTAAAAATTGAAAGTAAGCAAGCATTTATTTGGATAAATATTGGCAGATCACAGATTATCAGTCGATGGTATCCTAAGACTAGAATGGAGTAATAACTTCATTATAATTCAATAATATTTACGCCTATAACCACACAAACATCCGCAACCTGTCAATTTTGAGCCACATTCTGCGACCTCAAGCAACATTTAACCTCACAGGCACTCATTCAACATGCCATTATACTTCCGCATGTGTGCTTCTTGATTAACGGACATTTGGGAAATAGTTTCCCTCCTTTCTCCCATTCATCTGCTCACTGGGATTCCTCCTTTCTAATTGTTCGATCCATCTTTTCTTTAAAACTCTATGCGATATTTCTTCATGAGAAGATTTTCATAGTATAGCTAAATTGTTATTATAATTGTTATTATTATAATTGTTATTATTATTATTATTATTATTGTTGTTGTTATTATTATTATTATTATTATTATTATTATTATTATTATATTATTATTATTATTATTATTATTATTATTATTATTATTATTATTATTATTATTATTATTATTATTATTATTATTATTATTATTATTATTACTATTATTATTATTATTATTATTATTATTATTATTATTACCATTACCAGTGTAATGACACATCACGGGGAGGGAATAATTCAATTTATGTAGCGCTTTAGTTGCTGAGCTCATTTACGTGGTGCTTATTGGCTTTATAATAGCCAGAATGTGATCCAGTGAAGACAGAGATTATTATTATTATTATTATTATTATTATTATTATTATTATTATTATTATTATTCTTATTATTATTATTATTATTATTATTATTATTATTGCTATTATTATTATTATTATTGTTGTTGTTGTTATTATTATTATTATTATTATTATTATTATTATTGTTATTATTATTATAATAATTATTATTATTAAAACAATAACCAGTGTAATGACACATCACGGGGAGGGAATAATTCAATTTATATAGCACTTTAGTTGCTGAGATCATTTATGTGGTGCTTATTGGCTTTATAATAGCCAGAAAGTGATTCAGTGAAGAAAGAGATTATTGTTATTGTTATTATTATTATTATGATTGCTATTATTATTATTATTATTATTATTATTATTATTATTAAATTTTTGCAATAGCGTAAAGTTATTTATTCCGACGATTACAATATAAACAACTTATAAACGTTGTTGATTCATTTCCTGTTTGGAAAACAATTTCGATTTTTGTGGAGTGAACTTGTGGAGTCTGTTTTGGAAAGATTCGAGTGCAAATATCTTTCTAGCAGCGCAACCGAAAACACGCAGAACAAAGCTTAGAAAATGAACCAGGAAAATGGCTAAAAACTAATTTCAATAAACCATTAATAATAATTTTAATAAACCATGAACAATAATTTTAATAAACCATGAACAATAATTCTAATAAACCATGAATTCAACTTGTTGAGTCTTTTTAAGAATAATTCAACCGTATAAAGCTGAACAGAAACTGTATTGGCGACCAAATATTTGAACCGAAACGTTATTGAAATTTCTCGCTAATAACTATCAAGTAGGAATTCGCCAGTAATATCGTCAAACTAGCAATCCCTATCGAACTCGAACTTTCCGCCTTCTCGGGGCCTGTTACTCCTTACTTTTAATTATTTTATTTCTTCTTTTTATTTATTTTACTCCTTCCTTTTACATTCCAACATGGCGTCAGAACACAACTTCTTTCTGAGATTATTAGAAAGCAAAATTAAACGGATTATTCTTCGTACAATCCTATTTCTCAGAATTTTTGCAACAAAAACAACTCCATTTTGAGAAAAGCTGACGAAATTTAAATACATTTGTTTGGACAAAAACAATGAAAATTGAAACTCCATTATTTTCTGTGATGGAAATAAATTGAATTTGGATGACACCGAAAAAAAAGAAATTAATCTCGAAGAAGGGCTGGAAATTTCCACAAAATACCTGGATAACCCTCAGCCACGTAGATTGATTTTCCAGGTAAAGTTCGAGATTTTCGTTAAAACATTTCAGTGATGGGAATGTCATCATGATCTTGTTTATGGTCTTCTGTCGCAATGTTATCAGCAAAACATGGGCAACATGTCGTTCGTGCTGCTGTGTCATGAACATACGATATCAACGGTAATCATTATCAACCATCAATTTACAAGAATTACTCACGAAACAATTACAAAGCTATGATTCAATATGATTGATCCTCTCTCAATCACGCTGATTAATTACTTAATTAATTCATTCATTCATTTCTGTTTTTCGTGTACTCAATATTTGTCTCAATATTTCGTTATTTCAAAATAACTTCTTAAAAGTTACTAAACAATAACTGATATATTTTATTTTTATCTGCTTCTTATTAATTTTTATTTTTTTTTTTATTCATTTTACAGAATGAGGTGGTGGACGCAAATTTTAGATTTTAAGAACAAAAACATCAATCACCCCGAATAACAAAAATGATTATAATTTTAATAATGATAATAATTAAACTCAACCAACACCCTAGAAATGTACAGCAGGTAATTTTATTTTTGATATTTTTCTCAGAAATACATTTTTTAACTTGAAAATTATTCCATGGTCTTACTGTGGAACCGTCAATGTTATGACTCAGAACATCGTAGGAGGCATCAATCTTCAGTTTTGAGTTAAGAATTCAGTTTTTCATACTCTACGTGTTCCATTCTTGATAACAATTCATCCAAATGATTGCCGCATAAATCATGCTCAATGACGTCATGAACGACTTGCGTTTCATTTGTCACTGAAATAAATTTTTATTTTTTACAAAAGGAAAATGTAAATGAAGTTATCGCCTGGATGTGGGAAATTTTATTTTTTGTGATCGAATGCTTTTTATTTTTTCTTGTGGAAATTAAATTAAAGTAAAGTAAAGGAATTATAATTTGTTTTTATTTTAACTTTAGGATTGATTGATGATTATTGCCAATGACAAGTCAATCAACTTAAAGACGATGAAGGCGTTGAAAGTCGTTAATTATGCAATCGACTGCGATAAATCACCGGAGTTTCTTTTTATGATCATCAATTATGTTTAATAAAAATTCTCAAACCTCTTAAAATTCTACACAAGGCAGGCGAACATCGCTCAAACGAATCTCCAGAATTTACGCATGACATCCTCTCAATTCAACCAGGACATTCGTTCTTTCAATCATCATTTCTAGAAAATAATTTCAAAAGTATATTTTTATTAATTGCCGAAGTTTTACTAAATACTAATATTCAATTAACCGAATAGTGAATTTAAATGATTAAATTATTTTCTAAGAATTCAATTTCTCTAAAATTACTCCATCTTTTAAATGGCCAAAATAACTAAAACGCTTTGAATATTTAAAATAGTTTGCATAAATAAAATGTAATCATTAATTATTCCCTAGTCCTGCTACATATTTGTTGACCTGCTACAACTTCTGGCTGACCTTTGTTCGAGAAGGTCAACAGCTGATTTGTGGGAGGTTATTGAATGACATGATGTTGTATACCTGTTGTACCACTTGCAGTGAGATTTCATTTTTATTAATTTCATTTGAAAACTAATTTAATTAAATTAACTTCAATTTCAAATATTCAAATGCAATTATTTTTTTTTTTAAATAAAATGTAATTTATTTTAAATTTTTTAAAATGTTTTAAAGGCAAATATTTTTCAAAAAATTAATAATTTTTATTTTAAGATACAAGGTCTGGTATTTGCGAAACACTTTACGGTGGCATGAGAAACATGGGTGTCATTAACAAATTCTTTCCAAGTTTTCGTTATGACCAGAAAAAATCAGTTAATCAAGAATCTTTAACTTGCTGATGTTAGTAACTGATGAGACAGACAGGAAATAATTAGAAGCATTTTCTACAATCGCCAGAGTCATCGTCATCACCATCATCATCACCATCATCATCGTCTTCACCACTATCATCGTCATAGTCATTCATTTGAATGTATTCATTTTGTATGAAGGCATCACTTGATGGATCTTCTATTAAGAATGCACTTTGTTCAATTTATTCAACATTGTGTTTTAAAATCCGCAAGGACGAACTTAAAAATAAAATACTGAATAATTAATGAACTCGTTAATAATGATGTCATGACGAATAATGAGACTGACATTGTGTTCATATGTCATCAATTTGTCACAAGTTTTATTTACATCAAGACTTTGCATAGATTAAATACAACTGTCCATTTCCGTTTGAAACATTTTCCAACCATTTCCTATTGTTATTATTCATTATAATATTATATGTTATATATTATTATCTATTAACCATTTTGAGGCAAAATCACTGACAAGACAACACAGACCTAAAACGATGTCATGGTTGACTGGTCAATTATCGGAGGTCCTTTAACTGTTAACTGTTGAATCAGGCAAATGTGTTTAATTTTTTATTATTTACAGGAATGCTTAAAAGATTTATCTTTTTGTTGAATTGTTGGAAATGTTAACAAATAATAATAAAAATAAATTTTTATTCAAAATTTTATAATAACTAATAATAAATACAGTCAAATCTCGTTACTATGCCACCTGTCGAGACCGAGCAAAAATGGAATAGTATCGAGAGTGGCATAGTAACGAGGGTTTGTAAAAGCGGTCTTATTTTCCCAAATAAAAACTCCTTTTTCTCCTTCAGCGGTTCGCTTGCGTTTCTGAGCTGACATTATGGGCTGAATTTGAAGATAAATAACAAAAGAACGACTGATTGAAAAGAGAAATGTTCTAGAACCAACCAAAGAATAACAATCGTCTAGATTTTAAAATAAATTTTAAAATAAAATTCAATTAATTTAGCTTAGTGATGGGTAAATTTATGTGTACAGTCATTAGATTATTATAAATAATCGAACACTGTGCAGAAATACAGACTTTTTCATAACTCGTGCCTTTTAACAGTCACACAATAGTGGCACAGTAGCGAGAGTAGGGGTGGCATAATAAATTTATTTTGTATTGAATTTTGTTGGGACCGAGCAAAAGTGGTATAATAGCGAGAGTGGCATGGTAGCGAGGTGGCATAGTATCGAGATTTGACTGTATATATATTTTTGATCAGCAAACAATAAATTGAAAATCAATCATTTAATATCGAAGACGATGACAATGATGATGGTGCTGATATTGATGATATTCTTGATTGGAGTGATGGATGGACCGTAATTCAAAAGATTTGCAAATTAGCTCAACACATCCTTCAGCCTTCAACAGGATGGTGATTACCATTGCTATAGAGATCATCATCAGAATTACCAATGACCATCTTCAAATATTTTATGGAGTGTTCTTATTATATTTAATTACAAATTTCGTTAAAAATAATTTTGGAAAATATTTCAAATGATTTTGTGCTTGAAATTTTATCGCCTCAGGAGAACAAAATTGTCGAACATCAATATCAAACTATTAATGATTAGTAAATAATTTTCAAAACTGTGAATTTATTAGGTAAAAAAAAAGACATTTAAAAAGAAATATAATTTAACAATAAATATTATTTGCATTTTCATTGGAAAACTTTCGAATGGAAAAAATATTTTTCTTTCCATCCTTTTTAACCTCAACTCATCACACCTGCTTCTTCCCCGTGGAACTTTGTCTTCATTTCCTGAAACTTTAATGCGGCTTTTGATTTCCCAGAAATTACAATAATCGTAATTATCGTCAAATTCCAAACAAATCCTAATTACATAACGTTCAATTAACTGTAGTTATATATAAAAATAGTGGTTTATTATTAATAAATCCTGGAAGAGAAGTTGGTTTTAAGTAATATATTTAATATTTAAATTATTAATAATGAAGATATTATTATCTATTACAATTTGCAAAATTATGGCCATACCACTGGTGAAGATGCTGTCTATTATTGTACTTCAAGGATAAAATGAAATTAATTAGATGTTAAATTAGTTCGCTGTATATGTCATTGTAAAACGTTGTGGGATAATGTATGATATTGAACAATGTTGTATGATATTGTATGATGTTGTATGACAATAATAACATTATTGTATTTATTTGTAAGTTGCAATAAGCATCAGTGTGAGGGATGCTCCGTTCTCGATTGTTGTGGAAAATTTGTGATGAATTTTGAGTTTTAATAGACTCAGAGTCACTGAGATTTGCTTGTAGAACGTTCCATTATATCATTATATATCATTATCGTTCCATATCTTGAAGGACTTTACTTGGAACTTATTACTTGGAATGGGAATGTTGATCGCAGACTCTTCTAATGAGAATGCTGTAGAGATTACTGCGATGATCCAGTGCTGAAAGCCTTGCTTGCTAGCAAAGCTTTTTTTAAACTTGGTTCTATCAGCAACTGGAATCCAACGAAGCATTTTCAATATATCATTTGGGTCGACATCACCTCTTATCACCAGGCTTTGTTTTGTATCCTCTGAAGTTTTCGGAGGGAAACAGGATAATTGATGAAGCAGGGAATTACAGCATTTGTCGTCGACCCTCGACAAAATAAGGCAGCGCAGATCAGGCTCAGTTATATCACTGGAAGGAGGCGCCTGATGTGACGTACGGGGTCAATAAAGGACATCCGCAAGTGGGGGAAGACGGAGGTCCTTCAAAGGCTGACTAATGCGGGCAGGGGGAGGGATAATTGCTTTTGCGGAATCCGCACTCTAAACAAATTAAGTAATGTCTAAATTTTGCAAATTTATTTTTTTCAATGATTTTATTTCCGCTATTTCAATATTTTTTTAAATCTACATTTTTAAACATTTGCAAAAACGTTGTTCAAAAAGTCTACTTAAAAAAATACCCTGCCTCAAATTAAGGAAAACATTTTTGTCACAATCTGAGGTGGATGGAAAAATCACCGACAATCAAGAAAATTTTCTGGTTACAAATTTTATAGATCGGCTGCAATCGGAATTTTTAGTGTCAAAATAAAATTGCTTATTCATTAAAATAAATTTAAACGAAAAGTGCGCGTTTTATGCAAGATTCTCGAACATCTAACAACGGAATTTATTCAAATTTTGACATCACCTCACCATATCGTATTAAGACACCTTGTTAAATTTGGACTTCCTAGAATAGTTAAAACTTGTAAATTATGCAAAAATGTCTTTTTGGGTCGCCCAAAAAAGATAGAATAAGATTTGCTTAGGAGCTATAAAATCAAATTAACAAGGTGCAAACAAACTTCAAAGTAGGTTTCTGTGGTACGTAAGCAGAATTTCGTTCATTAGTTTATTATTGATAGTTTAGTGATGGCTAGAGATAATTTTTTTTCCTCCGAAAATGAAAAGGAGAACATTGAAGACATCAGGAAAGTCGAATATTCAAGATTGAGGATTGCTAAACAGCTCAATAGATGTTATACATGTTATTTGTAATTACATGACAAAAGATGTTTTGAAATAATAAAAAAGAAAGGAAACATAATAACGGTTTTTGTAAAAAAAAATAAATTTTTATTGTTATTATTGACTTCTGATGTTTGCTTTCTATCTTTTTTTGGGCAACACATAAACACAGTTTTGGGATTTTACCAAATAATCTTGGAAGCACTATCTACATTACGTACTAAAACTTTAGACATTTTCGTGGCGTGTTGACTTATCGTCAAAAGTATATTCCTATATACTATATATTGGTATATTGGGCTGAAAGTATGTCCGCAAAGGGGGGTTACATAAAAAGCAAATGTTTGCTATTGAGGTTGACGCCGAGGAGTTTGATGCTCTTTGGAAATTGGATGCACGTGTTGGCAAAGTTTCCGGAGAGACTGGCATCTTGGCTTCGAATTTAGTAGGGTTCAGCTGCTGCTGGTTCGAGACATGCCAAAGCTAAAAATCAGGTCGCCATTGGGGTCGAAGTCATGAAGAGGATGGATCCGGGAACAAAGTCTTGGGGGACCCAAGTGAGAAAAGTACAGTTGAATTCTCGTTTGACAAATTATTTCTTCTCAACCAAATATAACATCAGAAATAACGTCATCTTAATATAACTTGTAATTAGCTTCCTTAACTCACAGTAAAAATAATTTCACAACAATTTAACTTAAAATTAAATTTCAATTTTCTTCTTTTTACGATTTCAATTTCTTCAGTTTTACGACTTCATCAACAAAACCTATTTTTTGTCTCAACAATGACTTTCTACAACAAAAGCACTGATTATTGCGGAAATCTCGGTTTTGAACCCAAATAACCTCTGACCTTATCTCAGTGCCCTCAGGGCTTCCGGGCGTTGATTGGATGAGGATTTGCTGGGAGAGATTGTTACTCAGAATGATTTATTATTAATAAAAAACTTTTTTAAAAATTTTTAATTAATTTTATATAAAATTATTTGTTGGTAGAATTGTAATATGATCTGCAAGTACAACTTTAAAGTTGCTTTTTGATGGAATATTTCCAGTGTACTTTTATTTACGCCGTAATTTATTTACTACCGCAATATATAATATAATATATTATCATATAATTTAAATTCATATTTAAATTATAATATATTATCATATATTATGTTACAGTCACGTTAATAATAACTTTTAATTGTTAAAAAATACAAAGAAGTGCTTTTAAAAAGTAATTAAATTGATTCTATTGAATTTCTCTTTTCTGTTATTTCTTAGAATTCTCGTTAAGCAAGTAAATTTTTTTTCTGATTTTTATTCCGAATATTATTTTTTAAAGTTTAATGTGTACTTACATTATAAAAATACTAACATTACTTCAGATGTACTGGGTAAATACTTACATTATTTTTATGTATGTTATTAACGTTGTTATTATTATCATTATTATTAGTATCATATTATTATCATTGTTTCCACAGCGCACTATTTGCAACTGCGTTTGTAATATCGGTAATTTTTGAATCATAAATCCAGTGTTGTAAAAAATAACGCATTTCAGTAATTAAGTAAAAGTACAATTAGTACCTCAAAATTTACTTAAGTAAAAGTAAAACGTTACAGAAATTAGAGTTACTTAAAAAGTAAAAGTACTGATGCCGCTGTTATTGTGATCATAAATAATTCCATATTATTTAATTGTCTATGTATCAATTGTTTAAACTAACTGCTAGTTCTTCCAGTCATTAAATAATTAAGCAATAACATTTGAACTAATGAAAGTGTTTTTATTCTTTATTTACAATCACAAATGTTTGCTAACTTTCAACATAATTAAGTTCTAGTCCGACGGCTGCTCAATGTCAGACAAATGACTGGGAAACTGTTGTTTTGGTAAAATTTCCTCTTTGGTTCGCTTTCATAGTTGTTGTCTACCTTTTCCTTAGGTCCACTTCTTATGAAGATTGCATATTTCCAAACATGTGCTGGATGCATGCGTTCTTCAAGTTTGATGACGAACCATCCAACACTAAACACAGTTTTTTTGTTTGCACAGTTGCAAACTTATTTTGCTTCCTTTGATTCGGCACCCGGGCTGTTATGACGGGTCACCGTATCTATTATGCCCCCACCGCCAAAGTGTTCTAGATCCACCTTTGCACCTTGTATTCTAATGATCTAAAAATTAATTGCATCATTGTGTTGACATTATTAGAATTATATGAGTTTGTTTTCATCATTGTGGGCGCATGACTGGGTTTACATTATTCTGAGTGCATGATTGCTTTACATTAATAAAATTATATTAATGTTTTTACATTATTAGGTTTATTGAGGTTTGGTCAAATCAATTAGTTGTTCACATGTTGGCAATTATACGATTACATAATGACAATCGTGAGTTTGGATGTCAAACTCCTGAACAAAACAACTTCCTGCGCACGATGATTTCAACAACAATAGAGGAATGGTATGCAAAATAGCCCGGCGACAAAATAACCCAAGACAAAATAGCCACGTCAAAACAGCCCCATCAATGTGTTTAAAAAATTTGTAAATTGAATACATTAACCGATAACTGGTTCCAAATTTAATTCGAAATTAGTGGTTTGAAGATTTATCGTCTAAAATATTATTAGGATTCCGGCTACTTCCTCACTTTACATGGACTTTCCAAGTTGGTATTTAATATAAATTATCCTCACTTTATCATCATGTCATGTGGACATATAACAAATCAACAAAGAACCAATTCTACCGCTATTTTGACGGGGTTATTTTGTCTTGGGCTATTTTGTCGCCGAGCTGTTTTGACGGGGTGCCAATAGATACATAACTTTTCGTAGAAAGTGGTAAAATAATATTTTTAGATATTACATTAAATTTTCTAAATTTACATACATTTTATTTTTTATTTATTTTTATTTTATAACAGATTTATTTAATTTTTTCATATTTGTCCCAAATAATGGGACGTACGTCCCCCCTGCCCTCCCTAAATCCACACTTGTGAGAATCTGAATTAAAATTGTTTTATTTCGTTTGGTTTTTCAAGCAGAACAGCATATCTTCATATTGCTGTCGCCATATACTCTTATTTTCCTAAAAGCATATTTTAAAATAAATATTTTTAATACTTAAACTTGCAATTGTAACGATAATGTAATGAGCATGTAAACTTAGACAAAAATGCATAATGTGCTCAGAGCATGATTTAAATGAATTTTAAAGCAAGTATCTATGATAAAATGATAAATACTTTATTAATATTGCAAATTAAAATACAATTTTGTAATTGAGGATTTAATTTCTTTTAATAAATGCTTCTTAATTATTTCATTTTTTATTTTTTGTCTGAAGCATATGCCCAAAAACTTTTTTTTCACAAATTAAGAAACAGCAATTTGTTTTTTGAAATTTTTCCAACAAAAGTTTTTGAAAATCGTTTTTAAGCGTTACGACCAGGCCAGCGTTGGGTTTTTAAGCCAAGATCTTGGCTTTTTTTTTAAATTTTTTTTTAAACCCTATCTGGGTTTCTAAGTGTTTTTGGAAAAAATAATTTTTGGAGTAAAAATAATATTCTGTAAAATTCTTTGCCTTATCTCTTCAGTACTGAACCTTCATCACTACCGACTTCCTTCTTTCCCGCTATCTTTGCATAATCTTTGATTTTTGAATAACGGACGATGACGCAGTTACTCCAGTTGCTAGCAGTGTTGATCAACCCCGTAAGAATGCTAAGATGTGCTACAATCATGCATTTAATGACATTAGTTGACAGCTAATTTAAGGATTGGATAGAGGCAGATCCCAATAATCATAATCCCAATTTTGGAGTAAAATGTAAAGTTTGTTCATTTTATTGAATAATACTAATAAATCGGGTCAACAGATGCAGAAACATGTGAAAAATCTGAAAGCCCGAGGTACATTATGGATATTGGCCAGTTTTGTAGAATTTCTAACAAACTCTTAATTCAAAATAAAGTAACTCAAGCTGAGCTAGAGTTGACGGCTTTTATGGCCGAACACAATACTCCGTTTTCGCGAAAGAAGTTTTTCGCAGGTGAAGTTGGACAAAATCAAACTGGCTACAAAACTCTTGGTTGGGACGGTGAGTTCTCGCTTGTTAGCCAACAAGTAATTGCCAGAGATGGATATTGTTCCAAGTTCATTGCAAAGACGTTGTTGACAGAGTCAATAGGAAACTTAACATCCAAGACTCAAATTAAATTTTTCTTACCATGACGATGTAGTTTCCAGCACTGACTCTATAGAATATTTGAATTAAAATAATATTGTGTTGACTTGTTTCATAAATAATCTGATTTTTATTTAAGACATCACAGTAATCTCAACAAATATTTTTTAAATAAGATTTATTGTGCGCAATTAATTATTTTAAAGAAATTAAAAAAATTTAATTTCGAAATTCCGCTCAGATTTTAGCTTTTTAAAAATTTTAGGAGCAGCTTTTTATTTTCATTAGTGAAAACTTTTAACTTGAGATTTGAACGTAATATTTTTATAAAAATATCCTAAATGTTAAAATTTTATGAATCTTCGCAAAGCATTGTCAGATTTAAATAATAATTAAATGATGAAAATAATACATGTCTGCTAATAAATGAACATAACCAGTGTTAACAACACTTATTTATTAGTTGATTAGTTAATAATATTTAGAATTAATTTAGTTTCAATTACATTATAATATTCTCAGTGTGACATGGCCATAGCAACGAGAATACTCTTCGAAATGATGCACTTCAAACCAACGACAGCCATACTCTTCGGAGATGCTTGCAGTCGTGTCACTGTTCCAATTGCTGAAACTGCTGTGTGGTGGAACTTGACTCAGGTTGGTTCTGATTTCGATTTTTAACATAAATTTTTAATATATTTCTAAAATAAGTGCGTCATTTTTAAAATAAAAATCGGCTAATTACAAACTGCGACAATAATTTCTTCCTTGAAGTTCTTAAACTTTCAAACCTTTTAAATTTACTATTTGTTAATTTTTGAAAACCTGATAATTTAATTTTTGTAATAAATTGATTTTTTGCAGGACCAGGATTGTTGTACCTAAAATTGTCCAAACCTAAAGAACTGTTTTTGTAATCTATAAAAATGTTTTGTAAAATGTATTAATTTATATATAAATTTATTTAATTGAAATCTATTTTAAATATTATTTGACATTTAAAACATTTTGCATAATCTAATTAGTTTTAGACATAATTTATTGAATTGGTTGTGACGTTGCATTACATTACAGGCAAGTTATATTATTTATAAAAATAATAATGCTTTATTAATTACTGATTATAGCTTACTAGTAATAAATTAATTTTATCAAAATAAAAACATAAACTAATGAATAAATAAATTCAGGAATACTTTCGAATAAATGCCATCCACGGGTAATTCAGCTAATACAATTTTCGTAAATATTTAAAACTTGGAGGTAATTATCCCACCATTCACCCAAATAATATTTACAATTTTTAAGGTAATTGGGAGAATTAAATAAGCGCCAATAGTAATTATTCTTAATTATTTGAATGTTAGGGTTCTCTGCATGACCTCTGGAGAATTTCTGTCTGTGTTTGACGTTGATGACGATGAAAATAATAATATTTCTTTAATAAATAAAATAATTAATTACAATTATGTTGGCGTTACTAATGCTAGTAAAACTAAAATTAATTAAAAATACTGTTATTATTATTACAACGTCCTTTCCAGGTGTAAATGGAAATTGTTCGTTTGTAACAATTGAAAAATTATTAAATTTTTACTCAGGTAAAACTTCTTAAATAACATTATTAAAGATATTACCATTATGTAATTATTATCGATCGTTTTGATTATTTAAAATTAATATTATTTCAGATTAATACTTAATAAAATAATAATTAATAATTAAAATAATAAAATAATTAATTCTAGGTTTTTTATTTTTTTAAATATTTCTACTTTTATTTTACAAACAAAAAACAATCTTTAAAAAAAGCAATCGGTCATCCCCAAATACGGCTCAGGATCTCCACGGGAACGTGAAGGCGAATATAAATTTGTGAAATAGCTGAAGCTGCACATAAAAAATTCATCCTAAATAAATAGGGCTGCAGATCGATTAATATTTTCAATCGCTATAAGTCGCACGAATAATTATTTTAATCGTAGTTAATGCATTTTTAATCGCACCATGCTATTACCTAATTAATTTCCAAAAACAATTCAATTTTTCATCAAAAAGTATTATTTAAGGTAATTTAAGGTTTATTAAACTGGTTGATGATGCAACGAAGTTTTTTTTATGTTGTTTGGGGAAAGGGAATGCACGTTTGCTATTTACAACATTATAAAGAAAATAAACTTTTACAAGGCACTGTGGTTGCTGTCGGCGTTAAGTATTTGAATGCCAGTTTAGCAACATGTGTTGGTGCGAAGTTTCTCCACCAGTAGAACGAACAGCCAGCTTTGTCAATCTCCGATTCAGCTCTACAACGAGCTAAAACCCTCGTTACAGCAGATGAGGCTGATCTCCCTCGTGGCACAAGTGGCTGATCATTTGCAGAGTGGAAATCCAACGAGTGGAGACATCCTGTATGAGAGACCCTGCTTTTGATTGAGTTTAGCTTGTTCGGTTTGAATCTCCATGTCATTTGGGGGGCTTGAAATGACCAACAATTTTTCGTGCTTTGACAGAGCAGCTTCTACACCAGATCAAGTGCCTTCCTGATTGATAATTGAAGACACCGAGCAAAATGGCAAATGCTGAAACGGCAACATTCTTACTCCAGCATTCACATTTCGTGCATTTTTTATGGAAAATGTTGTCATAAATACTCCAACTGTCAGCAACTGCAGTAAATTGCTGTGCACATAATGTAGAATAATGACGTTCTTCCACTTGGTAAACAGCTAAATCGAACGAGTGAAGTGTCCAGGAATTATCAATGTGACCTGTGTGACCTGTGTGACCTGGTAACACCAATGTCTGTCATTTGCTAATAATGACCAACAATCTTCTGTTAATGCTTAGTTGTTAAAACATGCACAGCGTTGTTTAATCTTACTTAAACTTTTGCTTCTCTGTTTCAAACAAATCATCATGAATCAATAACAGGTCTGGATGGAAGCACATAAGACTGTTTATTTGCAGCAATGCGTGTGACATCATGCAGTCCTTCATTTGTCACTATATTCGCATTTCATTAGTTTAAAAAAATTTTTAAACTAAAATAATTTTTTAAATTTAACGCATCGATCGCAGCGCTAATTATTTTATTCGCAGAAATTGTCTTAACGCATTAATCGCACGTTAACGCATATTGATCTGCAACCCTATAAATAAATCAATAGACACTCAAAGAAGAAATAGTTCTGTTACTTTTATTCAACCGCTCTTCTGTAAATAACGGCATGGAAGGTAGCAGGTTGTTCCCTGATTCTTATGACACACTTCTTACTTCCCTTCTTTCTTAAGTTCACTTCAATTAATTTGTCTGCGAGCAATTTTTAGCAATCCTCCCTGGCTTCATTGGACAAATCGAAACTCAAAATAACTTTACTGAAGATTTCAACATCTTTCAATCTGCTGCCGTTGTTTAGAATCATGTATATTTTCTAATTTGGATATCAAATTTCATCATAAATCTTGTTTTGAAGCAGCTTCATCATTTTGATGAATCTGATTATTTAAATAATTTCTTTATCAATTTTATTATTACTATTACCGTTATCATTCTCATAATAATTATCATTATCATAACTATTATTAGTGAACTCACCATTTTCCCCAACACATTAGCATAATTTATTCAACGTTAAAATTACCCTCCTAATCCCATGCGTAATCGTTTCAGAATATTTATGAAATTAATCCCAGTGGCTCGGTCGACAGGTGAATTGCTGACTGAGATGGGGAAATTGGTGATTCTGCAAAAATAGACTCTCTGCATTCTCTAGATTATTTTTTTTTATATTATGAAAATGAATATTTTACGGCGAAGACTAAATAATTGGTATTTGTATTCATATGCTTTAAGAACATTTTATCATGTTGCTGTTGTTGTTCTGATGTTTACAAATTTATTACAAGAGCTGATTTAAATCGATCAGTCAATAGGAAGGTTCTCGTGTCAGCGAAATGAGACAAGAAGTGGGAGAATAGTTGTTTCCGGGTGATTAATGTGCCAGCATCGTATTATTACATGATTGATGTGATAACTCGTATTAACAGATGATTGATTGATTTTAGTTATAGAAACTAAAGTGGCCAGAGTTAGAACTTCTAAGGGAGCCGCAATAGTGAAACTGCAAAACATTCATTTATTGCAACTTGGTGTTTTGTTGTAAATTCACTCCAAAAAAACCTTTTGTAAATACAAAGTTCAGAAGAATACGAATACTATTCATATCCTCGTAACTATTCATTTATTTAATACTATTCACATCCTTATAATTATTTATATCCTTACCACTTTTCATTTAATCTGAAATATACCCATCTTTAAAGCTGCATCCAACATAGCATCTCTGTCTCCACCTTTAAATAAACACGAACATTTGACCTCGGGTCACGTTTGGTTAGTTTATCGACCGTAACACCTTTCCTTACAGTTGAGCTTATTTGCAAAAAATCTACGTTATAAATTCTCCTAATAAGATGCAATTAACCAAATAAAAATTAAACAAAGATATTAAATAAATTAAGAATTTTAATATTAAACATTTATTTTCATAAATTGCAACCATTCCATCCAGCTATCCTATGGCGACACGAACCCAGTTTTATCGGACAGGGAAAAGTACCCTAACTTCTTTCGAACCGTTCCCAGTGACGCTGATTTCAACGCAGCCAGAATACATTTTCTTCAGAACTTCAAATGGAGCAGAGTTGGAACCATCTACCAGGATGCATCTACGGGGAATTCAAGACATTCTCTAGTTGGTGTCTTGTTATAGAATGCTGTTGTCATGCTGGTGTGCGTGTGTTCAGTTGCTGGTTGAAGTGGTAGACGATGAAAATGGGAGAACAAAGTTATTTGAAAAGTTTAAAAAATGAATGAGATTAACGCTAGTTTTGGAATATTACAAATGCCACCACTTAAATTTGATTTAAGCACCTTCAAACGTAGACATCGGCATAGAAATTACAAAAAGACACCGATTAAATGAGAAGGCGATTAATCGCACACATTAATCGAATAAAGGTATGTTTTTAATAAGTCAACAAATACATCGGAATTGCAAGACTTGGAAAAGATATGGTCGATGTAGAATTATTATTATTATTATTATTATTATTATTATTATTATTATTATTATTTTTTTTTTACGTTTATTTTCTCAGCCAAACAAATGTCTAAATTCGATCGCAGACGATGTAAAAAACCTCAACGAATATTTAAAGTCCCCCTTCTGGGCCTGAGAGAACCCCGCGACATAATGCGCAAACCACAGCACCATCGACATTATAAAAATACAATCCGTACAATACATAATAAATGTCCTCGCTACAATCCAACTCGTTTCCGCCATCGTTTTTGAGTTTTGCGCTTGTGATGCTTCCACATCAGGTAAGAACCAGAGAGAGCCGTTGTTGTTAAATTCATTAACATGCTTCTGGACAAGCCGAGGCCGCGCCAAGAGGAGTACGATTTTGAAGAGATCACTCCTCTCCAGTTGCAAACGAATGCAGTCACGAGAACCTTCGGAGAGGGAAACCCACTTGGACGGTTGTTTGTCATCCAAATATGAATGTCTCTGTCGTCATATTTTTGGACTTTGTTGACGTGTTCTTCGTCCAATGGGGCTGTATCTGAAACGATGGTGACATCGCAGACTACTGACTGACCCCCCTCCCATGCCACCAGGTCTGGAATTCTGAGATTCCCTCCTACATTAATTCGAGGCTCAATTTTGGTGATGTATCCCTTCTTGGTCAGCTTCTTTTCTAATTGGCGGACAAGATTGTTATGCCGCTCTCTTCTCTCTGCATCCATACCTGGGCAAACCTGGAAGATATGGTCCAGGCACTCGAAGGCACCACATCCGGAATCGCAATAGGTGTTAATCTCTGGATGATACCTTGAGATCCTAAGATTTGTCGGGAGGACGGCAGCCCTGACTTTGATACATTGTATGTATTCGCTTGGGGGCATCCGGAATTGACCGTCCACTACCCAATCACTAATTCCTATCCCTTGGGTAAACGATTGCAGCCCATATCCATCGACAGAGTCGTACAAACTTGCCGCAGTTTTGTGTTTCAGTTGTTTTTTAGCTGCGGGTCCTTTTGCTATTCCGAACTTTCTGTATTCGCAGAGAATTGCGCTGTTATCCCTCAACGTATCCAGCAGAAACTCATCCTCATTGGTCTTGGACTGCCCCACCATTGCCGACATTCGATTAGCTCTTATGATCGGCACCCATTTTCTGAGCTGCAACAATCCGAGTCCCCCATCCTTAACTCCCGTGTGGAAGAAAGCAACCGGCGTGTCTTTAGGAAGTCGGAGCCATTGTCGCACAGCAGATCTTATCTTGGTGTCAGAAGCACTGAGAGATTTCAGCGAAATGCTATTGAAGGTCATATAATGAACAAGACTTGGTATTAAATGAGACCTGAGGATGTAAAGTTTTTGATTGGGCTTCAATGGAGCCCTGGATATTAGATGCAACTTGTTTTGAATTTTTTCTCCTATTGAAGCGTATTTTAACCTGGGACCAATGTCAGCCCCGAGGTACTTGTAGGTATCAAGAATATTCATTGCCGTAATTTTATGTTGATTGACTTCAAGGTAAGAATCCGGGTTGACAATCCATGGATTGTTTTTATTCTGCACTTCCGCCCTCAGGGATGCGCATTTTTGAGCATTGATACTCAATCCCACTTTTGCTAAAGACTCCTCAACTTGTTCCAGAAGTCTTTTCATTCCAATATCCGTGGAGGATAAAAGAATCAAGTCATCGGCAAAGGCCATGTAATTGCACTTGACTGATGAATTAATGTCGCCAGTCACACCGATGGAAGGGTCCACTTCGGCCATCACCATGTCGATTACCGCATTGAAAAGTAGAGGAGACATGGGGTCTCCTTGGCGGACGCCTCTGTTCACTGGAATGTCGTGACTCAGTTTTCCTCCAATCTTTAGTTGGACCGAGCAGTTGCGATAAGCCTCTGAAATGTATCTCAGCATGAACGGCGGAGTTCCGAGTCTGTAGGCTGCTCTAACAATCGATTGATGCGAAACCGAATCAAATGCTTTGCTCACGTCAATGAAGGTGAGGTTCAGCCTTTGTTTCTGCTCCCTCTTTTTCTTTATGATTGCTTTTACGAGCCATATATTGTCCGCTAGGCCATCGCCGTGCCTAAAAGCCTTCTGACGACTTGAAAGAGGCCAGTGAGTGAGCATTCTTTTGCTCAGAACACGGTGGAATAACCTGCCAATAATTGGTCCAACAGTGATTGGCCTGAAATCGCCTGGATTGAGTGTCCCTTGTTTTTTTGGAATACAAGTGACAATTCCCTTTTTTAGCACATCTGGGGGACATCCATTGAACAGCCAGAGTGTCATATGGGTGGCCATGTCTTCTGGGGCTATCTTGTTCAAGTCAACTTTTTTCATTCCATCCAAACCAGGAGCAGAATCTTTCAAATTTTTTGCAGCCAGAATGATTTCATCCGCAGTGACCGGAATATCCATCTCTTCAAAAGCATCGACGGCTCTCTCCAATGGTCTGCAATCGCTTTTTGACTTCTGGATGAAGACTTTCTCCCAATATTCAAGCAATGCCTCATCGGCAGGATGCACAGAATCTTTCTCGCTATCTCCATTCAATACAAACTGAGCTCCTAAACTTTGACTTTTTCGGAACATTCTTTGAACTTTCGCATAATGTTGTCTTTCCAGCTCCATTTTCCTTGCTCTCTCTGATTGATGGTTGACTGTTCTGACAAATTCGCGAGTATTGGATCCAACGCTGTCCTCCTCTCTCAATTCCAGATTCTGCCTCACATATTCTCGTGTTTCCTTCTTTGTTTTCTTCGGTATTGTTTCCGAAATCCATCTTTCGAATTCCATGTTAATGATGGCTCTTTTGACCTCATTTCCCTCATTGGGATCAATTAGCCTTCTGAATTCGTCGTCCGTCATTCGGAGCAGAAACCTCCTTTTTTCAATAAATTGCAGGAGACCAACTACGTTTTCCACTTCAATATCTGCGCAACTGGATATGGCTTTGAAATCGGCCTTCACGCCTGATGTTATCATATTGGAGAGCAGTTTGCGGTATTGTGGTTTGTTCCTAATTTTCTTTATGCTATCTACATCGAGAGTAGGGAATTGCTGTTGAAGTGAGACGTTGATCCTGTTTTTATGTAATCCTCCAAGATTCAATTCTGCATCCGCCAGTGCTCTCCATGATTCTGTGTCTTGAAGGCTTGGAACAGGAAGCAGATAAATTCTTTCACCAGGATCTGATTCTTGGCAAGAGACAATTGTAGGATGCGACGTCTCAGTGAGCATGGTTGTTGTTGTTGGACAAGTCAGGTATCTCTCCCGTATTACCTTGTATCTGTCGCCGAGTCTTTGGCTTTTGATGGCATTCAACGTTCTGTGTCTAAATCTTTTATGGAGTTCTTTGTTGATGTTGTGAACTCCATTTCGAATCATTTCGGCCTCCATGGCAGCGAGCATGCAATATTCTTCCTCTGTCCATCTTGCTTTAGCAGAGGGGAGACCAGCTCTGGCTTTGTGATTATTATTATTATTAGTATTATTATTAGTATTATTATTATTCTTATTATTATTATTATTATTAATTATTATTATTATTATTATTCTTATTATTATTATTATTATTATTAATTATTATTATTATTAGTATTATTATTATTATTAATTATTATTATTATTATTATTATTATTATTATTATTCTTATTATTATTATTATTATTATTATTATTATTAGTATTATTATTATTATTATTATTATTATTATTATTATTATATTATTATTTATTATTATTATTATTAATTATTATTATTATTATTATTATTATATTATTATTCTTATTATTATTATTATTATTATTATTATTATTATTATTATTATATTATTATTATTATTATTATTATTATTATTATTATTATATTATTATTATTATTATTAATTATTATTATTATTATTATTATTATTATTATTATTATTATTATTATTATATTATTATTATTATTATTATTATTATTTATTATTATTATTATTATTACCTGGATTAAAAAATATCAAATGGAAACATTTTAAATCGCTTCTTTGTGTTGTTTCACAAAATAAAATGAAAATGAAATTATGTAATTATTTATTAAGAATAAATTTTAAATATTTTATCGTCTTAATTTATTTTAACGGTTTTCAATTAATATAACTTGAAAGTTAATTTCAGCTACATTGAAAGGTCATATATTTTGAAATGTAACTAATATTCTACAAGTGTATGTTTAATTATAATAATAATAATTATAATTAATTTCTAAATCGCCATGTGCATAACGTCAGAGGCGCCTTGTGTCTTCGTCGTCCCATGAAGTCCTGAAGAGGTGGGTCTTCAGGTTGCGCTTGAAGAGCTCCAGGGATGGCTGGGCTTTGACGGTGGGAGAGAGTCTGTTCCAGACTCAAGAATATTCTGTTTGGAAAGGATGATCTATGTACCTTTTGGTGAAGTTGAGTGGCTGACGATGAGCGAAGACCAGGTGTTTGGCGGCGATCTAGTACTTGATGGAGATAAGAAGGGGTGGATGTTGCTAGACTGTGATATGCCATGAGGGCAATTTTGAAGGTGATACAATTATGGATCGGCAACCAGTGCAATTTCTTCAGACGGTCCGTGCTATTGAGGGTAAGGTTGAGGAGGACGAGCTTGGCAAGCTTGTTTTGGACGCGTTACAAGGATTGAATTAAAGAAACAAATGTGCCATAAAGAAGAGAGTTACAGTAGTCTAAGCGAGAGAAAACAAGGCAGCGTGCAAGGGCGGAAGCTATATCAACGCAAAGTAGCAGGCGGATGTGCCGGATGGCCCAGATGAGATGATTGCATGATTTGATAATAGAAGCGGAATGTTCTTTAAAGGTGAGGTGTGAATCAAAAATAACACCGAGAAGCTTCAGGGTAGCAGAGGAAGGAAGGAAGGTGATATAGACGCTTATGGAAAGAGGAGGCGACAGAGTTTTCGAGCGGGTGTGCCAATGAACATAATTTCGGATTTCTGAGGATTCAGTTGAAGAAAGCTAACGAGATGCCAATCATTGATGCACTTCCGAAGATTTTTGCGTTGATCTGACATACTACGGCTGGAGAGGATAGAGAAAAGACTTGTGTCGTCTGCATATTGATGGAAGGGTATGTTGAAGCTATGAATAGTGTTAGACAAAGGTGAAGTGTAACTTGTGAAAAGCAAAGGCCTCATGAGGAACACCGGCAAGTAAATACGATATTTATGAGTGATTATAAATATTATAATTACGACATAATTCAGCAAATGTTAATGGCCAATTGGTTAATTATAACATCATTACAACAAAATTATTTAACCGCATAATTATAATGGGTCTTATAAAGTTTCCTTAGGTCTACTTTAAGTAAATAAAGTAAATAAATTTGTAAAAAAAAAGTATTTTTGCTTAAAATGATTGCAAAAATATGTAATCTTCGCAAAAGCAAATTTGATGTTTGCTTAACAATATTTTAATTTAAAATATTTCTTCATATTTCGCTTGAAAGCCTCGTCGAATATTTAAAAGGGGAGTAAAAGCTCCCTTATTGAAGCCATCAATGTGACATAGGTGAACTGGTAACGGAGTGAGTGCTATACTTGAAGGCATATTAATTTTCATCATCTTCGCCGTTATCGTCATCATCATTACTATCAGTTGTTATTATTACTGTTACTATTATTCAGTAATTTTAATTAAATATTATCATTTGAGGCAAACTAGATTTAATTGCTTGCTCGAAAATATAATTACAAGAACAATTCAAACATATTTCAAATTTACTGTCAAAAAAACTTATGAAAATTTACTTTCAGTTGAATTTCCTAACAATTTGATTTTTTAACAAAATATACGACCTTAAAAGGAAATTTTGAGAGCACTCAAGTCATTGAAACTCTTGTGAGCTTTTTTGCGAGGGATTTGAACTCTGAACAGAGCATCGCTTAAGCTACGGAGCTTTAACCAGTGTTGTAAAAGTTACCTCATTTTGGTAACTAGTTACACGTAAAAGTAATAGCTCAAAAAGCTACTTAAGTATAAGTAAGAGTATTGTCTTAAAAAGTTACTCAATTAAAAGTAAAAAGTTACAGCATCCAAAAGTTACTTTTAAGTAAAAATTACAAGTAACTTTGATGCCGCCATTATTGTTATCATACAGCATTCTTTTGGTGTTTTTATTATTTATTACAATCACAAACATTTGTTAATTTTTAACATAACTAAGTCCTCGAATAGTTTATCACTCATTATGGTCCTTCGGCTGTTCATACCAGCATAGCTGAATAAACGTTCAACAGCTGCACTAGCTGGCAGAGGAGCGTTTAACTGGATAAATAATGTTCATGTCATCTGATCAGTCTTGAAGATACTGCATCAGAATATCAGTTGACCTTGTGCAATTGAAGAAACTATCTTCAACACTGTCAGCATCGGATGAATGAGATGCTTTCAGCTCGTCCTCCATTGCTGCATTAGAAGATGCTATTTTGGCTACCAGTTTCTCATGAAGCTTGACAACCGTTGGCAACAGATATCCCATATTCCTTAACTTCTGTTGGATGCATGCGTTCCACGTGCTTCTTCAAGTTAGATGAAGAACCTTCATATGCTGAACATAGTTTTTTTCTGTTGGCAGAGTAGGCATGCATACTTATATGATTTTCCTTTGATTGAAATCTGAGCATTTTGTTTAAATACGGCCACGGACTATCTTCACGCTTGTTCCTCTTATCTTCGCTAACGACACTCAAACTGGCTTCAAATGAATCCATACTACGATATATTAAATCTTATATTATTATATACATACAATATTATATATTAAAAAAGCTTCGGTATGATTAATCAACAATTTCCGATTTAACAAAAACGACCGGCGATAACCACAATAACAAATGAGCGATGATCGGAAAGAAGGTTTTTGAACGAACCAAAGAATAACAATCTAGAATTTTAATAAAGTTTTAAAATAAAATAAACTAATTTAAAATTTTATTTATGTTACTTTGTAACGTCTTGTGCCAAAAAGGTAACGAATTAAAAGTATGACCGAAAATAGTAATTTGTTACAAGTAAAAGTAAAAAAAAAATTTTGTAACTGTTTCAAGTAAAAATTACCAAAAAATGTAATTACTTACAGTAACGAATTACATGTAATTCGATACTGCACAACACTGGCTTTAACCATACCGAAGTCTAAAAGTGGAATAAATTTAATTGGTTTATTGTATTTTTTTATCAAGATATTTGACATTCATAAGTTTAAAAATTGTGAGTTACAAAGAACTTAAAAATAATAATATTAATTTTCAGTTTTTGGATGTTTTCATGTATTGTTAACCATTTTATTGCAGTATATAATTCCATTTTCACCTTAGCATTGTAAAATAATAATAATAATATAAAATTTAATTTAATGATTACTTGATGTTGCAGATTCACGAAAAACTGACAGGATTGTTAGACCAACTGAATTTGGACAGAGAAACTGACAGTTTCTCAGCCGATCCAAGTACTGCCCTGCAACATATCAAGGTCTAATATTTATTGTATAATAATATAAACAAATTGTGTATTTATTTGTAATTTTATTTAGCCCATTTTTTGAGTGCCTTGCATATCCGGATAGGATGTGAAGGAATTTCTTAATCGATCCAACATTTATACCGGGTGCTCCCCGGTAGTTGGTTGCGAACCCGACACAAAACGACAACCTACCGTATTTATTGTATAATATAAACAATTGCATTTCCTTTGAATTTTATCGTCATCGTCGGGGAATTTTTTTGCTGTTTTTATTGTTAATTGCAAACAATTAGTTTTCTAAGTCAATAATTAAATATTTGTAAAGTTATACATTAAAGGTTTTGTAAACTAAACAATCAGACTTAAATGTGAATAAAACTCGAAATTATTATTTAATGTCGAATATTAAATTACTTTATAATGATCATGTATTTCAGAATAACACAATCACTTTTTAAATATAACTTTAAAATATTTTAATCTTTTAAAAATACTTTCCTTCATAATTTCTAATTTATAATAGGAACAACAAAAAATAATAACAATAATAGAATAAAAGATAATAGAATAAAAACATTATATAACAATTTTTTCAAAAATAATTTTCCTTTCACATCACCATATTTCCGATGCTTTTCCTTCAAACGTCCTTGAAATGTTAATGAGGAAGCCTCATTTCCCACGTGTTAATTAAATATACATATAAATTTGCATATGCTAATTAGCCGCCTCATTTGAGAGCTCTGATTAAACATGTCGAGAATCGAAACAAATCGATAAAAAAATCTATTAGTTGTTATTGGTGCTGCCGGTTATGATGATGATGGTGATGGTGATGATAGTGATAGCAGTGATGATGAGGATGAAGAATTTGATGATGACAATGAGCTTAAAAGAACAAAAATCACGACTTCATAATATTTGTTTTAATTATTGTGACGAGTCTCTTAAAAAAATAACGTTCGCAATATCAAGTTTTCAAATTTAAATGCAAAACACAATCAATTTCTTTCAAATGATTTAAAATGAACGTAAAACTGAAATCGTATCGAAATGTCATGGGAGGATGGATGTCATTCATCGCTGATTGGACGGATTTGGGTCGGTGGCTGACTTGTGATTTAATGGCATCCCGTCATAACAGGGGCTGTTTTGTCGGGGCTGTTTTCACGGGGCTATTTTGACGGAGCTGTTATGACGGGTAACCGTTATTTAAGACATTGCAATCTCACGCAAACAAAAATGTTAATATTCACATATTGTTTTATTATTATTATTATTATTATTATTATTATTATTATTTTCATTTCTTCACTTCATCTTATTAAACCTATTAGAATTGCATTACTTAACATATTAAAACAATTAAATATGAGTTGCTATTTTGTGAATTAAGAAACTATTTATTTTTATTTAAAGTTTATATATTATATTATTTATATTCGCAACATGTAATTGCAATTCGATTTGATTTCTTATCACGAATATTTCTTCTAATTGAAGGCAATCCTCTTTATTAGCAATTCCTCGGAGGTTTTAGTAGGTTTTGGAATTATTTTTAATTTAATTTTTTTTTTGAATCCAGCAATTGCGTTTGTACTACATTTATAGAGACGCTTCTTATTTGGCGCTCCTTCCCGAGGGCGCTTGTGGCAGTGCCGGCTGGGTTTCGAACACGACACATTACGGCTGTTGTCATCACCTCCGTATGCAGGGACTCAACCTATTGGTCAACTTGCAGGCAAATTTAAATTTAGGAAAGCATCCGACATCAACCTTTTATAAGTTTCTATAAATAAATTAAAAGTGCTTTTACGTGTCTATTAAGTTGCGAAATTAATTGTTTCAGCTAAACCACCAGCAAAATAATTTACTATTGTAATGCAAATGTCACTGGAATACAACACTCATCCTCCTCCTACTCATCATCATCATCATCATCATCATCATCGTCGTCGTCGTCGTCGTCGTCATCGTCATCGTCATCGTCGTCGTCGTCGTCATCGTTATCGTCATCGTCATCATCATCATCATGTATTCCCATCTCGACCTCTTTTAAAATCCTGGCTGAGACACTGATTTTTTCCATCCATCAGTAAGATGAAACGACATGCCACTCAGAGGCTAATTTAAGAACTTCATCCAGGCTCAATAATGAGTTCATTGATTGATGATAAGCTTTTTTTTAAATACTTTTACAAAACGTAACTGTATTTATAATCTACGCAACAGTTAATGAAATAAATAATTAAACTTGTAAATGAATGTACGACTTCTTGTTGTTAAGTGAATGTGAAAGTAAAAATTAAAGACATTTCCTTACTTTCATTTCTTAGAAATTGCCTGGAAACCTTCAATTGATCTTTTTGTTAAATTTAATGAAATTTTTCTCAACGTTTCAAGCCGTCCATCAGCTCCAATTAGTAAAATGTGGAAAAATATTTAGTAATTCTTTGTTATAAATAATAAAAACAATAATATGAAGATGCATTTGATTTTATGAAGTTAATAAAAATTATTTCTTTAGGATAATATCAAAATTATATAATTACTAATTAAGGACATTACTTACTATTTAATTACTTATTTATTAGTTATTGTTTTTTATTTAGGAGATTACTAACTATTTATTGAATTACTTATTTAGTAAGTTATTGTCATTTAGGAGAATACTAACTATTTAATGAATTACTTATTTAGTAAGTTATTGTTATTTAGGAGATTACTAACCATTTATTTAAGTACTTATTTAGGAGATTACTAACCATTTATTTAAGTACTTATTTAGGAGATTAACTATTTTATTAAATTAATATTTATTTAGGACAAAGACCTTAGAATAATCCTTGGTGACTTCAACGAAACGATGGCAAAGATTGTTTTCTGTGAAGTGAGGATGAACAATTGTTTTTAAATTGTTAGTTATAGCACACAGAACATCCCAACACAACATAAGTTAATATTAAAATGGACAACACAATACTGTTCAGCAACACCCAGCAATAAATAACATTACCAAATATTACAAGACTACAATCAAAAGAGCGACAAAAAAACTGTTGTCGTCTGCCAGTTTCCCTCCCACTGCGTCCTCGTTACCTGAGAATTTCTGTTTTGTTTACGACGTGTCCAATCAGCTTCTGTCTTACTAGAAGATTGTTTATGAATTATTTATTGGGAAAATAATGAATAACTTATGCTACTATTTACATAAACAATCTGATGCTTTATAAACCATCGCACCTGATTAAGGTTTTACTGAAAGCTGGCATACTTCCATTTTGCGTTAAATTTTGTTCATTTTTAGAATAAAACGACATAAAATAGATTTAAAAAAGAATAATAAGTTTGAATCAATACTAATAAATTAATCAATAATATTAGAAATAAACTCAGCATAATCACCATCAACATCCTCAGCTCAGAACATTCATCACAGGCACACAATCACGACATCTATGGTCCAAAGTACGCCTGGATTTTGGGAGGATCTTTCAGGGACAACTGGTGGATCAGGCAGGACTCGGGTCTCCCTCCGTGCCCATTGGATGACCTTTTGGCGGCCCTTCAAGGTCATGTAACCACCGACTTTTCCGTTCTCAGTTCAAGCGATGTTGTTACCATCTCGGGACTGGTATGGGAGTGAAATTATGAAGATTCTAGGTTCAAATTATAATAACTAAATAATTATTATTAAATTTTATGTTTATTCCAATTGTTGGATGATTTGTCTTTGAAAGACAATTTTTTTTCTACATTGAATTTCTTCAATTTACCCGCAAGCGATACTGCGAGATTAAAAAATTGAATTGAGAATAAATTTTAAAATCCCTTTTCTTTGAAATTACAGCTAGTGTTAATATATTTACAATTGTTTAAAAATTGAATTGCTTACTCCAGAATATGTTAAAAGATCAAAAACAAATTAATAATTTGTCATTACGAGCTAACACCATCAATAATTAAAAATTGATTAAAAAGTATGAATATCGAAAATAATGTAACAATCAGATCGATATTAAGAAATTAATTATTATAAATTCTAATTAAACAACATTAACAACAACAAACAGACCAGTTCTCAGTACTTGAAGCAACACAAAACTTTATCGTCCAACCGTTCCCCGAGCAAGTACCATGGTTACGCCTACGATGGGATTTGGGCAGTGGCCCTGGCCATTCAAGCTCTCTTGAGGGAGAGAGGTAGAAGCCCCCCAATTCGGGAAGATTTATTCAGAGGGGAAAGATTCCGCGCTCTGCTGAGTAATACGGATTTTATGGGTGTTACTGTGAGTTACTTGAATGTTTAATATTTCATTGTCGACAACATTTATGATTAAATATTAATGTATATTAGTCATGTAATTTTTTGCTTGAAGTTTTTTCTAAACACCAAAATTTAAATTTGTTTTGCTGGAAATGGTAACAGGAAGTAACTCTTAAGGATTAAAAAAATGTGTAGGAAATCCAAAATATTTTAAAATATTTAAACCAGAGAGTACATAAAATGAAATGGTGGTGAAAATAACCTTTCTTTTTTAAATAATTTTACACAAAAATAGAAAGATTTAAGAAAGCATTAAATTAGGTTAAAAAGATATTGTTAATAGTTATTACGTTCATTGCTTTAATTATTGTAATGATTTATAAGTAATCCAAATTAATCTTTAGAATAGATAAATTTAATTGATATTTTTCACTTTCAAAATCAATTATTTAGGTCGAAAATAATTGTTAAAAAAACTTAATTAGTAGATTATAGTATTTTAAAATTAACTCTTATTATTTGAACCAGGGCAGGGTAACATTGAGAAGAGGTGACAGGGTTGGAAACATTGTCTTCAAACAATTTCAAGGTTTGTTTACATCCACCGATATCAAAAATTATGATTAAAAAAAAAAGTAAAGTCATGATAATTAGAATTTAATTTATTGAAATATACTACTTATTAATTATTATAATATTATGTTATTATTTAAATAAATTATTATAATGAAATAAACATTATTTATTAGTTATTTTAAACATTTCCAACAACGTTGAAGATGAGATAATAATAATAATAATATTAATAATAATAATTATTATTTTATAACTATTATAATAACTATAATAATATAATCTATAAATTATTTAATATAATATATAATAATAACAGTAACAATAGCAATTTTAAAAAAATAATACTAATGACGACCATTGCATGACCAGATGACAAAATGGTTGACATTGGAGAGGTTGACCTTTTAACGGGTTCACTCAAGTTCAATGGAAGGTTAACGTGGCCAGGTGTTAAATTTTTATCATTATTGTTACTATTGTTATTTGATTAGTTCCTAGGCATAATAAATTAAGTAAATTTTAAATTTAATTCCTAAAATGTCTTGCATGGATATGAATAAACATGAATGCATCTTGTTAAATCTTCTATTTCAAATTGAATATTGAATAAATAAATAAAATATTGCATGAATTGATAATGAAAAACATTTGATAATGTTTCGTGTTCGCAACCTGTTGCTGGGAAACGTCAGTAGGGTAATAATATAGTAGTGACGCTATATAAATGATGAAATGATTAAGTGATAGAGCGATTAAAATGTGCCTTCATCGCATTCAGACAAATAACGAACTAAATCTTTTTAGATCGACGAAATAGTAACTAAAGCTTGACTAAAAAAATTAATTTTTATTTATTTTATTTCAATCAAAAAGAGGGACAAATTGGAGTCAGTTAGTGCATTGGTATAGAATGTACAGAAATATTTGAGGTCATTAAATTGTGAAATATTTAGTTGAACAGTGTTGGAAATACTAGCTTCAAATCTACTATGGGTTATGAAGCTGGTAATATCTGGGGCAGAGAGTTCCAGGGCTTCACGATTCGGTTGATGAAAAAATAGAGCCTTAGGTGAAGCCTTTTTCTTGGCATTGACCATCTGTTGAGACGACATTGAAACTGAGAATTTTAGAATGGTGCAGTGAGTGAAGCTGAGTAATATTTTCTGACAGAGGCAAAAATAATCGATGAAGCGCCGACGTTCGAGTGTTTTGAGTCCGAGTTTCTGAGGTCTGCTTCGGTAAGGTAGAATTAGCAATCCTGAAATGGCCCTTGTGAAAAATCTTTAGACAAGTTCGATCTTTGTTATAAGATGCTTTTTGTGGGGCTCCACATATTCAGATTGGATAACATAAATATTATTATTATTGTTATTAAATCGTAATTTTAATAATTTTAATATAATTTCAGGCTTCCCTGGTGTAACATAAGCCTATTTTAATATGTATTATATTTTATCGAAAATAAATTAACTTTTAACGAATTTCAATTTATTTCTGACAGATAGTTTAAATTTTCGACTTGAGAAATTTAAAAAAGCAATGTTTTCTTGTTTTTGGAATCTTAATGGAAAATCTTGGCACTATGTAATGAATATTCACACTTGATTTTAGCAAGTAAAAAAAAGACATGCTTACTAGAATGTGTTTAAATCATTAATTAACAAATTAAAAAAATAATTTCTTTTTAAATTTAAGTCTTGTAAATTAAACATCGAATGTTAATCATTACGAATAAATAATAATAGTAATATTATTAACTATAGTAATATTAATAATAAATTAATTTATTACAAGGAGGTGATCCGCCAAGAGACAGTTCTCACGTATCACTGGAACTTCAGGCAGTGAACCTTGTTGTCCACTTGTGTGTGAGTCTCCTTGCCGCTGTTGGAGTCATCGTCTGCATCCTTTTCCTCTATATCAACATCCGATATAGAGAGCATGCGTGAGCATCTTTGTGATGATGATGATTTTGATAATGATGATTAAAAATAATTATTAAATACAACAAATATTACGACAATTAAATAATGTACAGTTGTCTGAGTAAATTAATTTTACTGATGTAATCAGGTATATAAAAATGTCCAGTCCTAACATGAACAACCTGATTCTCATTGGCTGCATCTTGGCCTACTTCAGCGTCTTTCTTCAGGGTTTGAACACGAGACTTGTCGGAGAACAACTCTTCTCTGTCATATGCTCGGTGAGTCCTCGTGAATTT